>CM022668.1:8486817-8691817 GCA_012295275.1 Chrysomallon squamiferum | reverse complement strand
TGTTCTGATCAGATATATGTTGTTTCTCATTTCAGTATAATGATCACTCAGACCAAGTGTGGTCTACTATCTCTGAGTTCTCAGCAATTGATTTTAATAAAATATTGTTCATATCTGCTGAACGTCTTGAAAACTTTATAATAATAATAATAATAATAATAATAATAATAATTATTATTATTATTATTATTATTATTATTATTATTATTACTTGTAGTATTATAAATAAAGAAAGAAAAAACAAAGTTGTTTTAAAATAAGATACACAAATATGATTACTGATTTCTTACGTCAGATTCGCTTAACGTATTAATAAAAGTCTTATTAATTTAGTTTTGAAGCAAAAATACCGATAAATAAAATAAAAGGAAAAGAAAATAATCATGTAGAATTGTGTTTGTGAACAGGTGTGAAATCTCTCCTTAACATACGCAAATTTTTTTGGAACCTAAAATGAAATTATTTCAGAATTTATATAGAGAAAAGTTATCACCTCCATCTTTAAAGTTAGATTCGATATAGTTAAAGATTCAAAACTTTTAATTTAAAGACTGCATCTTGATAATCGGCCTGATTTCAGTAAACTGCGAAGAATAAAGGAAAAGCAAAAAAAACTAAATAAATAAATAATAATTTAAAAAATTATTTAAAAAGATAGTATTATTAATAATGACAGAACAATTGATTTTGTCTTGGAATTTAACAGAAAAATGCATCAACTGTTTGTAATTGTTCCATGGGCAAATGTTCAGCATAAATTTACTTTCACTTATATATATATACATACATTCACAGATATATACAGATATATACATTAACATAAACATATGCATGCATATATATACACATACATATACAGATACATATATACATATACAAATATATATATGTGTGTGTGTGTGTGTGTGTGTGTGTGTATATACATGTATATAATGCGAGTATGTTTATGTATGCATATATATATATATCTATATGCATACATGAGTACACACACATACATACACACATACACCCATGCATACATATATGGATGCAAAATAGGCTTCGATACATCATGCACACACAGATACGCACCTCGATAATCTTATGTATATACATATGCATTAATTAAATCATTAATCATTATTATTGATTTTATTGTTGTTACTGTTGTTCTTGCTGTAATTGTTAGTATATATATTTATTTATTTGTTTATTAAATTCATTCGTTTCAAAAATAAGTTTACAATTTTGTTTTTTTTGTTGTTGTTTTGTTTTTGTTTATTTTTTCGGTTTTTTATTCATTTTTAAAACTGACACACTGAATATTTAATGATGTTCACAGATTTGTAAATGTTTAATAGTATAGTATAAACAGATATAATAAATTACAAACCTGTCGACTTCATTATTTTCAGACTTCAAACTCAATATGTATGTTTGTGTGTTTGTGTGTGAGTGTGATTGTGCGTGTGCGTGCGTGTGGGTGCGTTTGTGTGTGTGTGCGTGCGTGTCTGTGTGTGTCTGAGAGAGAGTTTAACATCGAAAATGAATTGTTAATTAAATAAAGAATACAAACATGATTCTTGTTTATATATTTTCCTTTTTGCTGGCATCACTGAATGTCTGGCTACATATATGTAGGTATGTATTTACAAATGTAAATATATGTTTGTTTGAGTGTGTATGTCTGTGCGTGTGAATGTGCATAATCTATGATAGAACTACATTCGCTATTTCGTTCTTTTTTATTTCTGTATGTATGTATGTCTGTCTGTCTCAATTAAAAGTCAGTTAATATATCAAATATATATTTATATGCGGATACCTCTCTTTACGCGTCTGTGTATTTATATACTCATATATGTATCTTTATCTATAGCTATCTATTTATCTATCTATCATCTGTATATATATATATTTATTTATCAATCTGTATATCTATATATGTATACATACACACGCACACACACACACACACATACACACATACTCAGGCTGAGAGAGATTCAAAATTTATTTGAACACGTATTTATTATATTTCCTTTATTCTTTCGGCCTGGTCGTTTATCTCTCTCATTGTTAGTTGTAGTGTGTTAGAGCTCACGCCTATTCGCACTGTTTTAGTTTTTTCAAATGAATGAAACGGCTGTATAAACTACTGGTTACCTGTCAGCTCCTTATTTCTGTTTGAACACTCGAAGAAGCAATATGAAAACTCTCATCTTCATCATGACTGTTGTGGTAGTATACAGTTCCATTACAGATGCCAACCCAGTGTCGAGAGAAACAGAAGGAAACGTTCACGGAAAAGAAAGTCTAGGTGGGTTTCGACAGTTTTCAGTTCTCGTGTGATGAAAATATATTTAAATCGGGAAGTTATATTTATTCAAGAAGTACTGCTAGTGTTCACAATAATGCAGACAATAGCACAATTAGCAGTAGCAACAATATATAAAGATAACATTGGTAATATTATTAGCAGTAGTAAATGCAGTATTAATAACAGTTGTGTTAGTATTAATATACGGTCAGCCATAGAAATCGTATTACTCTTTTATCTGGCTCCGCTTTTGTTTTTGTTTAATCTGTGAAGATTCATTCTGAGTCGAAGGTCACATGAAAAAATACTTGTTATTTATAAGGAGGAAAATTTTGGCACTTTATAGTAGCACTTCTGTAAAAATTATAACGCAGAGAAATTGCTTCTTCCTGACAGTGAGAGAATGAAGCACGGCAAGACTTAGACATCACTAACATTTCGAACGCTATTTCCGACGAACGTAACTCCATTGTGGACAGATCTTTTTGTAGATGAATCCAGATTTAGTCTCATTTATGTCGATGGTGATGATAGTGGCTCTAATAATAGTTGGCTGGTGGTCACTACAGAGCCAGTGTAGACTAAAAATGTCAGATATATTTGATATATTAGTCAAGAGATATTAGAGATATTAATAACTTTTCTTTCTTGCAATTTCTTTTCTTAAGTGATTTTCATGTTGTTTTTTTGTTTTGTGTTTTTTTTGCTCAGGACCTGCGCGTAAGTTTTTCTATAATAATAATAATAATAATAATAATAATAATAATAATAATAATAATAATAATAAATAAATAAATAAATAAATAATAAATAAATAAGATGAGATTAAAAAGAAAAAACATTTCATCGTATTAAAGATAAATTGTTTTAGACTGCCTCAAAAGTCCAGATGTAGCGACCTGCACTTATACTGAAGTTGAATGCAAAATAACTGGTGGAAGGATAACACTAAAATATGATTGTGGAAATGGAAATCCTTGCTGTATTAGTAAGTCACAATACCACAGCACGAATATCTCTCTCTGTCCATCTATGTATCTGTCTGTCTATCTGCATGTGTGTCATACACTCACACAAACACATTAGTATTATATATATATATATATAGACACACACACACACACACATACATACACACATATATGTGCTTATTTGTGTGTAACTGTGCGCAGATAATTCTACTTTCAGCCAAACACTGAAGAATACCTGGTGATGTATTTTTAATAATCAGTCTACTTCAAACTGACATCTTTTAAAATAAAAGTATCTCAAGGCATGTCTTTTGTTGTTGTTTGTTTGCGTGTGTGTATATGAGTGTATGTTGGTGTGTATGTGTGTGTGTTTGTGTATATGAGTGTATGTTGGTGTGTATGTGTGTGTGTTTGTGTATATGAGTGTATGTTTGTGTATATGAGTGTATGTTGGTGTGTATGTGTGTGTGTTTGTGTATATGAGTGTATGTTTGTGTATATGAGTGTATGCTGGTGTGTATGTGTGTGTGTTTGTGTATATGAGTGTATGCTGGTGTGTATGTGTGTGTGTTTGTGTATATGAGTGTATGTTGGTGTATATGAGTGTATGCTGGTGTGTATGTGTGTGTGTTTGTGTATATGAGTGTATGCTGGTGTGTATGTGTGTGTGTTTGTGTATATGAGTGTATGTTGGTGTATATGAGTGTATGCTGGTGTGTATGTGTGTATGTTTGTGTATATGAGTGTATGTTTGTGTATATGAGTGTATGTTTGTGTATATGAGTGTATGCTGGTGTGTATGTGTGTGTGTTTGTGTATATGTGTGTATGTTGGTGTGTATGTGTGTATGCTGGTGTGTATGTGTGTATGTTGGTGTGTATCTGTGTATGCTGGTGTGTATGTGTGTATGCTGGTGTGTATATGAGTGTATGCTGGTGTGTATGTGTGTATGTTGGTGTGTATCTGTGTATGCTGGTGTGTATGTGTGTATGCTGGTGTGTATGAGTGTATGTTTGTGTATATGAGTGTATGCTGGTGTGTATGTGTGTATGTTTGTGTATATGAGTGTATGTTGGTGTGTATCTGTACCACGAGATATTTGAAATATGTTTTTATTCCTTTCTCACAAATCCAATACTGCCAAAAAACTGACAACACACAAGTTTTTTATTTTCATCGCAGAGAAGTTGACATATTTGGAACCTTATTTTTTCACATGAGTATATATAAGTTGTAAAAAAAAATCACTAAAACTTCTGACCTATTTACCCGTAAGTCTGCCACTGATTTTTCTCCTATGCTACCTATATATATATATATTACAATAACTTTCTAATTATACATTTCTAATGCATGTTTCTGATAATAAATACAGTTATTTGTATAATACTGACAACGTTTCAGACATATCTGACACTCGTTATTGGTAATAGTTAATAGATAGATAACATTTTACTTATTTCAATTTGTTTGTAATATTAATTTATTTTTACTTTTTGTTTATTATTTTCTTCTTTTAGTTCCTTTCTCAAGGCAAACAGAGAGAAAATAAAATATTATGTCATGTTTCCAAACCATATACACACATATATAATTATATATATTGATTTCTTTTGTGATTTGTACCACAGATGTAAAAGCCATCATCAACATTATTCTTCTTCTTCCTCATTTTCTTGTTATTGATCATATTATTACCGTTGTTTTACACACACACAAACACACACGCACGCCCGCACGCACGCACATATGAAAAAACAAGAATCGTTGCATGAATTACATTTAATCCTTTTGTTTTGTTTTGTTTTTTATTCAGTTAACACGATTTCTTATAAAAGAACAGCAATAAACTGTGTTAAGAGTGATACTGCAGTATTGCTCTTGTTCACGTAACTATTATTTATTATTTAGTTAGTTTATTTAAGGACATGTTTTCATTTTCGGAGAGCAACATGCTTTTTATTCAACGATACATTTTCCGGTATTGGTTCTTTTTGGTCATAAAATATCTTCTTGTTCTTCGGAAAAATTTCTGCCACTTAATTAATAATTTTGTTGTTATTATTGTTCAGAATCGGAAGACTACTACAGTTATTCCGATATTCAGTGTAGGAAAGTGTGTGTTTATTTGATTGGATTCGACTGATTGATATTTATATTTGTTACTTTAATTCTAAAATATTAGTTTGAAAAAGGTTAATAAAAAGAACAGAATTTTATTAAACAAACCAATAGTGGAACACAACGTATCAATTATGACTGTCATTATACTGGAATGAAAAAAAGCACAACAACAAATATGATTAAAAAAGGAAAACACAATAACTTTAATAATAATAATAATAGTTGTGGTATAAAAGTAGTATAGTAATAGTAATGGTGGTGGTAGTAATAATAATAATAATAATAGTGATGATGTTGATAAAGAAGAAGAAGTTCAAAAAGAAAAATAGATAACAGGGACAAGAGAGAGATATAGAAACAGATGGGGGAGAGAAAGATAAAGATAGAGATAGACTGAGAGAGAGAGAGAGAGAGAGAGAGAGAGAGAGAGAGAGAGAGAGAGAGAGAGAGAGAGAGAGAGAGAGAGAGAGAGAGATAGAGAAAAAATAGAGAGAGAAATAGAAAGAGGGAGAGAGAGAGAGAGAGAGAGAGAGAGAGAGAGAGAGAGAGAGAGAGAGAGAGAGAGAGAGAGAGAGAGAGAGAGAGAGAGAGAGAGAGAGAGAGAGAGAGAGAGGAGAGAGAGAGAGAGAGTGAGATAGCGAGAGAGAGAGAGAGAGAGAGAGAGAGAGAGAGAGAGAGAGAGAGAGAGAGAGAGAGAGAGAGAGAGAGAGAGAGAGAGAGAGAGAGAGAGAGAGAGAGAGACTGAGAGAGAGAGAGAGAATACTGACACTACCTTACAGCAGGACTGTGCAGACACACAGAGATTGAGAAGCGGACGTCCAAAAGTGATTGACATTCAGTAATTGAAAATTCACAAGTTGTCTGGTATATTATTGTAATAATTTTAAATACATATTTTTGAGATAGCGCGTACAGTTCCATTCCCCAAGAGGACAGGTGAAGAAAACGCGAAACTTTATTTTTGTATTATTATTTTTTTAAATAATAATAATAATGATGATGATGATGATCATAATTATAACAATAATAATAATAATAATAATAATAATAATAATAATAATAATAATAATAATGTCAAGAAAAACCTACCAAAAAACAAGAAAGAATCCAGCAAACAGAAGAAGTATTTATTATTAGCAGTTGCTGTTATACTACTGCTTCTACTACTGCTAGTACCGTTAGTGGAAACACTACTGCGATTTGTTTACTACTTCTACTATATTACTATAACTACAACTATTACTGCTTCTACAATTACTACTACAACTATTACTACTAGTAGTACTACTCAACAATAACTACTACTACTATTACGACTCGTACTACTACTACTATCATTATCATAAGTAATGGAACAGCCACAATTACCTGAATTATCGAAACAGTTAAGTTTATTTATTTTATTGTTGCAGTTGAATAGCATCAATATTATAATCAAAATAGCCAGAGAAGTCACTGTTATCAGTATGGAAACTTTGCCAACTCTTCGTAATGGTAAAGAAACATTAGACAGATATCTATAAACCTATCGTTAAGGTTAAATTCTAAATTTCTCTTTTCATATCTTTACTTTCTCACGAGCTTTCACTTGGCAGATATTTGGCATATCCCAAAGCAGGCAATGATGACAAACTGTTTTATATTGCTATTTTTTTAATTGTTATTATCTCAGTTACGAAGGCAATGAAACAGACATTTACAGCAGTGGAATTAAGGATACTAACACGTGTCTCAGGGTCTGACTGTGTGTGTGTGTAAAATTAAATAAAAAACGTCAGTGCTCTAAAAATATTTAAACTAGTAATAAAATTTATTTTCGAATATGCATAGTTCATAAAGAAAAAACCAATCCAAAATAAACTAAAAAATTAAACTAAAAAATAAATAAATGAGATCCATACCTCGATGATTTACGAAATTTTAATTTAAAGTGTAGGTAATATCGATGTCATATACAATGCTATAACTTCTTAATATGCTCTGCTTCAGAACTGCCAGAAACGAACAAATAAACAAACAAATAAAAAATAAAATTGGAAAAGGGAAGCACAAATGCGGGTTTCTGTTTCGTCTCGGAAATGCACATAGATATACAGAGTTAAAACACAAATAATAAAATTAAAATAAAAACACGTAAAAGAAGAAACTTTTAAAATAATTTATTAAAGAAAATCTGTTTGAAGACAGAAAACTAAATTTTTGGAGATGTTCATGTAACTAAAAAAAAAATATATATATATATATACAGATATATCTCAACAGAGAGAGAGAGAGAGAGAGAGAGAGAGAGAGAGAGAGAGAGAGAGAGAGAGAGAGAGAGAGAGAGAGAGAGAGAGAGAGAGTTATGTACACATACACAGATACAAATAATAAAAACAAAGTAATAAATAATCATTAGTAGTAGTAGTATTAATAATATCGTCATCATCATCATCATTAGTAGTAATATTATTAATATTATCATTATCATCATCAAGATCATGATTAAAATTAGTTAATATTTTTTAAATAATATCTGTTTATCCATTGATTTTGTTACTGACGATCTCGTATTGCTACTTACAAATGCAGCACACATTTCCGTTGTAGCAGTCGTACTGAGTGGTTACGTCTCCTCCACTGACATAGCACTCGCCTTCCGAGTACGTGCAGTACGTGCGATACACACTCCTCAGACAGTCTGAAAATAACTTCAGTTAGTACGAGATGCAGCTTTCAGTTTTCCAAACTTTAAAGCAAACAGTTATGATATTTACCATCATTATAATGTGCATCATCGTCATGATGATGATGATGATGATCATATTATTATTATTATTATCATTATTACTGTTATTATTATTTATTTATTTATTGACATTGTTATTATTACTTCTACAACTGCTGTTTCTACTACTACTACCAATACTAGCACTATAAATATATCTACTATTACTACTACTACTACTACTACTACATCGCTGCTTCTGTTATTACGCCTGTTGTAATTACTGAGACTGTTACTGCCACTACTACAAAAACAATAACAACAATTACTACTACTACTGCTACTACAACTATTAATAACATTACCCTTGATACTGCTTTATTCCTATACTCCCTATATTAGTACGATTTGTATCACTACTAGGACTACAGACTACACTACTGTTGCTGCTAATAGTATTAAGACTACCTCTGCTACCGAACTACATACATCTCTGTGTTGCTATTGCTAATTTTGCTACTGCTAGGATCGGTATTATTTCTAACACTATTACTACTACATGTATAACTTTCATACCTATTAAACAAGAACTGAAAGTTATGCGAAAACCAACCTCTATTTTCTCTTTTTTCAAGAATTTCTCTTTTTGCATTCGACATTGGGTTGGCATCTGCTAAAACACAGCATACTACCACAACAACGGCGACGAAGATGAGAGTCTTCATATTACTTGTTCTGGTGTTGAAGTAGAAACAGAGAGCTGACAGCTAACCAGTAGTTTACACAGCCACGTCAGTCAACCGCCACGTGAATAGAAAAAGCAATAATATCAATATTAACAGTAACATAAATAGATAAATAAATGAAAATGATAATAATAAAACAGGAAAAAACTAAACCAAATGTAATAAAAATAAATAATACCAACAAACAAAAGAACCATCAAATAAATAAATGCAGTAGATGTTTCATTAGCTTTCTTTATCACTTTTGTTTCTGTTTCTCTGTCTGCCTGTAAGTACGTACGCGTGTACATGTATGTATGTATGTGTTTATGTGTTTATGTGTTTATGTATTTATGTATACATGTATGTATGTATGTATGTAAGTATCTATGTATGTATGTATATATGTATGTATTTGTTTATTTATTTATGTGCGATATTGACTCCATATCAGCTACTGTATGTGATGCCTCCATACATGTCTGAGAAATCATATGGAGCAACAAGTGAATGCAATATATCGGTCAAGCTATGCTCAGTTATGGAAGATCGGAAGAATTAGTCAGTAGCTGACCAGTGATGCTTGAACTCGAGATTTAACTTGTGAGGTGACGACTGAAGCATTGTAATGGATTAATATATTAATATATTAATGGGTCAACAAACTACTCACTCCCATGTAAATACTTTAATAATATTACCAACGACCCGTTTCGTTCAAAATCATTT
The DNA here is from genome assembly GCA_012295275.1 of Chrysomallon squamiferum. Lineage (NCBI taxonomy): Eukaryota > Metazoa > Mollusca > Gastropoda > Neomphalida > Peltospiridae > Chrysomallon > Chrysomallon squamiferum. Next base: position 8,682,259 of record CM022668.1, on the reverse strand, counting down.
TGCTGATGTATAATTACGTGTTCTCCAATTTTGCAATATTCAGTTTAGTCTATTAATTACGTTAAACACTTTTGGAAAGCTCCTCAATTATCTCTACCCGTATTGTTACGTTCACCATTATGTTCATATTCTTTTTAATATGAGTATATCCATTTTCTCATAAAACTGTAAATCACCATTAGGATGCTATATAAATATGTTATAATAATAATAATAATAATAATAATAATGATGATGATGATGATGATGATATGGATGATAATGTATGTAAAATGGAGAGATAGATAAAATGTACACGTATTAATTCACTTTAAATTTAATTTTTATGTGTCAAGACACAGTGGTCTGGGGTACAGCGGTCTGGGGTACAGTGGTCTGGGTACAGTGGTCTGGGGTACAGTGGTCTGGGGTACAGTGGTCTGGGGTACAGTGGTCTGGGATACAGTGGTCTGGTGTACAGTGGTCTGGGGTACAGCGGTCTGGGGTACAGTGGTCTGGGTACAGTGGTCTGGGGTACAGCGGTCTGGGGTACAGTGGTCTGGGTACAGTGGTCTGGTGTACAGTGGTCTGGGGTACAGTGGTCTGGGGTACAGCGGTCTGGGGTACAGCGGTCTGGGTACAGTGGTCTGGTGTACAGTGGTCTGGGGTACAGTGGTCTGGGGTACAGCGGTCTGGGGTACAGTGGTCTGGGGTACAGTGGTCTGGGCAGGTACAGTGGTCTGGGGTACAGTGGTCTGGGGTACAGCGGTCTGGGGTACAGCGGTCTGGGGTACAGTGGTCTGGGGTACAGTGGTCTGGGGTACAGCGGTCTGGGGTACAGTGGTCTGGGGTACAGCGGTCTGGGGTACAGCGGTCTGGGGTACAGTGGTCTGGGGTACAGTGGTCTGGGGTACAGTGGTCTGGGGTACAGCGGTCTGGGGTACAGTGGTCTGGGGTACAGTGGTCTGGGGTACAGCGGTCTGGGGTACAGTGGTCTGGGGTACAGCGGTCTGGGGTACAGTGGTCTGGGGTACAGTGGTCTGGGGTACAGCGGTCTGGGGTACAGTGGTCTGGTGTACAGTGGTCTGGTGTACAGTGATCTGGTGTACAGTGGTCTGGGGTACAGCGGTCTGGGGTACAGTGGTCTGGGGTACAGCGGTCTGGGGTACAGTAGTCTGGTGTACAGTGGTCTGGGGTACAGTGGTCTGGTGTACAGTGGTCTGGGGTACAGTGGTCTGGGGTACAGTCGTCTGGGGTACAGTCGTCTGGGGTACAGTGGTCTGGGGTACAGTCGTCACTCCGGTAGGAAACTGTAATCCGTTCCCTCACTATCAGTCCTACGTTAGAGGTTTTTACTAACGGGAAAGTTGCTCAAAGAAAAATAGTTAAAAAATACAAAACAATAACATGAATTAAAATGAAACTTTCGGTTTCTGAAAATATTTTAAATGATGTTTTAAGTTTTAATATTTAAACCTTTCGAAAATAATTTATATGTATGAAATAAACTCAGTGCATATATTGAAATAAAATAATGAAACGGAACCTACATATATTTATATAATACGTTTTTTATTATTAATTACTAATTAATTATTGTTGTTGTTTTTGGTGGGGTTTTTTTTGTTGTTGTTTTTTTTTTTTTTTTTTTTTTTTTTTGTTTGGTTTGTTTTTGTTTTTTGTCTTTGAGTTATTAAATAAGACATATTTATTGAATTTGTAAATACAAATGGTAGATGAAGAATATATTTATTTAAATTTTAGAATAGTTTGTTAACTTAGTGATACAAAATATGTATGAGTAAAATGTTTAAAAAAAATAAAAGTTTAATTTGCCATGATCGTATCATATAAAACAATTGTAAGTGCATCCTGAACTTACGGAAGATTTACCAGATCGTAATCTCTTGTTAAATTACCTTGCATTCATTCACACACACACACACACACACACACACACATACACACACACACACACACACACACATACATTCACACACACACACACACACACACACACACTGACATGCACACGCACATACTTATTTTTTGTGCATGTAATACGTACATAGATAAAAACATACATACATACATACATACAAATATACATTAATACATACATGTAATATACACAGAAAGATATGTATACACCTACATATGTAAATATGTGTATGCATGCATGCACTAACAATGACAATAGATTTATTTTAAAGCCACCTGTTTTGTCAATCTAACTACCACTGGGAATACAAACAAGTTTCTATGCAGAGAATTAAAGAACTACTGGAGCGGAAAGCCTGTAGTTTGAGGCTGGTTTCTGACATATTGCTAAATTAGTTCTGCTGTATACGAGATGGTGCACATAACGTATTACTTGCGGCTATTCGGCAGGAGTAGACGGCAATGTCTCTTTAATAATATATTATATTTTAAACAACAACAAAAACAATTTTGAAAGAAAAAAAATATGTTCTTGTCTCGTGATATTATTTACAATTTATTTTTGTATTTTTGATTAGAAACATTATAATTTTGAACCGCGTGGCTTTCATTATCAACAATTATAGACTGACAAAGCAATTATTTATTTAACTGTAGATAATCTTTGTGATAATACAGATTTTACATTCTCACTGTCTTAGAAACTCCTTATATTTTTATAACACAGGCGTTACATTTTCACTGTCTCAGAAAACCCTGATATTTTTATACATTCTAACCTATAAAAACAGCTTATTTAAAAACAAAAATTATAATTAAACTTATTTATTTATTTATTTACTTACTTATTTACTTATTTATTTATCTATTTATTTATTTATTTAGATTTTATTTATTTTTCTTTCTTTCTTTTCTATTTTTTTTAATTTTTATTTATTATTTTTCTTTTTTTTCAATCAGAAAAACATCGAATAAACAACAAGACAACACATTTTTGGAAGCTGTTGAACAGAAAATTATCATTTAGGATCGACAACAAATACAATTCCAATTTAGTTATTATTTTATGATTTTCCCTTGTTATTTGGAAGCTCTCAAACATTCAAAATCTATACTAATCTTCTGTAGTAAGGGTCTACACACTTGTTTGAATTGTCTGCACTGATATTGTGTTAGCAGTGAAGCAGGACGAAAGAAAATAAATACCGCTGCTACTATTACTAAGAAAATATTAACTCTAAATACTTTGATCAGCAACTACAGCCACCAGACACACGTAAAACACGAAATGAAGATGCTAACTGATTATAATTTCCAGTTATTGAAAATGTTGCCTTGTTGTAAGTCGATGAACAGCTAGTTGCGACTCTGTTATGGAAAACGTTTCAAATAAACGGATATCTGCCACTGGATAAACAATTACCCAGCGAGAAACTGAAAGAGATAAATGCTTGACTGTTCACAGATTTAGTTGATAAGACATACAGAGAAAATCCTCTCTGCAGAGATCAAGTGAAACAACAAAGACAACATTTTTTATCGGAAGCGTTTAGATCAGTACCTGCAGAAATTATTTCAAAGTTAAAAACTCTTTATGCGACAGATTTTTTAATGTTTAACTATGATCCAAATCCATCCTGGTTGCAGGCTAACAGCAACAACAATTATAGCAGCAAAAACAAAAGTACCAACAAGAAAATTAAACCAAATAAGCGATAGAAAGAAGAAGAAAAAATACAAATCTACAATATTGAAAGAAAAAAGAACAAACAATAACAATAATCCCAACACTAGAACAGTAATAACAAAATTAACAAAAACGGTATCAATTATAAAAAGCAGTTACAATAATATTAATTAGGTGATTATGTAGTTATGTATTCCATACAGTAAATACAAACAGTAAATGAATCTTATTATTGTGCCATTGAAACAATTAGAAAATTATGTAGAAAAAATGAAAGTTTTTATTTTATTTTTATCATCATCATCAGCGTCAGCATAACAGCATCAAAGTCATCATAATCAGGACATCATCAACTGAATTTATTTATTTATTTATTTATTTACTAACTTCTTTATTTATTTGTTATTTATTTATTTACTTTTTTCGTTTTGATTTATTTTATTATATCTTTTTATATTATTTTAAAATTATTATTATGAATAAAAGGGTTGTTCATTTCTTTTTTCTCTCTCTTTCTTTTTTCCTTAAAATTCCATACATAATTAATGACCTGACTTTATTAAAGAAATCATTTTACTGCTAGCAACGTGTACATATTGACGTAGCTTTGGTGACCCTTAATGCAGTATCTGTTTTAACTAAATATCAAAAAAGCGACATGCACACACACACACACACACTCCCGAACTGTATAGAAAAACGATTAAGAAACCAGGTTATGACAAATTAATTTTGAATATGACTTCAAATAGTACCGACGTTTAATGATGTAGTTATTCTAATTATTATTATTAATATGATTGTTGTTGTTGTTATTGTTGTTGTTAATGTTGTTGTTGGTATTATTATTATTATTATTATTATTATTATTATTATTATTATTATTATTTATTATTATTATTATTATTAATTGTTATTATTATTATTATTATTATTAATTGTTAACTGGGGTTTAACAGTATAACCCATTTCGTGATGGCTTAACTGAAACATAAATTCAATTTTTTTCTCTCTCTCTCTCTCTGTCGCTCTATTTTTGTTTGATATCTGTAACGACTCGGGGTTGAGGTCGTGTAATTATGCTGTGGGGTGTGACTAAAACACCACGACTGACCCTGCAGGTCCACACGACTACGAAACTCGATAGCGGCAAACCTCTGCGATACATCTGTAGTGTAATTTAAGTGGAATGCTCAGACAATTTTATAGCTATTATTATTTGTTGTTGGGATTTAATTAATTAATTAATTAATTAATTTATTTATTATTATTATTATTATTATTATTATTATTATTATCATTATTATTATTATTATTAATATTTTTTATTTTTATTATTATTATTATTATTATTATTATTATTATTATTATTATTATTTATTATTTTTTTATCATTCAAAATAACATGATGTTTACAATTTTCATATGATTTGTCAACTGATTTGCTATATTCTGATTTTTGTAGAATATACCGTGACATAAAGATTGTTTGTTATTTTCGTTTTGTTTTTATTTTTTTATTTTTTTATTTTTTCAATAACGGCGCCTAAAGCTATCGTTTTTCTCTTAGATGTTTCCGAATAATTACGTAATAGGTAACTTTTATGAAATAAGTATTTTTGTGAAGTAATTTATTTGTTAATTTGTTGGAGTGTGAGTTTATTTGTTTTTCATTTATTAAATGTGGCTGGATGGCGCTATAAAAAAGAGATTAAGTGTTTTTTTTTTTTATTAATATGTGTGTTTGTGCGTTTGTGTGTGTATCTGGCTGTATGTTTCTGTATGTCTGTACGTTCTGTGTTTTCAGAGAAAATAAAGCAGTGAACACTTAAGTTAACATTTTATTTACATTATTAAGCATTACTTACATATAAAAATAGATAGAGAGAGACAGACAGACAGACAGAAAGACGACAGACAGGTAGGTAGGGAGATAGACAGGTATAAAATCGTTTGGGATAAACTTTTATGACACGCGGCAAGGCTGGAAGTTCACGAAGGAGGCAAACAGCACATATGGAGGATCGATCGGGTGAATTTGCGTCCCTCGCTCCGGAATGACTTCAGTGCATCCTCCTTTCTGTGTACGAATCCTTGCTATGACGACGTTGGAGCACACTGAGCTATTCATGAGTGAAATACAGCCACTGTTTGCTCGAACATCGGTTGGCAAATATTGAAATTATTTCAAGTAATCTCTAAATAGCACTTACGTGAAAACTGCTGTACCCGATATATGTGGTTTTTGTTCTCTTGTTTGGTTTTCTTAGTAAACACTAATTGTTCTTCGCGAAAACGGATCAATACTAGTCAATACAAGACTACATGTCCTTGGCCACTGTTAGCCAGTCATGTGTCGTGACTAAGCAAAATCTGGATCAGATTTACAGAGAATAATAATAATAATAATAATAATAATAATAATAATAATAATAATAATAATAATAATAATAATAATAATAATAATAGTAATAGTAATGGTAATAATAATAATACAGTAAACCTTTTTATACCGCCCACGGTATTTCTTGAATACACATACAAACTATATTTGTCTGAACGGCTATTTTCATAAACTTTAGAGGAAATAAGTTTGGCATGGCACAACACTAAATACATTTCACTTGTACCGTTGATATTTTCTGCTTAAATGTTTGTACGCTGAGTGTGTAGATGTAGTAATAGCAGTTGTAGTAGTAATAGTAGTAGTAGTAGTAGTAATAGTAGTAGTAGAAGAAAAGTGGTAGTTGTGTTAGTAGCAATAGTATTGATTAATGGATGCGATGAAGTTGGTAACTACAGAGAAAATATCTTTTCTGGTTTTTTTTAGTTCCCTTTCCAAATAATCTTGCCATAGAAGTACAGTGGCAATAAGCACAAGTGAAACTGTTGTTATTTTTATCATAAGCGATATAACTTTTCGAGAAGCGGTCAACATGATACATGACACATTATCAGGCAGACCGTACTACTACTAATCGTTAATTTCCGCGTCTAATTAGGCGTGGCATTGAGAAAACCCCGCGGGGAGGCAGCCTGCCCCTCCCTGATTTACAAACTACTGACTGTCTTAGTTCAGCAGAAGTTAAATACAGTCTTTAATTTATTTGTTATTTTATTTTATTTTATTTTATTTTATTTTTTAGATAATTTAAGCGACCACGTCATGGTGATTTTGGTGTGAAAAAGAAACATAAAATAAAACTTTGTGAGTGGGATTTTATACTAGCAAAATTATTTTTATTATCCCATTGCCGAGTCCGTCTTTCACTAAACTGATTCACGAGTATATCAACTTTGCAAAATGGAATCTCCAGTATATATATGTGTGTGTGTGTATGTGTGTTAATTTCTTCTTTTAAATTTCGACTTTATCAACTAAATTAAAATGCTTAAGATGTTCCTCACATTTCATCACTTTTTACATCGGCAACAGAAATTAGATTGTGCCTGCGCATGCCTTTAACTTGATCTTTGTCTTTAATTTTATACAATCAACATTTATTTTTTGCTGTTCATTTTTTATTTCTTCTTCTTCTTCTTCTTCTTCTTCTTCTTATTATTATTATTATCATTATTGCTTATCAAAAATAAACGGAGTAAAAGACTTACGTCTGTTGTATGAATTTGTGCGTGTGTGTGTGTGTTTTATATACATTTTGCCAAACTGTTTACAGAAAACACATTAATTGTGCTGATTTCACTTTACCCTAATGAATGTCAGAAATGGGGCCATAATTAATTTACATATATAAAATTCAAGACGAGAGACAGAGACAGACACAGAGAAAGCCAGAGAGAGAGAGAGAGAGAGAGAGAGAGAGAGAGAGAGAGAGAGAGAGAGAGAGAGAGAGAGAGAGAGAGAGAGAGAGAGAGAGAGAGAGAGATAGAGAGATAGATAGATAGAGAGATAGATAGAGAGACAGAGAGATAGATAGATGCATGGATAGATATATGGATGCAAGGACGGACGAACTGACGGAAGAAGAGGAAGACAGAAGTTATCATCCAGGTAACAAACAAAACCAATAAATGTGATCACGAGTTTATTTATACTTTCAAAAATTATAATAATATACGAAAAAAATTAATTAGTTATTAATAATAATAATAATAATAATAATAATAATAATAATAACAAAAATAATAACAAATTTTGGAAGAAACTAATGACTAGTCAGGGCTCCGCGAACCATTTTGTATTTATTAAAATATTAACCCAGCCAGTTAACTATAACAAGAAAGCAATAATGGCATTAGTAAAATCTGGAAAAGGCGGTGGTGAAATGTGGCCACAGAGCCGACAATGTGCCATACTGACACATACTGTCAGGGTTGGCATTATTACGCTTAAAATATATTTTATTTTTTCATAGTTTTTTATAAAATAATGTTGAACTTTGTTCGACCTCGCAAGTGCTCCAGAGCAGCCCTGGACGACATGACTCGGGTGTCATTGTACCCTCGGATCATTTGATCCGTCCGCAGAAATAACAATAATTTAAAATAAACCTTTTTTTTAACTGTTTCACACATTTTATAATTTACATGTCTTCAGTAGAAAAATAAATCAGGTATAACGTAGCATTATTATATCACTGAATTATTTTATTAGTACCAAAGGTTTGTGTGTGTTTGTATATATATAGACACACACAAACACATACACATATAATTATATATAAAATAAAAGAGTAAATGTTAATAAAAATGTGCTAGGATATTGCATAATGTGTTATCCTTATTGAAATGTTTTGTATAAGTGAACACTGAACCTAAGCGAAGTGGATCAAGAACACCTCTTGTCTGCTGTCTTTACTGAACTCGTCTTGCAAACATTTCTAAGTTCATAATGAAATACACACAAACATGCATACTAATAGGGGATAGGCAGAGACTGGCAAACAGACAAAATGTTTATACATTCATACAAATTTAAAAAGACACAGAGAGAGTGGATGGGAGTTTGTTTGTTTTATTTTCGTAATATTAAACATACGCTATTCTCCAATATTTCTTATGCAATTTTCTGTTATACAAAGAACATTTAAATATGTACACGCGCTTTTGTGAAACTGCATTTACCCCCGAGGACTCCTCGCCAATGTGAACATCATACAACATGACACTTAAAACACTCTGCTTTATTGTAGTGTATTATACGACCAGCGTATAATAATAGTTTACGTCATTTCACTCAAAGTCATGTAGTATACAAACATTTTGTCCAATATTGTTTAGTGTAACTATACCGAATTTACTTTCAAAATGAATATTTGAAAATGATGTAATATTCAACTTCCATATTATTCTGATTAGACATTTGTCATTTTTCAATGAAATCTTTCAATAAGGTAATATCTGTTGTGTTCAACATACAACAGTTATAAAGAAACACGTTATCTTTTCAATGAAAGTAAAATAAAAATTGTCAGTTATTTTCTATAACAGCACAGCATGAAAACGTGCTTGTTAAATGTTAATATTACAGTTCAACGACTTTTCTTAAATAATGTCTCTGAATGAGAACAGATGCTAAGCGTGTACGTTAGCGAAACAATTGACGAAAGATAACAAAAGTGAGTCTAACATTTCATGACCGTCTAAGGTTAGGTTGATTTGAAACTTCTTTAATATATTTTGTTTCTTTTCAGTTAAAGCTTAGACTAGCTTTACATCTTATGTAATTATTATTATTATTATTATTATTATAGAGAGAGAGAGAGAGAGAGAGAGAGAGAGAGAGAGAGAGAGAGAGAGAGAGAGAGAGAGAGAGAGAGAGAGAGAGAGAGAGAGAGAGAGAGAGAGACGAACACATTTGTTTAACTATTAAACTCCATCCAGGATGGATTAGGATCGTAGTCAAACATTAAAAAATCCGTGGCATAGAGGAATTTTACTTTTTGCAAAATTTCTCTTGGAACTTTTCTGTAGGCTTCTATTAAGGCCTTTTTCCTCTGTTCTTTTATCTCAGCTGACGTTTTCGATTTTTGTCTGTAATACTTTGTTACAAGGTTCACGAACGATGAAGAATTAATATCTTTTAATTGATCTGTGGGAAACTGCACATCGACTGGTAAGTATCCATTTATCTGAAACGCTTTCCACAATCGATTTGCTATATCTTCTTTATTTACACAATGTTTACAGTACCTTCTGTTCAGAAGCTCAAAATTATATTCAGTCAACATTTTTAATTCGTGTTCAACGTGGGCTTGATGGCTATAGTCGCCTAACAAATGGGTCAGGTTCACTTGCGACAAAATAAAATGGGCATCTTTTGCGAACGTTTCCATAGTTCCTATGACGTCAGGTTTGAAGCTGCAAGGGTCACACATGAGGCTCACGGGACTCCAGTGGGGATCTAGTTTATCGGGTATACTTTGAGTTATGTGGTTTAAGAGTTCGATAAACGTAATGTCCTTAGCGCAGCCATTTCTCGTATCTTGTGATGCGTCGTTTGGCCTGCGAGCCAAAATCCTTCGCCCTTCAGTACACCAGTAATCCGGAAGCAGGAATTTGTCCACATACGCTGACCAGAGTCTGGAATACGGATCCTGAGTGAACAGAAAACGAAATGTGTTGGGTAAAAATTTCTCACCAGTCTGCAGATCGTAAAATTTCATATTTTTCATTCTCTCGTAATGCGTAATCATACGGGGAATTTCCTTAGGGGAGCTAACTTTAGCGTTGTCAGTTTCTTTGTACAGGAAGCGGAAGATGTTTATCCAGAATGTACATCCCGCCTTAGCTACGGAGCAATAGGAGATGTTATAGTCATTGTGGAAAATAATTTGTTTGCCAACTTTGCCAGGAGGTTTTATCATGCATATGTCTTGTATTTTCTTCTGTCATTGACTATACTCGGTCTGCAATGTGCAAGCGCACTTCGGACCTGACGTCGATACCGTGGATGCATCTGAAAGGTGTAAAGGATAGTATAAATATAAGAAACAAAAATGTCTTTACTTGCTAACATAAACACAGCAAGGACATTTAATTACCCAAGTATAACAAAAACAACATAAAAATAACTGATTACTTCTTTTTACAAGCTGTGTCTAATAAGCTGTATAACAATCTGGCTTACTGAGAAGTTGTATGATGGATATAGAGGTGAAGGAGGAGGTGTAGAACACGTAGTAGTAGAGGAAGCACAAGAGTTGTAGTTTCTGTAGTAGTAGTAGTAGTAGTAGTAGTAGTAGTAGTAATAGTTGTTGCTGTTGTTGATGTTCTAGTAGTAATAATAGAATAGTTGTTGCTGTTGTTGTTGTAAGAACAGCAAAAATACCAGTAACAGTAGCAATAGCAAAAGAGTAGTTATAGTTGTTGTCGTAGAAATGGTGACTTGATTTTGTGGAGCCTGTTGTTGTTGTACCGTTTTTTTTTAGTTCTTTCTTCTTTTTATATATATGTGTGTGTGTGTGTGTGTGTATGTGTGACTGTGTGTGTGTATGAGTGTGTGTGTGTATGTGTGTGTGTGTGTGTGTGTTAATATGAGATATGATGTAAAATTTACATACATTTATCACGTTTGAAGGAAACGATGTAGGTGTAGCCGCAGAAGATGAGGAAGACGGCGGAAGCGCACAGAAAGTAAAACTGAAACCGTCCGTACATCCTGAAACAAAAACGAATTTCAATTATTATTATTATTATTATTATTATTATTATTATTATTATTATTATTATTATTATTGTTATTATTATTGTTTATTGTTATTTATTATTATTGTTATTATTATTGTTTTTATTATTATTGTTATTATTATTGTTATTATTATTATTATTATTATTATTATTAGTTTAATTTCATTTTGATCCAGAATTCGGTTATCTTATATATACTTTACAATACGTATGTAGTATATGTGTATGTATGTATGAATGTACATAGGTAGGTCGGTAGGTAAGTAAATAGGTGGTTGGGTAGGTACATAAAAATACACAAAAACATACATAGCCACACACACAGACATACATATATTCAGTGGTACCTCGAATTACGAGGCCCCAACTTAAGAGTTTTTCGAGTTACGAGCAGTCGCTTGGTCGATTTTTGCTTTGAGTTCCGAGCCAAAATCCGAGTTACGTGCGAGCCTCAGATACGCCTCCCGCGTCTCACTCGTTTACTTCACTCGGTTACCTGCCGTGGAAACATCTCTTTGTTTTGTGTTCGCGTTTTGTGCACTATTTAGCCAAATGTATTTTTTCTGACCATGGATCCTAAGAAAGTGATTGCAAAGAAGAAGCGGATGAAGTCCATTGAATTAAAGCATGAAATCATAGAAAAGCAACAGAAATGTGTGAATGTAGTCGACTTGGCTAGGCAGTTCGAGCGTAGTACCATACTGAAGCAGAAGGAATCGATATAGGCTGTAACTCCAGCCAAAGGCGTTAAAATAATTTGTCTGATCTTTACAAAACCAATTTATTTCTTTACATTCTCTTTTATTTTGTTTTTCTTATTTAAAAACACGTTGGGGGCTGGAACGGATTAATGGTATTTCAATTAATTTCAGCAGATTGAGTTACGAGCTCGGTCACGAAACGAATTAAACTCGTAAGTCGAGTTACCACTGTATATGCAAATATGCATATATATATTTTTTTTTATTATTATAACTTGCAGTCCTACTTCTAGAGCTATTCTACTACTAGGTTACTACAACTACTAGGCTATTCTACTACTATTAGGCTACTACTACTGTCACTGTTGTTTGAGCTGTTGTAAAACGTTGTTTGGAATGACATATAATGAATAGTTGTAACAGTTTAGTTTTATAAATAAATGAACCTCTTTGATGTTTTAAAACTGACACCTAATATCCGATTTCTTTTTCGTGCGAGGTTTTCGTTAAACATTCTTTCTATAATATTGAAATCATGATACGAATTCCTGCTGAATGATTAAGTAAACAAGCAAACAAATCAAAAATAAATGAATTAAATACATGTAAAGAATAGCGATGACGTAATGTACATAATTACTGTAATGATGAAATATAATACATCAGGCTACACTAATGATGAAATTCAAAGTATAAATCAATGGCAATAATCAAATGTAATATTTTAAAATACGGGTAACACAATACAAAACTAAAACTAGAAACAGCTGAAATGTAATGAACAGGGTCAATAAATGTTGAACTTCAAACAATAAATTAATAAATTGATAAAATTAATAGAGTTACTGTAATTAGGAACAAACGTGAACCAGTGGCCACTTAGTCAAGTTGAGACGTTTGGTATATTTATTTACGTAACACTAAGTGATTTTCTCTTTTATTTTCGGCACAGAAATTTGATGTGAGTGTTTTAAATAACATCTGACTCACACTTCACTTAGATCAGACAGGTCTTCAGTAACTCAGTTTCTAAGCGATTGTTAAAGATGAAATAAAAATAACTGTACTGTAAATAGCATACAATATTATTGCTTGTCTACGATAGATAATTCTTACAATAAATGTAAGTTTTGTAACACAAGCATGGGAATAATGGTATTGTTACTAAAATAGATAAATTATCTATATACTTAAAATAATGTTTAAATTAATCCCTCTCTCTCTCTCTCTCTCTCTCTCTCTCTCTCTCTCTCTCTCTCTCTCTCTCTCTCTCTCTCTCTCTCTCTCTCTCAAAATATATTTTCAATATATATAAGTAAAATTTAGATTTCTGTCCATCATTATTTAGAATTTTCTATTTTATTTTCTATATATTTTTTTCTTTAATATATATAATAAAAAATATTCAAATTTAGAATTCTGTCCATCATTATTTAGAATTTTCTATTTTATTTTCTATTTTAATTTTGTTTTCTTTATTTCTTTCCATCCAAATAATAATAAAAAATATTCGTCAACTTTTATAATAATTTATAAGAAATGAATTTTTATAAAATTTTAAGTAATTTTATTATTTTGTTCCATTTTTATCTATCTATCTCTCTTTCTGTTTATTTATTTATTTACTTAGTTACTTACTTACTGACTTGTTTGCTTACTTACTAAATAGATTGTATTTTGTCCCTAAACAAAACAGATTACTTATTCTGTCCCTTGTACTTATTTGTTTGTTTATTTAAACAAAACAGATGTACTGTATTCTGTCTCTAAACAAAACAGATGTACTGTATTCTGTCTCTAAACAAAACAGATGTACTGTATTCTGTCTCTAAACAAAACAGATGTACTGTATTCTGTCTCTAAACAAAACAGATGTACTGTATTCTGTCTCTAAACAGAACAGATGTACTGTATTCTGTCTCTAAACAAAACAGATGTACTGTATTCTGTTTCTAAACAAAACAGATGTACTGTATTCTGTCTCTAAACAAAACAGATGTACTGTATTCTGTTTCTAAACAAAACAGATGTACTGTATTCTGTCTCTAAACAAAACAGATGTACTGTATTCTGTCCCTAAACAAAATAGATGTACTGTATTCTGTTTCTAAACAAAACAGATGTACTGTATTCTGTCCCTAAACAAAACAGATGTACTGTATTCTGTAAACAAAACAGATTCTGTTTCTAAACAAAACAGATGTACTGTATTCTGTTTCTAAACAAAACAGATGTACTGTATTCTGTCCCTAAACAAAATAGATGTACTGTATTCTGTCTCTAAACAAAACAGATGTACTGTATTCTGTCTCTAAACAAAACAGATGTACTGTATTCTGTCTCTAAACAAAACAGATGTACTGTATTCTGTCTCTAAACAAAACAGATGTACTGTATTCTGTCGCATTTACAAATCACCGCGTTTCGACGAGTCGCAATCCAGTTCCTCTCAAATTCGCTGCTACTCACGATGCGTGGCTAAATTATTGCGCATGAATTTCAGTGATCGCTACAGTTTTGTTAACGTTTAACTGTATAATAATTATCTTATCCTAGAAACACAAATAACTTTTTAAAATATCTTCGACCTGCGAAAACAGATATGCGCTCGATCCGCTCAGTATAAACATAATTATTATCACCAGCGCATCGCCAACTAACGTCATATTCTCATGACTATTCTGTATTCATTATCACATTGCGTGACACACACACACTCTCACACACACATACACACAGACAGACACACACAGACACACACACAGACATACACACACACAGACACAGACAAACACACAGACACACACACAGAAACACACACACAGACACACACACACACACTCTCACACACTCTCACACACACACACACAGACACAGAAACACACACACACACTCTCACATACGTATATACAATATATACAGGAGGTTATTATTTTGTATAAAAATATTCATGTAAAGAATACAATTCACAGAACAACCAGACAAAAGGCCAGCAACAGACACTTTGATTTTATTTAATTGCAAATCAAATAAACTTGTTAACAGTTAATGCATCTGATGCAATTATTTATAAGAGTATTTTTGACATACAAGTAACTTGAACATTGTTCAAAGTACTTGTACCCTGAACATTTTCTGTACCATCCCTTCGTTTAATTTGCACCAGTTACGCCGATTCCCGCCATCCCTTTCACAAATGCTGGGGATGCCACTGATATATATATATAAAAATATCGATTTCTGTCCAGTATTATTTTTACTTTCTATTTCATTTTTTTATTTTTTTATTTTTTTATTTATCTTATTTTTATTTGTTTTATATATATTTATTTACATCCAAAAAAATTAAATAAATAACAATAAAACCTATAGAAAGAAATTTAAAGTAAATAAAGCATATAAATAACGAATTATCTGTGTGTGTATATTTGTGTATTTTTATGTCTGTGTATATATATATTTATATATGTACGTAATATATATTCTTGTTTTTATGTGCGTATGTATACACGCTCGAATCCTAATATATACAGACATAAATAAATTCTTACCTTTTTAAATTTTAGAAGAAACGCACCCAGGCAAAATAATTTCAAACAAGAAGAAATAAAATTTCAGTCATTATTTGTTAAATCCGGAGTTCTTTCAACTGAGGCTTCTAAACAAAACTTGTAAACTGTGGTTAATCTTCAGGACAAGGTATATCTTGGTAAGTCTTTGAGTATTTCGGTAGGCATTTAATTTCAACAGAGGATCAAAAATTTCAGTTTACTTTCATAGACACAATACATGTTCGTAAACATTAATTAATTTATCTTCGCAAACATTAATTAAGTTATCTTCGTGAATTTCAGTTAATTATCTTCGTATATTTATCCTCTACCCCTTCAGTATTGAAGAAAGAGGTTCGCAAAAAAAATATGTATGTGTATATATGTGTGTGTGTGTGTGTGTGTGTGAGAGAGAGAGAGAGAGAGAGAGAGAGAGAGAGAGAGAGAGAGAGAGAGAGAGAGAGAGAGAGAGAGAGAGAGAGAGAGAGAGAGAGAGAGAGAGAGAGAGAGGCGAATATGAGAACAATTCTGATATGCGGAACATAAACGTCCTAGATCTAATTATTGGAATCGCTGTAAACCCATCTTGAGTAGGGTCACATGGAACACCAAACTTGTCATTACTGTTAAATTATTTTTATATATTATTTTGTTTTTAAAATTCATTTTGTCAGGTTAAAATTATTAACACATAAAGTAATTTTAATATAGCACGCATTCTGTGTAAAACACCTGAAACGTTCAAAGCCTTCCATGACTTGCTAACATAGTTAGATTTCTACGGAAATAAAAAAAGAAAAAATTAAAAAAATTAAGTGCTGTTAAATTCCAACAATATCCGAAGAAAGATATAAAATAGGAAAATTAGAAATAAAACGGAGGAATATTTTAATTAAATTTTTTGAAAAGCTCTATTATGTATTTTATGTTAATTAAATATTAATTTATTAACGAGCACTGGAAGCAAATGAGTTTTAAACTATTTGTTATAGTTTGTGTTTGATATTTTTGTATTTACTAAAAAAAAAAAGAAAGAAGAAGAAAAAACAACAAAGAAAACAAAACAAAACAACAATAACATATGTGATTCTCCTTTATCTGAAGGAGAAAGAATAAAAAAATACACTTTATCAGAAATTACGTGACTATGATAGAAGCATTACTGTGTCTTTTATAACTGTTACCACTATTAATACTAATCTACCATTATTACTACTTTTACTACTGCTACTACTATTGCTGCTAATAATACTACTACTAGTACTACTACCAACTACTTTTATTAACAACGAATCTGCTGTTCTAGTGTTATTAATATTGAAACTGTTACAGTAATAATTACAGGGTGGACTAAAGAGACAGCTGTAACTACTAGATCTACTACTAGATCTACTACTAGATCTACTACTATATCTGGTACTATCATTTCAGCTGCCGAAAATACGTACGAATTTTGTTGAATGTGATGAAAAGAAATATAACCTACACATTTTCGTTCCAAAGAAATCTCTATGAAAGCTGTGTTTTCCAGTACGTACGTTTTCTTATTGCTCTTTCTAGTGCTTAAGCCATGGCAAAAAGCTACGTATTGTCTGTTTGTTTGTTTGCTGCTAATTTTTTTTCTTTGTTTCTTCTCTTGTTTTTCTTTTTCTTTTTGGTATGGGTGGTGTTTGTTTTCCTAATATTAACCAAAAATACTTAAACATAAACATAAGACATAAACATAAAGTTCTTTTATAAGTTTAAATTAAACTGTCACCTATGAATGAAACATCATATGTATTATAAAACAGTTATATTATTTATAAAATATGGTTTACATCCGAAGCATCTGTCAGAAATATATAATTAACATGTGAGAAATTTAATGTGAAAAAATTGTTTTAAAAACGCGCTTATTTATGGAACCCAGAAGGAAAAATTAGGGATAAGCAGACACATACACAGTGTCAGACAGAAGCAGTAAAGGTCTTTGACAGTATTCGTATTTATAAAGTATATGTATATTCCAATAATATTTGAAATTATCGTTCTTCTTTAAATAAACCCATATCGAGAAACTTTTACTTCTGAAAATTTACATATTTTTAATATTTGTTTCAGAGATTTTGAACAAAAAAAAACTAAACTGCTCATACATGTCTGTCAAAAATATATGTAATTAAACAAAGAAACACATATATAAGCAAATAAGTAAATATGTAAATAAACAAGTAATAATAAATATTTTGACATAGTTTTCTTTTCCACTAATCAAATATACATGATTTTCAATGATTGCTGATGAATTATTACAAAATTTCATATCATCTTTATTTGACGTTTTTAGACAATAAACATATTATCCTGTTATTTAGCTTATGATTTCGTGAGAGAGACAAAGACTCAAAAATGACCATTTCAAACGTATATATGTATTTATATATTATATATACAGAGATACAGTCAGATACAGTCAGTTACATTTGCTGGAATTATGTAATAAAGCTACTTTAAACAGTTTATGAGAATATTCGAAAAAATAAAACATGTTTGAATAAAAAGTAAAATTAGAGTTTAATGTCATTTATTTCATATGGTTTCTTCTTCTTCTTCTTCTTCTTCTTCTTCTTCTTCTTCTTATTATTATTATTATTATTATTATTATTATTATTATTATTATTATTAAAAAACTGTCCTTAACGCGTGAGTGTTCCAGTTAAACAACAGTTGATATGATTGTGCCACTACAGAACATCTAAGTTATATTTTGTTTATATGGTCTCAGTAGTGTGATCGATGTAGTCTTTGGAGTAATAAACTTTTTGATACACCGATTTTGATGAAAATGACTTCATTCTCATAAATTGTAGGATTACAGTACAGAGAAGAATGTATTACAGCTATATAATAACAAACTGCTTTTTAACACTAATACATTTTCACTGTTAAACAAATATTTGTATGAAATTACATTTGGATGTCTCGTATATTTATCTGGTATACCTTTTCTCGCATTTAATAACATAGGATCATTACATTCAAATATATTATGATATTCATCTCCAAGTTTGTTAAAATTACAGATACGACGTTTTCTGTTTTCTCTTAGAACAGGAGACCATTGTCCAGTTTCAATAGGAAGTTTAGCATTTGCGCTTCTAAATTTACATAAGACAGCATTCTTTTGAGACAGCAAAGTATGATATTTTTCTAATATCAGTTCATTTTTTTTTTTTTTTTTTTAATTTAAACCATTTGGAGACTTTTCAGTCTGATTTTTCCATAATTGTTGAAATTGGTTAAGTAATACAAGAAACAAGTAAAGTGTTCGAGATGTTAGTAGGATACGTCACTGCAGACTCTCAGTAGCGTGTTAGTTCTTTTACTGTTTGTTATATATCTGTAAAATATATTTCATTACTATTTTAAATCTTTACATTTTCATATTTTGTACGTACACATGTATATATGTATGTTACAATATTATATTATTTTGGTAATTAACTTACCTTTTTTTAACCATTGTCTAGATTATAAGCATGATAAGAGATAATTTAAATTTTACTGCACTTTTTATATTCATATTCAGTATATATTAATATCATTTTAAAGATAACAAAACTGAATATGAGTATAAAAAGTGCAGTAATATTTAAATGATCTCTTATCATACTTGTATAATCTAGGCAATATTCAGTATATTAATATCGTTTTAAAGATAACAAAACTGAATATTAGATTATTACATTACTGTGGTAATTGAAAGCATTTTTCTTTCTTTTTTATAAAACTTTGTTCAGTATATTGTTTTAATTTGCAGATAAAACTGAATAGGTATATTATTTCATAAGTCATTAATTTCAACAAACTGATCACTTATAAACATTTACAATTAAACACGATTCTTCTGTGGTTTAGTATATTCTTAATTTAATAAAAATAATAATTGAACAACTGTATGAAATATGACTAGGGAGTGAAAAAATAATATAATCTGTTATATGAAGATTGCATAGAGATAATCTGTAAATATTTATATTTCTTATATGTATCAGTATAATCTTAATTTAAAACACATAATAATAAAAATAATAATAATAACAACAATAGCATTAAAAACAATAACAACAATAATAATAATCACAACAGAAATAAGAACAATAATAATAATAACAATAATAATAATAATAATAATAATAATAATAATAACAGTAACAGTAACAATAACAACAGTAATACTGTTAATACTACTACTACAATTACTGCTACTACTACTCTTACTACTACTACTATTATAATATAATGAATTATAATATAAGGGTACGTACGTATATATAAAACGTTCACATATTTCAAGTATGTGGTATTCAAACCCTTAAATTTCCGTAACCACAAAGTTTCCAACCCTTTGCAACTCTTAGTCTTCTCCTTGTTCTAGTTTTGTTCAATCATATTTTTTAAGATTTCGATGGGGAATGTTGGCATAGATAAACGTATGTAATATAATTATGATTATTCATGTAATATTGATTATTTCTAGTACGAAAGTGGCTCTCTCACTGGCCAGATTTCGAAAACATTTTTTATTTAACAGCCACGCCAGTAGTTCTTTTCGCCAATTTAGCTGCATAGAACAAGCAACATTAAGTTCTTTATGGTTACTCTTGCTGTTATTGTTGTATTGATGGCAATAGCTCATGCCAACCCATTGCACAGAGAAAAGCTGTGGATGGAAAGATCTAAACGTCTGCTACCACTATGCAAATACAACCCAATAACTTCGTACTGCAATTATGAGATATATGAATGTGAACAACTTGGTGGATCCTTTACCGAGAAGTACGTATGTCTCGATGGAAGAAGACCCTGTTGTCAGCTAGAAGTAAGTTTTACGTTTGTAGTTGCAGTTCAGAGAGAGAGAGAGAGAGAGAACTGAGAAGGACGGAGGGACGGGATGAAATAGAGGTAGAGTGAGTGATAGACGGAGACAGAATTTGAGAGAGAGAAGGAAGGCGAGAAAGAAGGAGAGAGGAAGTGAGTGACACAGAGACAGAGAGAGACAGAGAGAGAGAGACAGAGAGAGAGAGAAAAGAGAAAGAGAGAGACGAATGTTTTTACACAGCATATCATATACAATTACTATTATTATTACTATTTTTATTATTGTTGTTGTTGTTTTTGTTCTTTTTTTCTATTTCTTTTTCGTTTTCATAATTATTAGTTTTATATTTTTCTCTTTTTTCTTCTCTTCTCTTTTCAGCGATGACAGCACATCAAGCACTGTGTGACAACACCTGTGTGAACAGTTTATGAAATATTCAACTTGCATATTTCAATCCGTAAATGAGTTCAAATAAAATTATATTCACTGTAGCTTTTATATTGTTTGCATTCTTGTATTTCGTTTTCTTTTCTTTTCTTTTGTATTATTCTTATTATTTACTTCATTATGAAATATTTAATAAATATATTCTTCAAATTTATTTAGTGATTATTAATATTCTCGTCTTTTAAATGTCTCATGCATACAGTGTTTCATACAAATGCATACATACACGTGTGTAGTTATGGGTTCCATACCTTCGAGGCTCCTCGGCGGCCTCCAATAATTTGTGAGGTCAGGTCTGTACTTCGGTCAGTGCGTTCCGAATGCTGTCTACCTGTAGAGTCAAATCAGACGTACATTCATACACAAATACATACACATATGTATACATGCTTACATACGTACGTACAAACATTCATACATACATACACACACAGAAATATATACGTTCATGCGTAATTACATACACTACATACATGTATGCATCGATGCATGTGTATATATATACATACATACATACATACATACACACATACATACATACATACACACACACACATAGAAATAAGTTATGGGTAATGTTTCTTATTACTAACATATATTTATTCTCTCTCTCTCTCTTTCTCTCTCTCTCTCTCTCTCTATATATATATATATATATATATATATATATATATATATGAGAGTATATATATAAAACTCATTTACATTTATTTATATGTATCTTCTGTCTAACATTAATTTTTATATTCCAAACGTAATCTTTCTCTCTCTCTACCCCTCTATCTCTCGATCTCTCTCTTAGTGTGTGTGTGTGTGTGTGTTTGTGTGTATGTGTGTGTATGAGTGAGTCTGTGTATGTGTGATGTGTGGTATGTGTGTTTATAAAATCATTATAACCATTATTATTATTATTATTATTATTATTATTATTATTATTTGAATCTAAAGATCTGGTATATATCAGTTCGTGACTCGATGCGTTAGTTTGAAACCACTGGATAATATAAAAAAAACAGAGAGAGACAAAAAATAAAAGCAGAAGGAAAGCAACATAGGACAAAATAATGTAAGTTAGATAACAAAATAAAATTATAAAAGGAATGTTTTAATTAAAATATTTAAAAGTTCTCAAGCACGTATCTTATGTTAATAATTAATTGGCTTATGTTATAAAACACTGATGAACAAATGAGGGAATACATTTTTTTTTTTTTTTTTTTTATGGTTTAGTTTTCCACCAACTGGAAGAATAATAAATAAATAAATAAATAAATAAATAAATAAATAAATAAATAAATAAATAAATAAATAAATAAAACCCAAAACTACAATGGCTAAAACAATATATAAATCCTGTTACTTGAATAACAGCTTTATTGTAACTTACAGTAATGATTCTTTCTTTGAATGACATGACAAGAAAAGAAAGAATAATCCACTGTTACTAAAACAGAAGGTGCTAGTTGCTGTAATATATTACTATTACTGTTCAGTACTAATGATATTACTGCTACTATTAGTAATAATTTAGCCCGAGAGACTGCTGGAGTGGAACAGCTCAGACGGACATCTGGATGGACAGGTCTGTAATGTGTTTTGGCTAATCTTTGTGAACGTACGGTTGGCAAAGATTCCGGCTAGTATAAGTTTGGCTTTTTATTCCTTTAGATCGGTCATTTTCGAGTTCACTAGTACCATCTATTTGTACGTATACACGCGATACGTCACTTTATGACAGGGGTGTCGGGTTTCTTCTTGCAGTGTGAAGTATTGGCATAGAGCCAGCGACATCCATTAAAATGTCCGCCAGAGAAAACTCGGGCAGATAACACTACTGATTCTACTACTGCCGCTCTGCAGTTACTTGTAGCAGTAATATTGCTTTTGTGCGTGTGTGTTTGTGTGTATGTGTGTGTGTCTGTGTGTGTGAGTATGTGTTTGTGTGTGTGTCTGTGTCTGGTGTATGTGTGTGTGTGTGTGTAATTTTTATTGTTCTTTTTGTTGACATTAAGATTTATATTGTTCTTTTTCTTCTTTTTTTGTTTTGTTTTGTTGTTGCTTTTTTGCTGATCTATTAATTCAACTTTCTATACAAATAGATAAAACTCACTCCTTTCATTTTTTTGTTTATTCATTTATTTATTACCACAAACACAGACAGACACACACACAGATATACGCACACGTACATCATCACTAATATTTAATAATTATAAAAAAAATTGTATTTCTGAAAATATCAGATATCTCTTTGTTTCTATCTCTCACACACACACGCAGTCACACACACACAGTGAGTGAGTATGTGTATATTTTAAATATGCATTTGATGTAATCACCTTTTTCGCATTGGTAATAATAACTGTCATAATAAACAATGTTTTTTGCACACCTTCTGTCAGCCACTTTCTATATTTGTATTCCGCACACATAAAAATAAAACGCAGAATCAATTATTACATCGGGCATCTCTCTAATTCTTTTTTCTCTTCGTATCTGCTTCTATCTCTCTCTCTCTTTTCTATCTGTGACTCTGTATGTGTCTATATATATATATATATATATATATCTGCTTCTGTCTCTCTCTTTCTATCTGTGACTCTGTATGTGTCTATATAAATATATATATATCTGCTTCTATCTCTCTCTCTCTCTTTTCTATCTGTGGCTCTGTATGTGTCTATATATATATATATATATATATCTCTGCTTCTGTCTCTCTCTTTCTATCCGTGTTTCTGTAACTATGTGTGTGTATCTGCTTCTGTCTCTTTCTTTCTATCCGTGTCTCTGTAACTATGTGTGTCTATCTGCTTCTGTCTCTTTCTTTCTATCTGTGTCTCTGTAACTATGTGTGTGTATAGATATCTGCTTCTGTCTCTCTCTTTCTATCCGTGTCTCTGAAACTATGTGTCTGTGTATCTGCTTCTGTCTCTCTCTTTCTGTCCGTGTCTCTGTAACTATGTGTGTGTATCTGCTTCTGTCTCTCTCTTTCTGTCCGTGTCTCTGTAACTATGTGTGTGTATCTGCTTCTGGCTCTCTCTTTCTGTCCGTGTCTCTGTAACTATGTGTGTGTATATGCTTCTGTCTCTCTGTCCGTTTCTGTCTGCTTCTGTCTCTTTCTGTCCGTGTCTCTGTAACTATGTGTGTGTATCTGCTTCTGGCTCTCTCTTTCTGTCCGTGTCTCTGTAACTCTGCTTCTGTCTCTCTCTTTCTGTCCGTGTCTCTGTAACTATGTGTGGGTATATATATATCTCCTTCTGTCTCTATCTTTCTGTCCGTGTCTCTGTAACTATATGTGTGTATCTGCTTCTGTCTCTCTCTTTCTGTCCGTGTCTCTGTAACTATGTGTGTGTATCTGCTTCTGTCTGTTTCTTTCTATCCGTGTCTGTAAATATATATTCTATCTATGTGCGTGTGTGTAAATATATATGTTTGTGTGTGTGTGTGTGTGTATCTGCTTATATCTCTCTTTCTCTTTATCTATATATATATATATACATATATGTATGAATTTATCTGTGAATGTACGTACGTGCGTATGTATGAATGTAGAAACACGTAAGAGTGTATTTGGAAAAGGCGTACAGACCACTCAACACTTATAAAGTAAAGAGAAAAAAATGATTTAAGCACTTTTACACAATTAATGAAATTTCAGTTGTCATCTACTATTGGGTGTCAGTTATTGCACAACTAATTAGATTTGCCAGCATGAAGTAATGACCATTATCACATCAGACTGAGTTTTGGAATAACATTTATTTTTTTATTTTTTATTTTATTTTATTATTATTATTATTATTATTTTTATTATTATTGTTTGTTTGTGCATGTGTTCGTTTGTTTGCTTGTATGCTTGTTTATTTTGTTTGTTTAGTTGTTCCGTTGTGTACTTGTTTATTTATGTACTTTTTATTTGTTTGCTTATTTGTTTATTTTTATTCATTCATTTATTTGATTTTATTTTCTCTGATCTTCCCTGTTTAACTCTGTGTATCTGTCAGATCAATGGCAGGTGGGAAGGTTGGAATGTAATGTTTGTTTTTATCTTGTAAATATTCATTTAGCAGGTGTTTTGTTTACGTGGCACTTCAGTAGCACGGCTATATTAAGCTGCATGGGTACATCTCATTTCACTATTTTGATAATAAACTTGAATAAATAAATAAAAACTAATATGAAGCTTTTCATCTCAGTCGCCGTTGCTGTTTTAATATGTAGCGCTTTGGCACATGCGAAGCCGATGTCGAGTGAAAACGAGGAAATACTTAGGAAGAGACATCATTACGGAGGTCAGTTTCCGATGAGCTTTTTCTCTATCCTTTGAGATAACGATGTATACAAACATATGCTACATTAGTAGAAATATGATACGAACAGTAATAATAGTTGTAATAATAACAACAACAAATAAATAAATAAATAAATAAATAAACAAACAAACAAACAAATAAATAAATAAACAAATAAATAAATAAATAAATAAATAAGTAAATAAATAAATAAATAAATAAATAAGTAAATAAATAAATAAATAAATACATAAATAAATAACTAAGTAAATAAATAAATAAATAAATACACAAATAAATAAATAAATAAATAAATACACAAATAAATAAATAAATACACAAAAAATAAATAAATAAATAAATACACAAATAAATAAATAAATAAATAAATAAATACACAAATAAATAAATAAATAAATAAATAAGTAAATAAATAAATAAATAAATAAATAAATAAATAAATACTTCTTTGGAATATAATTTTTTCTTCTCTTCCTCCTGCTTCTTCTTTTTCTTCTTGATGAGCAAACTGATTTCTGTATTTTCACATTACTACTTTAAAGTTAAGAAAGAAAATTCCTATTAAATATATTTATTTCTTCAGACTGCTTTGATAGAAGCGACCATTCATACTGTTCATATGGTTTCAATGAGTGTTACGGATCTGGCGGATATGTATCCACTGATTTTACATGCGAAAATGGAAAACATTGTTGCATAAGTAAGTAATAATACGATCATGTGATCAATGAATTAAAGGGATGAATAAATATTAGTCAAACATATATTAAGATACTGCAATTGCCATATTCTATTCTTCTTCTTCTTCTTCTTCTTCTTCTTCTTCTTATTATTATTATTATTATTATTATTATTATTATTATTATATGCATAATTGATTACTTTTTGTTTATTCTCTTTCGTTCTCGTTTTTAATCTGTGACTATTACTTAATTCATTTTATTTATACTTTTTTTTTTTTTACAGTGTCTTAATCCATGAATGGAAAGCACGAAGAAGTGCAGTCTAGAAATAAAACAGATGTAAAGAAAATCAGTTATACTGTCTTAATTAAGCACATCTTCCTAATTATCATAAAGGTTTTCTTTACTTCTTATTTTTCTTTTTTCTTTATCTATTAATTAATTTATTTATTTATTTATTTTTCGTTATTATTATTTCTTCTCTGCAGGGTTTATATTATGATGACTATTTTTCTTACTTGCTTATGAATTTACACACACACACACACATCCGTACATCCGTAAACACACATATACACATATTCTAATTAAATATGAAACGTTATTAAAAGAGAAAATGTCAAAAATTTACTAAACCGATTACATGCTAAAATATAATCATTTTTATTTTTATTTTTTTATTTTATTTTTATTTTTTTTTTTTGGTTTTTGGCAAATATATCTGCCACATGTGGCACAAATCATAGGAAACGAAAGGGTAACATTTGTTTTATTGTTTATCTACATAAATAATAAAAAAAAAATCAACATTTTAATTTGAATTATTATAATACTGAATTAGAATTGTAAAATTTAGAAAGAAACGGAAATTAAATATATATTGTCAGTGATGTGAACTATTTGGGGAAAATATTGAAATTGTTGTCATAAGCATGCACGTGTTTACTGATATACATCTTTGTGTCCGTACATCCGTCTTTGAATGCACTGAAAACACAATTCACCTCGGTGATGAAGAAATAAATCCAGATTTTGTCATCATAGCTATTTGCTACCTTCAATATGTTTTCTACATTCAATGAAGAGAAATACGCCAACAACAAAAATTAAAATAAAATAAATTAATAATAATAATAATAATAATAATAATAATAATAATAATAATAATAATAATAATAATAATAATAATAATAAATGAATAAATAAAAAAATAAAATAAAGAAAATTAAAATAATAATAATAATAATAATAATATATAAAATAAATATTGACTTTTCTGGTAACAATTTCTTACAGACAAGAAGAAAGAGAAAATTCCGGACCATTGATTAATTCAAATTAAACGGGAAATATCTGCATTTTACCTTTTTTTTAAATAACCAATAGTAAATAATCTGTAAAACAATATATATGCGTGTATGTGTGTGTGTGTGTGTATACGTATGTACGTATGTATGTATGTATGTAGGTGTGTATAAGTATATATTTTTCCTATCATTTGAGATTTTGTGTTTTGTGAAGAGGAAATAATAATAATAATGATAATAATAATAATAATAATAATAATAATAACAACAACAATAACAAAAATGATGATAATAATATACACCATTGATAAGGAAAATGAAAACAAAAGACAGAAGTTAAACATTTTTTTCGACATTTTTTCTGCGGGGTTTTAGAGAATTTCCAGCTGTGTGTTTAACACAGTTTTTCAGCGGGTTAACTTGTATCTGAAAGAAGAAAAATACACCTCACACACATACATTATCTCTAGAGGAAAAAAATGGTAAGTAAAAATAATGTTGATGATGATAATAATGATAATAATGAAATAATAATAATGTTAATAATAATAATAATAATAATAATAATAATAATAATAATAATAATTTTAATAATACTAATAATGAGAATATTTTTTAAAACAGTAATATTAGTCTACATATATATATATAATGTGTGTGTGTGTGTGTGTAAAACATTTATTCATATCACATAAACGTACGTATGTTTTTATTCAGTTTAGGAAATTTAATAGTTATGAAGCTGTATTTAATAATTATTTATTACCGATGAAGCTGTATTAATAAAAAAAAATGAATACATCACATGACACTATTAAAAAGAAAGGTTATGTCTGTTATTTATTTATCTATTTATTTATTTTTGAGACCTTATGTGTATTAGTTTTATGGGATGTTTGTTTCGGGGTGTTCCACTCTATGGGGTGCCAGTTTGTGAGATATCTGTGTTCTCCGGTTTACACACAAATGAATCGCGACTTACAAATGCAGCAGTGAAGTTTGTTGTCGCGGCAGGCGAAGCGCTGAAGTATGTATCCTTGGATAACGTGACACTCAGAAGGCGAAGACACACACCTGAAACTTACAGGAAAACTGCCACACTCTGAAAGTATAATTCATTTTTGTACGATTAAATTTTAGATTTCTTATCTTTGACAGTTAATAAAAATTCGCTCATCTTCTGAACAAAATGATTAAAAAAGAAAAAGGAAAGAAAACGAAACAATTCAGGAAATAAAAAATAAACAAAGAAAGTTATATTAATTTTGTATTACTCTTTTTTAAATTTTTGTCAGATTTTCTGTGACTTAAATTATTTACTGTTATGAAACACTTTATCAAAATGTCAGCGAATGAAAATAATAGATTTGAAAATAAGTTTAAATTATATATTTAATATGCTGTTCCTGTTACTGCTAATGATTTTGTTGTTATATTAATGAAAGACATATTTGTTTTTCCGTTGGCTGAAAAAAAAAGAGGAACATATCATAGACGTATACAGAGAATTAATACATTAATCACTTATTATTAGGTGAAGAACTCTAAAATAATATAATAATACTGTAATAATAATAATAATAATAATAATAAATACAACTTATGAGACAGTATGATTGGGACAGAGATGGGAATCCCAGTAGTGTTTCAGTGTTAACACTAGCTACAAGTAATACACGCATCTGATTAAACCGAAGTTTACCATTATTCCTGCTAAACATGGTTCTAAATATCTGTAAGACGGACAGTTGGAGACGGTGAAGATGCATGACAAAAAAATGCTGTAATGAAAGGACACTGAATGATCCATCTGTTCTTAGATGGTGCATTATTTTCTCAGTGATCCAATATATCCGACTTCGAAGTTTATAGTGAAGTTTCCCTAAAAATATTTCCATATCTTATAACAGTCGTCACACACTTGAACATAAATCTGTCTGTAAAAAGCGTTTATAATGAATGGAAAACTGTGTGTGTGTATTTCAGCTAAATCTTTCATATAACCTTTTTCATGTCACCAACCCTTAAATAAATAAAGAAAAGGTCAAGCAGATTTTTGTCATGCTTCTCTGTAAACAGTAGACTGACAAAGAATAAAACTTTTTAAAACTGCCGTCTTCCACCAGCAGTCGAAGAAGCATGACAACACTTCTTGCTTTCTGAGACAGATTAGTCATATGTCTAGTAACCTTTTGCTTATGTATCCATTAACTGACAATACAAAATGCGTGTACTACCCTGCCAGTCATTTAAGACTAACAGAGTAATGAGGAATTTTATAATGTGAAACAA
Source organism: Chrysomallon squamiferum (assembly GCA_012295275.1). Classification (NCBI taxonomy): domain Eukaryota; kingdom Metazoa; phylum Mollusca; class Gastropoda; order Neomphalida; family Peltospiridae; genus Chrysomallon; species Chrysomallon squamiferum. The sequence continues at coordinate 8,652,841 of CM022668.1, read as the reverse complement.
ATACACAAGAAATTTACTCCAGAAAGCCTTGTTTGGTGGTCCGACGCTGTCTTTCCAGACTCTACGTCCATCTAATACAACCAGGCACATCACAGAGACAATGAGGCAAACGACGATAACCTGCTTCATGTTGTATATGCTACTGTTCTGTGCTGTTAGAATATCTACTTATATATCAGGAAGTTTTATCGATAATGCAAATGAAATTATGTTTTCATTTTTCATATTGTATTACAGTGTCGGAATAATAAAACTTGCGCTGACTCGTATTACTGCAGTAATAAATAGATTTCTGTTTTATCACTGTCCATTAACACAAAAAAACGTTTTCTTTTGTTTTCACTAATTCAATTTGACAAACTTACAGCGGAACACAAAAAAAAATAAAAATAATAATATTAAAAAGACAGAGCCGAAATATTTTTAATAGTTTTGATATTATACAATTTTAAAGTTACATGAGAGTAGTAAATTCAAAGTACGAATATTTCAGTAGATAAGTCTTTCCACAAATACATCAGAAACATCGAAACAGTACGAATTTCATACTCATTTTCTTCACAAAATCTTATTTAAAGGTGAAATGATTTGACTCAACACACAAAAGCAGAACCGACAAATACTTATTAATAACAATAATAATAATAATAATAATAATAATAATAATAATAATAATAATAATAATAGAAATAACAATAAATTATAATAATATTAATAATAATAATAATAATAATAATAATAATAATAATAATAATAATAATAACAAATAAAATAAAAAGAACAAAATAAATCAATAAATCATTAAATAAGTAATGATGATGATTATGCAGATCAAACTACATGGAAACTGAAGTTTGTTTTGGTTACGATTTTAATCTGTTCTCGAGATTTATACGGGAGTTTTCTTCTGCTGTTTCAATATAAGTCAGCTCACTAATTGGTAACCACTACCAGTTAACATGCACTTGAAACAGACAACACCTACCTCTAAAAATAACACCTACCTCTAAAAATAACACCTACCTCTAAAAATAACACCTACCTCTAACAGATAACACCTACCTCTAAAAATAACACCTACCTCTAACAGATAACACCTATCTCTAACAGACAACACCTACCTCTAACAGACAACACCTATCTCTAACAGATAACTCCTACCTCTAACAGATAACTCCTACCTCTAACAGATAACTCATACCTCTAACAGATAACACCTATCTCTAACAAATAACTCCTACCTGTAACAGATAACACCTATCTCTAACAGATAACACCTAACTGTAACAGATAACACTATCTCTAACACATAACTCCTACCTGTAACAGATAACTCCTACCTGTAACAGATAACACCTATCTCTAACAGATAACACCTACCTGTAACAGATAACACTACCTCTAACACATAACTCCTACCTCTAACAGATAACTCCTATCTCTAACACATAACTCCTACCTCTAACATATAACTCCTACCTCTAACAGATAACTCCTATCTCTAACACATAACTCCTACCTCTAACACATAACTCCTACCTCTAACAGATAACTCCTACCTCTGACAGATAACTCCTAACCCTAACAGATAACACCTACCTCTAACAGATAACTCCTACCTCTAATAGATAACACCTACATCTAAAAGATAACACCTACCTGTAACAGATAACTCCTACCTGTAACAGATAACACCTACCTGTAACAGATAACTCCTACCTGTAACAGATAACTCCTACCTCTAACAGATAACACCCACCTGTAACAGATAACTCCTACCTCTAACAGATAACTCCTACCTCTGACAGATAACTCCTAACCCTAACAGATAACACCTACCTCTAACAGATAACTCCTACCTTTAACAGATAACACCTACCTGTAACAGATAACTCCTACCTCTAACAGATAACACCTATCTCTAAGAAATAACTCATACCTCTAACAGATAACTCCTACCTCTAACAGATAACTCCTACCTCTAACAAATAACTCATACCTCTAACAGATAACTCCTACCTCTAACAGATAACACCTATCTCTAACAAATAACTCATACCTCTAACAGATAACTCCTATCTCTAACAGATAACACCTACCTCTAACACATAACTACTAACCCTAACAGCTATCCAGTGTCCCTACCTATCTATGAGTGACAGCTGTAAATGTAATTTCAGTCTACTTTGATATCTATAAGACTGTAAGAGCAATCAAAACACAACCCCAACTAAATATATCAGCGACGGTTACTGATGTCTGTTATATATGTGTGTTGTGTGTATGAACGTATGTATGTATGGATGGATGGATGGATGGATGGATGGATGTAAGTATGCATCGATGTTATAATGATAATAATAATAATCATATAAGCTCGAGAGTTTAAAAATGAAAATAAAATAGGAAATAATAAAGAAAACAGTTTCGAAATTTTATTTAAACAGAAATGAATAGTAAAGATGGAATATTTATCATCAAGAGGAAATCTGGCGAACACAGCTTGTTGGGTTCTGTTCAACACTGGTTATGTACCCACTGTAAAATAAAATAACAGAATTAAAATAAAAAAATAAAATAAAATAAAATAAAATACACGAACAAACAATACAGACCAAAACAGCAACAGCTACTAGAAAAACGACAATAATAATATTTATAGTGACGGTATTATTATTTTTATTATTATTATTATTATTATTATTATTATTATTATTATTATTATTATTATTATTATTAACATTATCAGGACTGAGATACCGTCATCATTATAAATATTATTATTATTATTATTATTATTATTATTATTATTAACATTATCAGGACTGAGATACCGTCATCATTATAAATATTATTATTATTATTATTATTATTATTATTATTATTATTATTATTATTATTATTATTATTATTATTATTAACATTATCAGGACTGAGATACCGTCATCATTATAAATATTATTATTATTATTATTATTATTATTATTATTATTATTATTATTATTATTATTATTACTCCACTGTGTAGAAAGTATACTCGGCTAAATGTTTTAAGGAAGGCATTTTCAAGGTCACGGGATCCACAATGCAAAGCTGAAGGTCAAAAAGTCATCTTCCTTTACATTATCCTTATGTAAAAAATAAGATTTGGTTTTCTTTCTGTTCATTATTTTTTTATTATTATGATTTATTTATTTATTTATTTATTTTGATTTTTTTTGTTTTGTTGTAAAGACACATTTCACGAACTGGTTGGTGAGCTATGCTTATTTGAACACCCCCAGTTTTGCAATAATTGAGGGGAACCGCTTCTGAGTTGGAAATATCAGTGTTTCGAAACATAAGCGAGGGTGAGATTTAATTTTTCGCATTATTTTTAGTGAACAGACACACTGACCCCAGAACAGTTAAAACAACAATAGTTACAGTAATGTTAATACTAACAACAACATCAGCAAACCACCAATAACAACATTTTTACTCATTATTATTATTATTATTATTATTATTATTATTATTATTATTATTATTATTACTATAATATTTTATCTATTTATAATCTGTATGTCTCTCTGTATGTCTATCTATTTATCTACCGATATATCTATATATCTATAAATCTATCTATGTACATATCTATATATCTATGAATCTATCTCTACATCTGTTAATCTATCCACTACCCAGTTATTGATCACATGCTAGTACAATCACTCACCTTCGCAGCATGGGTTTTCATTTGTGCATAAATAAATATTGTTCACATGTCCCCAGTTTGCATAGCAATCATGGTAGGTATACTGACATACTGCAGGTTTTGGATTGTTCTCGCACACTGAAAGAATCAAAAGGTTTAATATGATCAAAAATGAAGAAAAATTTAAATGAAATAAAGAAAAGAAAGAAAAATTAAAACAAGAAGGAAAGAAAACTGTAGATATATTTAGTTATTATTATTATTATTATTATTATTATTATTATTATTATTATTATTATTATTATTAATACTGTTATTGTTATTACTATTATAATTATTGTTACTGTTGCTTGTTGTTATTATTGTTATTATTAAAAAATAAACTTAAAAAAACTTACGCTCTTTTTCTGTAAAGGAAAAATAAAAATAATTTGTTGAAGCAAAAGGTCACATAGTATATTATTAAGGTTTCTATATCATACATATTATGTAAAAAAAAAAATTTTATTATTATAATTTTAAGCTTTTTATGTTTACTATATCTACTAGCATTACTGATAATAATATTTCTAAAGTTAATACAACTATCATTTATACTACTACTACAACTACTACCACTTCTACTATAACTAGTATTACTAGTATTACTACTATAACAACTATTAACACTTTAACTAGTATTATTATTAATATTATTATTTCCACGATTACTTCAGTATATCGCAATATTACAGCTACGGCTATTGCAATGTTTAAGGTCCTACATTCCATTATTGTTTTCAGTTTATTACAAAGCATCTACTACCTTTATTACAATAACTACTCCAACTACTCTATTAATATAATTACTGCTGTATCTACTATTAAAAGCACTTCAACAAATACTTTTTTTTTATGTTACCACTGAGGTCTGGGACCAGGTATAAATCTGAACAGTTTGGGGATAATACATGCGATATTAGAGACACTTTCGTCGGAGCCTCAGTTTACTCCAGTTTTTCAGTGTGTTAAAAACATCGTTGTCTTCCTGGCGCGGCAAATAGCGTTACTAAAGTTCTTACACTCGTGAGCTATCACGTGTGTTGCCATCTCATGGTGTAATTGTAAGCTACCTTTCGGTCGAGTGAAAATTACATCCTATTGGATCCTGTTCTGTCAGCTCTAGGAGGTGATTTATGTTGTTTTCTGAAAAATCTTTAATTTTTAAAAGTCTTTTCATATGCCAAAAGCTGTAATAGGCTTTAAAAATTGCTGCTGCTACTTTTTTTGACAAGTTTTTTTTTTTTAGACATTGATCCAAGCTGCTGTGTCATCAAAACTCCCTGATTTTGTATCAAAAATAAATAAGCATTATTTTTCACCTGGAAAGCTTTGGAAATAAATTTTTCATTTCTCCTCTCCTCTTTTCTCATTTTATGTGTGTGCTATTCTTATGCCACAAAGCGTCGCTTTTTTTTATCCGTGATAATTGGTCCAGTAAATAGTTTTTGAATTTAGATTTTGTGTGCGCGTATGTGTACATAAATTGTTCCTAAAATTGTTGAATACGCTGTATGTGGTTGTGTGTACACACAAACATACACACACACACACACACATACACACACACAGAGTATCCAACAATTTTAGGAGCACTTTGACAGATGAATACAGTGAAATCAATTTCCTCATCTCCTGGTTTAGTTGGTTATATATATTATTATTTTAAACTAAAAACGAAAATCTACCTGCAAAATAATATCCGCTGATATACCTTTTTTGATCCTTTAGCTTATTTTTAATTTGTCTCACCAGATTTTCGACATTTGCAGACTTCTTGCTCTTCAAAGATGTGGAATCTGCTAAAGGCAGAAACACTGCTACAAAAAGAGTGATTGTGATATAAAGCTTCATGTTACTTCTGATGTTTAAATAGCGTCAAGTTACAGAGCAATTAAATAACTTCTGAAACAAACCGAAAAGGCCACGTAAACAAAAGCGATTGGAAAGGACCCCAGTTGTGTGCATTTTGAATATGTATTGAAATATGTTGAATTCCAAACCACCTGTCATTCATTTGAAAGAGCGGTACAAAGATATAGAACACGCACAAAACACGCACAAAACACACAAACACACACACAAACACATACATACACAAACACAGACACAAGCACACAAGCAAAAAAATAAATAAAGCTTGGATATACTACATGTAACGTGCTAAATTTTGTGTGTGTGGTAGTAAGTACAAATATGGACAATGCCTGCAGAAAGTGTGTAATAAAAAATATTTACTGCCACTGCGATAACTGAAGATATAAATATTTTAAAAATCCACAGGCCATAGCACAAATATATATGCATATGTGTTTGTTGGGTCTGTGTTTGAGTGTGTGTGTGAGAGTGTGTGTGTGTGTGTGTGTGAGAGAGAGAGAGAGAGAGAGAGAGAGAGAGAGAGAGAGAGAGAGAGAGAGAGAGAGAGAGAGAGAGAGAGAGAGATTGATAGACAGACACACAGACAGACAGCTAGATAGATAGATAGATAGTGTCATATTAAGCACGGTTATTTATCTATCACGGGACAGTGTATTGTTATTTTATTATACCTATTTGGAATGATTCCATATCAGATCTCACTACCACAGCAATTGTTATGGTTGAGTTTTGCGGATCTGTTATGTGAAAACAACGTAGTATGTGACATCTTACCTGCTGATCCACGCGGGAAGATTCGACGTTTAATTACATTTAGAAGGCTTCCATATAAAAGCTTAACTATACAATACCTGTTTTAATTTACTTACATGAAACTGTTGATGTTAAGATAAAAACGAAATCAGTTCAGTGAAGAAGGAAAAGAAGTGAAGAATAAGATAAGCTTGTACGCTACACTAAAACTACTATATTTAACTTACTTATACAGCAGGGCTTTCCATTTTCGCACAAGTATGCATGAGTTGCAAAGCCGCCTATTTTACGACAATGATGAGCATCGTAAAAACAAGCTGACCTTGATGGACTACCTACAGTCCGACAGCCATGGGTAAGGTCTCGTGTACCTTTTCTCTGAAAAAAAGAAAAAGCAGCAATAAACATACAATGGAAATAAGAAACAAAAGTAATAATAGCAATATGGAAGACGATAATGATGATGTTGATTGATGATGATGATAACAAAAAAGACAAACATTTTATTATCATCATTATCATTATTAATATTGTTAAATACAAATACGATTGGTACTACTATTATTACTTATTTATACACCTAATGTTACTATTACTACTACTATTACCATTACTGTTACTGCTACTATTTCTACTGCTACAGTTAAAATTATTATTAACTACTACTACAACTACTATTACTATAATTATTAGTATTAATGGTTACAACTGTAGTAGTCACAGTAGTTGTAATAGTAGTTGTAACAGTAGTATTAGTAGTACCAGTGTACTTAAAAATATCTCAATAATACTTATGTGTGTTTATAAGTCTCTCTCTCTCTCTCTCTCTCTCTCTGTGTGTGTGTGTGTATGTGTGTGTGTGTGTGTGTGAGAGAGAGAGAGAGAGAGAGAGAGAGAGAGAGAGAGAGAGAGAGAGAGAGAGAGAGAGAGAGAGAGAGAGAGAGAGAGAGAGAGAGAGTGGGTGTATGGGTGGGTGTGTCTGCATGCGTATGTGAGTATGTGAGGGGCGTATATTCTTGGTGTATTAAGTAATCGCTGCAGATCTACCAAATATGGCATATTAAGCTCTCTGTGATTTATAAAATATTGTGGGAGGTGCTCTGAGGGAGGAGCACAATGCTAATTGTATCGTGCTGTGGTTCGGGGTGGGAGGCGGGATTCTGGAAGAGTGGCAAAAGTAAGAGCAAAATGTGCTCGACACTCGACCAGCGACACAGAAATGAAGGGAAATGTTCCATACCTTTTTCTAGTGACTTTCCTCCTTTGAGAAACAGGTTGCTTTCTGCTACTGCCACAGACAACACAACAACAACAACGAAGTTAACATGATTCTTCATCTTTCTTCTTACACGAGATAGGTGAGTGGTCGAACTGACTTTTTGTTGAGGTGTAATGTTTACTAGCAGTTTTACAGGGAAATGTATATCACGTATCAACACAATTTAGATTTGAATTATCAGATTAAATAATAAAAATAATATGCACAGGACCATTTGTCGTAGAAATTTATTTTAAGTTAAACATTCCCCCCAAAATAATCTAGTGGAGGTGTAGAGGTTGCAAGGGGTGTGTCTTACAGTGTTTAAGGAATGCATGGTAGAAAATAAAGACAATAATAATAGGGTTGAATACCGGATACTTGGAATTTCCATGTATTTTTTCTTATGTTTCTTATTTTTTCTAACCATTCCATGAAAGTGTATGAATGCACAACTATTTCCCATATTTGGTCACGAATATTGTTGACTAGTTAAAGTATAATTTTGGGTTGCGCCTCATAATCAGCTAGTTTTCTATCATTTGTACCTGATTTGTCTCGCTTTCGCTGCGTGCTGCAGTTACATCAAAGCAAACAATGCACTCGAGATTCACATATTTCACTTTTATTTTGTTACTTCTGCTATTACAGTAGAAACGAACACTCCTGCTTTCATTACTAGTCATCTTCAGAAATACTTTTACTACATCTACTACACCGACGACAGCTCTTTTACTAGTATTACAACTGTAACAACAATTTTATTGGATTTGTTTTCTCCTAAATTAATAATACAACACTTTATAAGATGGAGTCGCCCATTTCCTGCACTTCTCAAACTATCAAACAATATCAACAACAACAAAACCTCAGTTTTACAGGACGGATTCAAACAAATAAGTATTTCTGTATCTTCTTCTTCTTCTTCGTCTTCTTCTCTGACGGAACCTCATTAGAGCCTCTTTGCCAGCCTTGTGTAGCGCAAATTAAGTTTTATTTTAAAATTATTAACACATAAAATGGTAGCAGTATATAATTAAAGCGGGACACATACACAATGACATATACATACAGAAAAAAAATGTAAATAGAGTTAGAAAATATCAGCCAAAAATATCATCATATAATATGTTTCTTAACACACCTACAAACACACGCGCACATTCAATTTATGTAATTACATACTAATCAGACGAAGTTTTTCAATCTCTCTCTCTCTCTCTCTCTCTCTCTCTCTCTCTCTCTCTCTCTCTCTCTTATTTATTTTATTTTTGTTTGCGCATACTCAATATTTTCATATATTTATTATTTATATATATAATAAAATAATGTAACCGATAAATAATAAATATATGATAAAACTGACAATGCATAAACAAAAATAAAATAAATGAGATGAGAGACTGGTGTGACTGGCTCGCATCGACCGCTGTTCGGGTTTCAAATGCAGTACTACGAAAAAAAGTATTTTATGCGTATTATAAATTTTATCACACGCAACATATGTTTTATTTATATCCATCAACGAAGTCGCTGTAGATGCAGCTGGGTTTAGGAGAGAGCTGTGATGCTTGCTATGGAAGTGCCCGGCCACAACGAGTTATGTTTGAACTCGTGTGCTGGATGTTAATAAAGACTGCAAATATGTTCCAAAAAATTGTCTGATCGACACCACTGTATCTTCGTTAAACTATAAAATTAAACAAAAAAAAAACAGAAAACAAAACAAAATAATAACAAAACAAACAAACATCAGTTTTACATAAACAAGAAGTAATGAAAAACAAATAAGAATTTCTTTTTCTAATTCTTCGTCTTCTTCTTCTCCTTCATTTTCTTCTTCTTCTTCTTCTTCTTCTTCTTCTTCTAATAATAATAATAATAACAACAACAACAACAACAACAACAACAATAATAATAATAATAATAATAGCTATAATAACAATAATATTCATAAATAATCAGAAAAAATAATAATGTCTGCGGTAAATAGTAAGTATATAGTTCCTAGCCATGGGGGGGAGAGAGAGAGAGAGAGAGAGAGAGAGAGAGAGAGGGGGGGGCAAATATGAGAACAATTCTGATATGCGGAACATAAACGTCCTAGATCTAATTATTGGAATCGCTGTAAACCCATCTTGAGTAGGGTCACATGGAACACCAAACTTGTCATTACTGTTAATTAATTTTATATATTATTTTGTTTTTAAAATTCATTTTGACAGGTTAAAATTATTAACTCGTAAAGTAATTTTAATATAGTAATAGTAGTTGTAATTTTAGTATAGTAATAGCAATTGTAGTACTAGTAACAGTAGTAGTAGTATTTGTGGACGTAGTAGTTGTCGAAATGATATTAGTATATAATGGATTCGGATCACAATACACAATGAAATACGAAATAGCATGCATAGCCATATACATCAGAAAAAACGCAAAATCCATTTTAATAATAAGTTAACTAAGTTTATATCTGTCTTTCTCATCAGTGTAAACAGAGGTAGAAAATATCATCAGAAAATATCATCATATATGTGTCTTAACACACCTACACACACACACACACCACAAACACACACACACTCTCTCTCTCTCTCTCTCTCTCTCTCTCTCTCTCTCTCTCTCTCTCTCTCTCTCTCTCTCTCTCTCTCTCTCTTATTTTTATTTTTCTTGCAGTTAAGTAATAGAGATGACATGCATAATTACCTGCGTACTGAAAAGTGTGACAGATTTTAATGTACACGCACTGTCACTTTCTATATCTGACGCGAATACTGATCATATATATATATATATATATGTGTGTGTGTGTGTATATACGTGTATGTGTGTGTTTATATACATTTTATAATCCAAAAGTATAATAACTAAATTATTAATTATCTAAGCGCGTTTAACACAAACACACACACACACACACACACACACACAGATAATTAATAATTTATTTATTATACTTTTGGATTATAAAATGTATTTAAAAATATATTTCGAATGAAATATAATAAAAAGCCAATCAAATATACAGTTATAATAAGAAGAAGAAGAAAGAAAATGAAGCAGAAGCAGAAGAAGTAAATAAAGAAAGAATAAAATTTAAAATGTTCAAAACTGCTATTTATTTATTAGGTGAAATATGCAACGTTCTCCGTGGTGAACCGTGGTGAAAGAAATACAAGAAATATGAGCAACAGCTGTTTCCTGCGAACAGTCAAAATCGCGTAGCCATCCCCTATGCTCTTTGTTTGTGTATTCGTTTTTCATTTAGTTGCTTACTAACTTATTTATTTATTTATTTATTTATTTATTTTTATTTTTTGTTTGTTTGTTTATTTGTTGTTTTATTTATCTGTTTATTATTTTGTTTGTTGGTTTGTTTATTTGCTAATTGTTTTTCTCTCTCTCTCTCTTTCTTTCTCTATCTTCTTTTTTTTTTTTTTTTTTTTTTTTTTTTTTTTTCTTTAATATTTTCTGTATCAGTTGTAACTATATAGAAACTGTATTTTATTACGTTATGCATATTCATCAAGCTGTTATGATTTTCAGTGCAAACGTGGCATACTCATTTTTATTCCTGTAAAAACGAAGCTTGATTACGTTACAATATTTCGGCAAAACTAAGTATCTGAAGAAGCAATATGAAACGATCTGTCGTGATTGCCGTTGCCGTTGTCGTATGTGTGGTTGGAGCATATGCCGTCCCTTTGCCGAGCGATGACAGGGCAGAGCGGGAGACTGGGCGAAGACAGATATCGGGTAAGACAGACAACGGGTAAGACAGACAACGGGTAAGACAGATATCGGGTAAGACAGACAACGGGTAAGACAGACAACGGGTAAGACAGACATCGGGTAAGACAGACAACGGGTAAGACAGACAACGGGTAAGACAGATATCGGGTAAGACAGACAACGGGTAAGACAGATATCGGGTAAGACAGACTGACAATACAGTGTTTAAGTAAGTCTTTTTTTTTTTCTTTTTTCTCAATATAGGTATCTGTTTCTTTTTCAATTTACAATTAGCAAAATAGGACGACAAATAATTATTGTAGCACCTGCACACGTGCTTGTTTCAGTGATTCTGGTAAACGTGATATTTGAAGCAATGATAGTAGTAGCTGAAGAACTTATAATAAATAGTAAGAGTAGTAATAGCAGCTGAAGTTGTAGAAGTAATATTAGTAGTAGCTTTTGTTGTAGTTAGCAATAGTGGTAGAAGTACTACTAGTAGTAGTAATATCGGTACATTAGAAATCTACTGATAATTTTTTTCTTTATTGTTCTTCCTTTTAAAGAAAAGATAATACATGTAAAAGATAATACATGCTGTTGATATAGTAATACAATTTACTGCTTTAAATTTATAATCTATTTTTTTAATATTCTTATTCCTTTCAATTAACGGAAGACCACGTATGTTTTTCAACTAAATACATCAATAATAGCAAAACTAATTGAAATATCTTGAAATATAAGTTAGTATTTATTTTACTCTCTCTCTCTCTCTCTCTCTCTCTCTCTCTCTCTCTCTCTCTCTCTCTCTCTCTCTCTCTCTCTCTCACACACACACACACACACACCACAGAATATTTTATTCGTTTGTTGTCGTCACGTGTTTCTTTATCCTATTGTTTCACCCTCTCCTTACCAAAGAATGGAGTTCTGTACGCACTGTCAGATTTATATATTAAAAAAAAAAGATATAAATACATAAACAATTATTTTCAGGCCACTATAAAAGCACAATTTACACATATTGCAAATACACAATCAGTGAATGTGAAACACTTGGTGGAACCCCAATTGATGACTGCGCTTGCGCCCACGGAAAAGTCTGCTGTAAAGGTAGATAATCGTACTATCGTGTCATAAACGTAAAGAAACGATTTTTTATTTTCTTTCTTAAGCCACTTTGCTATTCCAGCTTTACTCGAGTGAGTCTTTATTATTATTATTATTATTATTATTATTATTATTATTATTATTATTGTTATTATTATTATTATCTTCATCATCATCATCATCGTTGTAATTATTACTGTTACTGTAATTGCTATAATTATTGTTGTTGTTGGTAATTTGATGCTGTTATTATTATTACAGTTATTACTACTACTTCTACTGCTGCTACATATACAACTACAACTACATCTACTTGTAGTACTTTATTATTTTTGCAGCTTTGTACTTTTTTCTTAATTTCATTCTATTGTTAACATTGATACATAAGCATTTTTTATTTTATTTTATTTTATTTTATTTTATTTATTTATTTCATTTCATTTCAGTTTAGAACCAATCCTGATGAATTAGAAAAAGAAATATTTCTGCCTTAGATTTTGTGATCCATAAAAATAAATTTGTCTTTAAGTCTCTTGTTTCTTTTTGTTTCTTACTTGTCTGATAACGTCTTAATGTTAGTTATTTAAAATATAAAAATGTATATTGTCTGATAACACACACACACACACACACACACACACACACACACACACACACACACACACACACACATGGATATGTGTCGATATGCATGAAAATCAAAAAAATGCAACTGAAATTATTTAAACATTCTGAGATAGAAATGACTGATGTAATTATTTAATTATTAAGTACATGCATGCATCTATATAATACTGAAATTAGTTATTTTATATATAGTCTCAGAAATTGAATGATTATTGTATCAATGTAATTAAATCTTCTTAATAACAATAAATATAAGTTACTATTTTTAATGTTTAAGTTAAGAGTAGGTAATTGTTTTGACAGTCAAGAAGCAAAATCTGGAGTACAGGAGAATATTGTTTTCTATTTTTCTTACTAGTAAGCATCTGACAATGGAAAGACAAGCAAAGTGAGTTAGGTAAACTTGTAAACTTGTAAACTTGTAAACTTGTGTTATGATCCAAATCTGAGTAACAGTGTCTGGCATTTTCCACAAAAGTGAATTGTTTAGAAATATTTAAAAAAAAAAAAAATAAAATAAAAATGTGTGTGTGTGTGTGTGTATATATATATATATATATATGTACCCACACACACACACACACACACACACACACACACACACATATATATCAAACAAGTTAAATTTTAATTAAGGTCTTTTGTTTTCAAACTGCATCTATGAAAAACAAATATTCTTATTGAAACATGCATCAAGCATAATATTATGCAACAGAATGAAATGAATGATAATGTTTAACAGTTTCTGACATGAAAGAGGTGAGTGACGTTGCACAGTTACAATGGTGGATGCAGTTTGAACGCTTGGTGTAAAGACGTATCTTTCCGAAAGCAGTTTTTATAAGTTGACCTTCATTAATTATTGTCACAGAGAAATTATCTTAGTGTGAAATAATAGAGGAATATTGTATTCCAAATTCAGTTTATTTATAATCCTAAAATATATATCTATTCACTGTTAAAACAATTGTCTATTCCTTATTATAGAGAGTAATTTACATTTGTCAAAACAATTACCTAGATTTTATTTAGTTCAAAGAATTTACATTGATTATATATTATCAACACCATGTGAGAATTTGGTTAAAATGATTAAATAACAAATTAAATAATTTAAGGGAACATGTATAAAATAAGCTAGTAAATATACATAATTCCTCCGTCAATGACTTGTTACACACAACACCTGAAAATGTATACATTATCACTAATTATTCATGTTCCCCATAATGTAAACAAATAAATAAACATGCCTGATAGCCAACTAAAGTATAGATAAATAAATAAATAATATATGAAGAATATATGTTCCAGAACAGTTACGTGAAAATGAGGAAAATATTGCAGAGAGAAAGGGGAAAAAAAAAATACAAAAATGAAAAAAATGAATATGACATTTATTTGACTTTATATATACATTTTTGATTTTGTTCTTAACAGTATCACTAATATAATGGTGGAATAACCCTTATCATTCAGTATCATACAGTATCATATAATACCATACAGTATCATATTCAGTACACATAAAATTCATTTTTCTATAATTTGTTTTTTACAAATTTTTATTATTATTCTTTATTTTATTTTTATTTCCTTTCTTATAAATTTTAAGGATTAGGGATAAATACTGAAACAGTTTAGTTAAAAGAGTTGTTAAATCTTTATTCTCAAACAGCAAATACTTAAAGCAAACATTCTGATAAATTCCAACCTTCTGTAATCTTTTCCCTACCTCTAGCTTTCTCCATTTGTTTTATTTTTATTATTATTGTTATTATTATTGTTATTGTTTTTCTTATTTTTATTTTTATTTTAGTTTTTATAACATATGTTAGGGCTTTTGTGTGTATAGAAACAGATTTTATTACCAAATATGAATATTCATTATTAATTAAAATGTTTTTGAGGTTTTATGTGTTTATCTGTTGTCACTCGTACGTGGCATTCTCTCCCATACTGCTATAAAACCCTGCTCAGTTGCCTCAAGCCTCAGTAAATATTTCAACAGTTTCCTGAAAGCAATATGAAGCTTTCTACAATAATCACCATTATTCTAGTATTATGCCTGGAATCAGCAGATGTCAGTCCTTCACCAGTTGAAAGACAACAGAGAGGATACGGCTATTTAAGTAAATCCTTTACATGTTCTACTCCTTTAATTCTTTTTGTGTTTTCTTGTTACAATTGGATATTAGTCAATAAATAAATAAACAAAAGGTTACTGAACCAGAAACAGTAGCAGTTTCCTTAGTATCACTGATATGAGTTGTAGTAGTAGGTGTTATATTGTTAATATTACTAGTTATAGTAGGAATTGTAGTAGTAGTAGCAGTGGGAATAATAGCTGTAGTTGTAGTAGTAGTAGTAGTAGTAGTAGTAGTAGTAGTAGTAGCAATAGCAGCAATATTTGTAGTAGTATTAGCACTAGTGTCTATCAGTAGTAGTACTAGTAGTGATGCTAGAAGGACTGCAGCAGCTGTAATAATAGTAGTAGTAGTAGTAGTAGCAAAAGTAGTAACAGTTCATCCTAACATGTTGATTATTAACATTTAATTTCTTCCTCTTTTTTTTACCTTCAGATGATGGATTCAATCGTAAGAATCAATCTAAGCAGCAACAATAAAATAACATTAACAATAACAATAGTATACAGTAACATCAACAGTAACAACAGATGCAATAATAATAATAACAACAACAATAACTGATAAAAGGTAGTGTTTATCTCCTTTTCAAATGCTTCTTCATCACTTGTTAATTTTGTGGATCTAAAATTCAGTAAAATATGCTAGTCTTTATTAAACAGTTCTGGGCTTATATAATTATGTATTCATTTCTTTGTTTCTCTCTCTCTATATATATGTGTGTGTGTGTGTGTGTGTGTGTGTGTGTGTGTGTGTGTGTGTGTGTGTGTGTTTATTTATTTATTTATTTATTTATTATTATTATCATCATATCATCATCATCATTACTCTTTTATTATTGATAATTTTTAAAAAAAATTTAGTTTTTTGTGTGTTTTCATTTCATTTTATGCAACTAGTTAATGTATATGTTTCAGGTTGTCAAAATAATCCAAAGGCACTGAGATGCAGGTACACCCTATCTGAGTGTGAATTACTCGGTGGTAATACAACTAATGAATATTCATGCCATAATGGCAAACCATGCTGCATACGTAAGTTAGATAAATTATCAGTGTACCGGTATTAATCACATATTTAAACAAATGAACTTGTTTATAAACAGAAGGTACATTTACTTTCATACATAAATGGCCATTAGGTATTCAAATTATATTTTCCCAGTAAACATTTTTTTATACAAGTATTTCATTTATTTGATCTAATTATCTGTCTTCCTGTCTGTCTGCCTATTAATTTCTCTATGTCATCTATTTTTTTGTTTCTATCTGTCTATCCATGCACTCATCTAATTCTTTGTCTTTCTTGCCTATCTGTATATCTGATGCCTCTCTGTCTCTTCCATCTATATACTCTGACATTTATAATTTATGTGACTTTATTACTTCCAATTTATTGTTGTTGTTATTGTTAATAATTTATTATTTTTATTTCTATTTTTTGTTCAGTTCCATTGTAATCTAGTTGGCAAACATCAAAATTTAAAGATGACATTGTGATATCTAAAACATCTAAAATAAAATTATAATTAAAAAAACTGAATATCTTTTGTTTTTGTTTTTCTTTATTTCTTTCTTTATTTCATTATTTATTTATTTGTTGGCATTTCTCTTCTCTTCATTCTAACTTTCAGCTTAACTATTTAAATTATTGTTGACAGTTAAATACTGTTTCTATTTATTCTTCTTCTTTACAGACACAAAGGCAAAGATTATTTTTCATTATTTTTCATCAGTTTCTAAACTCAGATCAAAATCATTCTCCTCATTCTCCGTTTTGAGTTTCATTAAATTCATTGGAATTACTTATTATCAGTCTTCTTTTTACCAATCTAAATATTCTTATTATAATTCTGTAGTTATGTCAGAAGAAAAAAAATCTTATTGTGAGCATTGCCTTTCACATTAATGAAACGAATTTTATTATTATTATTATGATTATTATTTTTATTTTTTCTCTCTCTTCTTTTACTGAAGTAAACACTCCTTTCTTGTTCTTCTTGGTATTGTTGTTTTTGTTGTGGTTGTTGTGGTTGCTATTCTTATTAGGAAGTACCAAGAACAATTTATTAATCAAGACAAAAGAAGAAATGCACATTCATATTTAATAGACCTTTGCTAACACAAATAATTTTGCAAAATTTCAAGACATTCTTTTACTTTCTGAGATTAAAAAATTAATTATAATTTTCTTCTGTACAGTAAACAAAATGTTCTAATTATTATTTAACATAAACTTTATTTCATATTCTTCCCTCAGTAAACACTAGACAACATTCTTCTGAACAATCATCAAACTAAACATTATTTTACACTGTGCTATGCTATAGTTAACATAAACATGTATTATTATTATTATTATTTGTTTTTATTAAACTGAATATTTATTATTTCTTGCTTTTAATTAAATATTATAACTTATTACAGTCACTAAAGTAAAAACTATTTCTTATAATTATTTGCAGTTATGAAAAAAAAAGTTAATTATAATTTGTTACATTCAGTAAACGTTGTTTCTTGTTATAATTCTATACTGTATCTAAGGTAAATTATAATTTCTTATTTTAATTATTTACAGTAAATAAAGTAACCATTATTTCATATTATAACTCTTTACAGTCTGTAAAGTAAACATTATTTCTTACTATAATTTTTACAGTTAATAAGATAAACATTATTTCATATTAATATTACTTAAAGTCAGTAAACATATTTCTTATTATAATTCTTTATAGTGTGTAATAATGATTTCTTATTTTAGTTCTCTACTAAAGTTAACATTATTATTATAATTCTTGATAGTCAGTAAATATTATTTTTATCATAATTCTTTACAGGCAGTAGGCATTATTTCTTATAATGGTAAGCATTAATTGCTATCCTAATATGTTCAGTCAATAATATAAATATTATTTATTGTAATGTTTTCAGTCAGTAAAGCAAACATTATTTCTTGTTATAGTTCTTTACAGTTACTGAAGCATATTTTCTGATTCTGATGTTTTCAGTCAGTAAAATAAATATTATTATAAATTTTACATTTCAGTAAACAGTATTTCTTATTATAAACCTTGACAGGTAGTGAAATAAATGTTATTTCTTGTTATAAATCCTTAGAGTCATTGAAGTTTATATTTTTTATTATAATTCTTTATAGTTACTAAAGAATTCCTTATTATATTTCTCCATTATTAAACATTATTTCATTCTAATATTATTTAGTTACTAAAGTAAACATTATTTCTTCTTATTATTATTATTGATATTTATATTTATTACTGTAAATCAATATTTGTTCTTATTGTTTGCATTATTTTAGAAAAGAAAACACTTTCAATTTTTTGTTTTTTATTAATTATTATTCTTATAAAGAAAATGTTATATCTTGATATTATTATTATTTACAGTTGCTAAACTAAACATTATCTAAAACAAATGTTATTTATTATTCTTGGCTGTAAGCATTAATTTTTCATTAATTAACATTAATTAAGTAACCTCCTTTTCTCACTAATACTAAAGAAAACATTATTTATTATAATTATATATATACTCTTACACAGTCATAACTAATTATTTTCATTATACACCACAGACAAAGTTAGAAAAGTATGTCATCCATCCCCTTCATTAACCAGCATCAGCGCTCAGTGATGTCTATGGTATAATGAGTTTTCTGAGATCCTTGTACATGCACCAAACTAAAATGCTGGCCACCAAAATACCTAGATGCTAGCCCAATAGTATTTTTATTAGTCTGAGAGAAAGCTAAACATTTAATATTATCAACCTTCACTTATATTTTGTTACTTTTGTCACAGTTATTGAATAATTGTCTATTGCTGTACAGCAGTGCTGGGCAACCTTTGTTGCTATCTCACCCACACTATGAAAGTCAAAATCACCCATCAAATCTACAATAATATTATAATTAATGGGTTAAAAATAAATGATACTGATTAAAATTTAAATACAAATTTAATTAAACCTCTGAATGAAGGTGAAGAAATAAGAGACATAACTCCTTCCTTCCTCTGTTTATACATTTGTTTGTTGCTTATAACAAACACAGAACCCACCAGTGGGTGATAAAGCTGAGTTTGCCAAGCACTGTTTTACAATCTGATAATTCATTCTCAAAGTAAACATTATTACACTTTACTTATACACATTATTTCTTCCAGTGTAAATATTCTTTCTACTAAAGTAAACATTGCTTATTACTGTACCTCTATAAGTTTTCCTCTGCAGGTTCAATAAATGTTCACAGATGCACAATTTTGAAACCCCTCTTCCCAATGAAGATAAAGTCCTGATTGGCCAACATTTAATTTTTTCTTACTTTTAAAACAGTGCTGACCTAAACAGTCTTTACTGAATCTTTACAAGGGCCTGGTATAGATTAATTATGTTATAAATGTTCAGGTGCTTTTGGCAGTTATTTGCAATATTTGATAGTTTCATCAACAGCTGATAATTACTCATTTAGAGCTACTGGCTGTCAATCAAAACATCAAATTTTTGCAAATAATCATGTATAGCACACTTCTAAGATTATACCATAATTTCATCACATAGTTATTAAGGCTAGCATTACTACTTATTATATGTATGTATGTATGTATGTATGTGTTTGTGTGTATGTGTATGTGTATGTATGTATGTATGTATGTATGTATGTATGTATGTGTGTGTGTGTGTGTGTGTGTGTGTATGTATGTATGTATGTATGATGTATGTATGTATGTATGTATGTATGTATGTATGTAGTATTACGTAATTACGTATGTATGTATGTATGTATTTAGTATGTATATTTATTTTTGGTGACTATTCCTGCAAGTACTGCAGTACCAGACTGATCACTGGTGAAAGCTGAGCAAGCCTAAGCAAGTTTAATATCAACGTCATACCAATGGAGGAGATTCAAACAGATACTGTTCTTTAATTTTACTAAAATAAACTTTATTATTATTGTTATTGTTATTGTGTTGCTGAATAATATTGTGAAAATGTCAGTTTCTGCGTTATGACCACTCAGTTTGGACTAAGTTTATCAAAAAGATCAGAATTATTGTTTACAGTTATTAAACATTATTTACTTATTATTGTTCTAGACAATTAATAAAATAAACTTCATTTATTTATAACTGTTATTCACTGAAGTTACTGAATAAATATTATATTTTCGTTATTGTTTACAGTTACTAAAATCTTTATTATTATTTATTGTATACATTTAACAGTATTATAAATCAATACAAGGATCGGTATGTTGTTTGTCTTGATATAGGCAACTTTTGTGATACCTCGCTTTGTTTTCCCGAAGTGTAGCTTCTACATGACGCACACTCACATTAGGAATATCATTCATGAAGCAGGCAATGACATCAGCAGCTAATTTGTTGTAATCATAACTGTTAGGGCAGCATAGGTCATCCAGTTTAACTGACTGGCAGATGAAACACTTACTCCAGTCTCTACAAGATTGTGCCTGAAACACAGATGGTTGATATTGACAGATATATCCATGAATATCATCACCATCAAGATCATATGGTTTTCCTTCATCATAACTCCTGCTGTAATGTATTCTTTCATCACCATTCTTACCATACAGTGTTCCTTTATCCCCAGTTCTGCCATAAGGTATTCCTTCATCTTGAGTCATACCATATGGTGGTACAACTTTTTCTCCAGCTCTAGCATAATGTATTCCTTCACCTCTAATCCTACCATACGGTATTCCTTCATCATCAGTCCTACCATATGGTATTCCTTTATCACCAGATCTAACATAAGGTATTCCTTCATCATAATTCCTACCACATGGTATTCTTCTATCTCCAGCTCTACCATAAGGTATTCCTTCATCTACAGCCCTATGATATGGTGGTCTTCCTTCATCTCCAATCATGCCATATGGTATTCCTTCATCATCTGTCATACCACAAGGTATTCCTTTATCTCGTGTTCTATGATACAGTATTCCTTTATCTCCAGCTCTATCATCAAGTATTCCTTTATCTCCAGCTCTACCAACAGGTATTCCTTCAGCTCTACCATGAGGTATTCCTTTATCTCCAGCTCTACCATAAATTATTCCTTTATCTCCAACATTACTGTATGGTATTCTTTCATCTCCAGTCCTACCATATTCAATGTCTTCTTGATCTATAACCCTCCCATATGTTCCACGTTCCATTCCAGTAGTTCCATATGGTATCCCTTCATCTCCAATCCTATCACCGGGTATTCCTTTATCTCCAGCAGCCCTCCCACCTCCTATTCCTTCATCTCGACCCCTACTGTCTGACATTCCTTCATATTTTGCCCTAGAGATAAATACTAACTGAAATCCACCACTCTCATCTACTCCTTTATCTCCAGAGTCACCATGCTGCATTCCTTCATCTCGAATTCTACCATTTGGTATTCCTTCATCTCCAACCATACCATATGGCATTCCTTCATCTACAGATCTGCTACCTCGTATTCTATCATCTCCAACTATATCATATGGCATTCCTTCATGTCCAGCTCTACCACTCGGTATTCCCTCATCTCCAGCTCTACCACAAGGCATTCCTTCATCTCCAGCTCTATGATCCGGTATTCCTTCATCTCCAGCTCTATGACCCGGTATTCCTTCATCTCCAGCTCTACCATAAGGTATACCTTCATCTCCAGCTCTACCATAAGGTATTCCTTCATCTCCAGCTCTATGACCCGGTATTCCTTCATCTCCAGCTCTACCATAAGGTATTCCTTCATCTCCAGCTCTACCATAAGGTATTCCTTCATCTCCAGCTCTATGACCGGGTATTCCTTCATCTCCAGCTCTACCATAAGGTATTCCTTCATCTCCAGCTCTACCATAAGGTATTTTTTCATCTCCAGCTCTATGACCCGGTATTCCTTCATCTCCAGCTCTACCATAAGGTATTCCTTCATCTCCAGCTCTACCACTCGGTATTCCTTCATCTCGAGCTGTAACACCCGGTATTCCTTCATCTCCAGCTCTGCCACAAGGCATTCCCTCATCTCCAACCCTAGAAACTAATATTAATTCAAACCCAGCTCTACCATCTGATAATTCTTTATCTCCAACCCTGCCGCCAGGTCTTCCTTCACCACCATCTCTACCACCTGATATTCTTTCCTCTCCAACTCTACCATATGATATTCCTTCATCCCCAGTCCTTTCTCCTGGCACTCCTTCATCTTCAACCCTGGATACTAATATCAATTCAAACCCTTCTTTATCTCCAACCACTTTCCCAGGTACTCCTTTTTTTCCTACACTACCAGCTGCACCAGGCCTACCATCTGATATTCCTTTATCTCCAGCTCTAAAACCTAGTATTCCTTCACCTGATTTAGTCCTTTTGACTGGTGTTCCTTCATCATCTCTAGTCCTTTGGTAACCTGTCTGGGCTCTATATCCGACCGAATCTTGATATGTTTCTTTGTCGTCTGGTGCTCCTCCAAAACCATATCCTCCAGGACTTCTAGCTGATCCTTTTTCTAATTTTAATAATGACCCTTTATACTCTTCAGTGCCACCTAATTGATTTACCCAATCATCAGTTGGTCCCATACTTTCTATCTCATCTAATGGTTTTTCACCACGTTGGCTTGCTCGATACTGCATTCTTCTGTTAGATGCACCTAACCAATATGGTGATGTACTTCGGTCCGAACCATCTTCAAATCCATCTTCTTCTCTTGAAATTCCTCCATGCCCAAACCTATTATCTGAATCTCCTTTTATATACTCTGTTTTAATGGCTGGAGTTGCATTTTTAAGTCGAAAAATCTCTACAGGCTCTCTTCCTGATTCTTTTCCTGAATCTGCTATAACGTCTGATCTGTTGCGCCTGCTTTGCATTCCATCAACCTGCTTATCTCCAGGCTGAAATACCTGTTCATATTCAAGTCTCTTTTGTTCAAATCTGTTTTGTTTGCTTAATGCTCGACGGCCATCTCTGTCATCTGGACCTTCTCCATATGGACTTCTACCTGCTAATCCTTCTCCATACTGATCTGCATCATCTGGTCTCTCTTTACCTCCTAGTCGATCATCATATTGAATTAAACCACCTAACCCTTCTCGATGTGGAATTTTAGCAACTATCCCTTCTCTGAACGGACTTCTACCAGCTAACTGTTCTCCATACTCACTTCTGGCTCTTGTTCTTTCTCGATACTGACTTCTATCCCATGGTCCTTCTTCAAACTGACTTCTATCTCCTAATCGTTCTCCGTACGGACGTCTACTATTAAACGTTTCTCCATACTGACTATTATCAACAAAATCTTCTCCATAAGGACTTCTAAGACCTGATATTTCTCCATATTGACTTTTGACTCCTGTTCCTTGTCCAAGCGGACTTCTGCCACTTAACCCTTCTCCATACGGACCTCTACCACCTAACCATTCCCTTTGCCGACTTCTACCAGCGAATCGTTCTCCATACTGACCTCTGTCAAATAATTCTTCTCCGTGCGGACTTGTACCACCTAATATTTCATCATACGGACCTCTACCACGTATGCCTACTCCATATGGACTTCTCTCATCTAGTTCTTCTCCATATTGACCTCTACGTGATGATTCTCCAAACATGCTTCTTCCGTCTAACAAATTTCCATGCGGACTTTTACCTACTAACCCTTCACCATACAGACTTCTACCACCACGACTTTCCACAGGCCATGACCTGCCACCTATTCCTTCTCCATACCATTTTCTGGTATCTGGACCTCCTTCAAAGTCTCTCCATTTACTGAATCTTTCTCCATAACCGCCGCCATAGTGTTCTCCGTACGGTCTTGCGCCATCTATTCCTTCTCCATAGCCTTCAGTCCTACTTAATCGTTCCCCATACCCTTTTTCCACTGGAAATCTTCCACCAGGTCCTTTTCCATATCCTTCGTTGCTATCTAATTTTTCCTTGCGTCCTCTTCCACTAGATCCTCCTCCATACAATTCTCTACCTTCTAAAATTATCCTTTGCCCTGACTTTTTCCCTAGTAATTCTGCGTATGCTGGCTTCCTACCCGATCCTTTCCCATATCCTTGATCATCTGCACCTGCTGCATAATCAACCTTGTCGTCTAATCTTCTTCCTCCGTAGCCTTTCCCAGCATCTGATTCGTCTTCAAACCCTTCACTGCCAAACCGACTTTCTCTGAATGCTTTCTTCCTATATAATCCTTCTCCACGTCCTTTCCTATCACCTAATAACTCTACCCCCTTTCCTGCTCCATAGCCCTTCGTAGTACTTGGTCCTTCTCCATATCCTGTCCATCCTCTTACCCCTTCACCTCGACCTCCTCTCCTACCTAACATTTCCGCCTGCACTTCTTTACCAGGTGACGGTTTTGGTCTTTCTTCACTATATTGTTCCTCTGTCCATCCTTCCTCAAACCCTCTCCTACCACCGAGTACTTCTCCATAGCCTCTCCCAGCCCTTACTCCTTCCCCATGTGGTGTCCCGCCTCTTAAGCCCTCCCCAGATCTTTCACTTCCACCTAATAATTCTGCTAATGCTGGTTTCCTACCCAATCCTTTTCCGTATCCTTCCTCAGCTGATTCTGCATAACCTTCACGCCTACCAAATCCTTCTCCTTTACCTAATCCATCTTCAAATGCTGGTCTGCCACCTACTCCTTTTCCATAACCCTTCCCAGCCTGGAATCCTTCCACATATTCTTCTAGCCTGCGGAATCCTCCTCCATATCCATAATTTCTTTCCAATCCTCCCTGTTTACCCAGCCCCGCGCCTTTCCCTTTCTTATCTTTAGTTTCTTTACCTCCTAGTAATTCTGCGATCGCAGGTTTTCTACCTGATTCTTTTTTTCCGTATCCTTTCTCAGCTGATCTTGCTCCATAACCCTCAGTTCCTTTCGCAGCGTCTAATCCACCAACGTATCCCCCCACGTCACTCACTTCTCCATAGCCTGTATCACCACCCATTCCTTTACCGTGCTCTGCCTGTGTTTCCTTCCCAAACATATCTTTTGTCATTTTATCCTTGCCTCCTTTAGCTTTTCCAGCTTTATCAGACCCATAATAAGATGAACCCTCTTCGCTAATTTCGAAAACCTTTGTCACAGATACGACACGTCTAGGGCTATCTGCCTTCTTACCTCCTAGTAATGCTGCATATGCCGGGTGCCTACTTGTTCCTCTTCCATACCCTGACGCGGTACTACCTAATACTCCGCCTTCTGATGGTTCCCTATACCATTCACTGCTTATCAATGCTTCCGAATACCACTGATCGTCATTCAATCCTCCCCTTTGCCCTCTTTTACTTTGTAAAATTTTCTGATAAGAACCTGCATGGCTTCCTAGTAATTTTGCAACTGCTTGCTTATGGGGTTCTTCTTCGTGTTTTTTCTTAGCTGCTCCTGCTCCATAATTGTCTGTCATACCCAGTCCTTCTCTGCTTTTCCCGGGACCCAAACTTAATCCATATCCTTCCTCTTCCCCAAATCCTTCCCCATATCTTTCCCTGTCTTCTAATCCTTTACCGAATCCTGCCTTCCATACTTGTAATTCTTTTATCTCTTTATCCTTAACTCCTTTACCTTTACCACCTTTTTCAGATCCATAAGATGAACCCTCCTCGTTAGCTTCTAAAATCTTTGTCACAGAAAGAACACGTGTAGTACCACCCTCCCGCTTACCCAGCCTCGCACCTGTCACCTTCCTATCCTTACCTCCTAATAATTCTGCATACACAGGTGTCCTACCTGATTCTTTCTCATACTCTTTCGTGGCATGACCAGGTATATAAGGCTCCGTACCACCTAATACTCCACCACCTGATGATGCGCCATACCATTCATTGTTTCTTAATATTTCTTCCTTCCCTTTCCTACTTTCTAATAGTTTCTGCCCCACACCTTCATGGCTTCCTAGTATTTTTGCGACTGCTGGCTTATTACGGATTTTTCCTTTCCTAGCTGATCGTGTTCCGTAATCATCTGTCTGAGTTTGTTCTACTTGCTCATATTCTCTTTTCTTATTCTTATTCTTCCTTTTTGGAGATTGCTCGGTAATTTCTACAATCTTTGTCATAGACAGTTTACGATTAGGAGTACCTCCCTGCTTATTACGCCTTCCTTTCGCCTTTTTATTCTTACCTTCCTTTCTTTTGTGCGATCTTTCATACTCGTAATATGACTCATTGTTTTTTACAGTCCGCATTGCACCTACGGCACGACTCTGAGCTGTTCGTGGTCCATCTTCCTGTTGTTTATCTTTGCCTCGTCTCCTGACGTCATCGCGTTTCGCCTTTTCACTGTCTTTGATACCTTTTTTGGTTTCGTTTGATTTCCCATCTGACCTCTCATTTTGCTGATTTACCGTTTGACCAATACGCTGAAAAATGTTCATTAACTTACTCCCTTGCCTTTCACCCATGTTCAGAGTTTTCTTACCAGCTACTTGTTTTTGTTGTCCTTTTTCTGCTTTCGAGCTCTCTTCCGAATACTGGGATCCGTAGTATGATCCGGGTTCAGAGTAAGATGAACCTTCGTCGATTTCTGTTATTTTTTTCACAATTTTTTACTGGCTACTTGTTTCTGTTGTCCTTTATCTGATTTCGAACTTTCTTCCGAATACTGGGATCCGTAGTATGATCCAGGTTCAGAGTAAGATGAACCTTCGTCGATTTCTGTTATTTTTTTTCACAATTTTCTTACTGGCTACTTGTTTCTGTTGTCCTTTATCTGATTTCGAACTTTCTTCCGAATACTGGGATCCGTAGTATGATCCAGGTTCAGAGTAAGATGAACCTTCGTCGATTTCTGTTATTTTTTTCACAATTTTCTTACTGGCTACTTGTTTCTGTTGTCCTTTATCTGATTTCGAACTTTCTTCCGAATACTGGGATCCGTAGTATGATCCAGGTTCAGAGTAAGATGAACCTTCGTCGATTTCTGTTATTTTTTTCACAATTTTCTTACTGGCTACTTGTTTCTGTTGTCCTTTATCTGATTTCGAACTTTCTTCCGAATACTGGGATCCGTAGTATGATCCAGGTTCAGAGTAAGATGAACCTTCGTCGATTTCTGTTATTTTTTCACAATTTTTTTTACTGGCTACTTGTTTCTGTTGTCCTTTATCTGATTTCGAACTTTCTTCCGAATACTGGGATCCGTAGTATGATCCAGGTTCAGAGTAAGATGAACCTTCGTCGATTTCTGTTATTTTTTTCACAATTTTTTTACTGGCTACTTGTTTCTGTTGTCCTTTATCTGATTTCGAGCTCTCTTCCGTATAATTGGATCCATAGTATGATCCAGATTCAGAGTAGGATGAACCTTCATCGATTTCTGTTATTTTTTTCACAATTTTCTTATTCGCTACTTGTTTCTGTTGTCCTTTTTCTGATTTCGAGCTCTCTTCCGAATACTGGGATCCGTAGTATGATCCAGGTTCAGAGTAAGATGAACCTTCGTCAATTTCTGTTACTTTTTTCACAATTTTATTATGGGCTACTTGTTTCTGTTGTCCTTGTTCTGTTTTTGAACTGTCGTCCGCATATTGAGATCCGTAGTATGATCCAGATCCAGAGTAGGATGAACCTTCATCAACGACTCGTGTTATGTTTATTACACGCTTCACTCCAGCAGTCTGTCCCTGACTTCCACTTTCTGCTTGTGATTGAATCGACTCTTTAGATCCATAGTATGATCGAGACCCCGAGTATGATCCAGATGATCCTTCGTCTATGACTTTCGTTATTCTTTTTACATGTTTCACGGTAGCTCCCTGCTTCTGACTTCCACTTTCAGTTTCTGACCCTCCATAATCCCTATACTTGTATCCCGAGGATCCGGAGTATCCGGAATATGATCCAGAATAGGATGATTCTTCCTTAGTTATTCGTGTTACTTTTTTTACATTTCTCACTTGTCCTCTGTCTTCTTCTGACTCACTATGCTCAGATGATTTAGAGTATGATCCAGATCCTGAGTATGATTCAGAAGAGGATGAACCTTCATCGATGATTCGTGTTATTTTTTTTACATGTCTCACTTGTGCTCCGCCCTCTTCTGATTGACTATATTGAGATGATTCTTGGGATCCGTAATATGACCCAGATCCTGAGTATGATCCAGAATAGGATGATTCTTCGTTAATTACTCGTGTTATCTTTTTTACATTTCTCACTTGTCCTCTGTCCGCTTCTGACTCACTATGCTCAGCTGATTCAGAGTACGATCCGGATCCTGAGTATGATCCAGAATAGGATGAACGTTCATTGATGATTCGTGTTATCTTTTTCACATGAGTAGCCTGCTGGCCGCCTCCATTTTCTGTTTCTGACCCACTAGATGATCCATAACTAGATGAACTAGATGAAATTTCTTCAACTTTATGGATTATAACTGTTTTGTTCATTGTTGTTACGTTATGCAGAATAAATGTATTTTAGCCTGCATGGATTACTCCTAACGGCAGCTAAGCACAACGAACACGTCTGAAGAGGTAAAAATGCAATTAGAGAAAGTAATTAACTATTTTATATTTATATTTCTTATTTAACGTCCGTACATTTTCCTTCTTTATTTTGTATATGTGTACACATAATCTTCATTAAATTTCATATCATCTACTTTTGCAGACTTATAAAATGCAATTCAGAAACTTAACGATTTTGCAATAATAAGTAAATGAAACAGGAGTTTAATAAATGTTTAATGACTTAGTTCATTTGACGTCACATTTTCAAGATGACGAACAAATACGCCATGTGCCGAATCACAAATATTTGTTTTGTTATTGTCTTAAATATTTCACAACGAGTATACATATGTAAATTCACAGAATGTATTTGCCTTTCTATTTTTTTTCCGTCCAGTTTTAGAGAATAATTACTTACCTGTTAAACAAATGTGTTTAGTGGATCGCTATTAGGCAAGCATGTTTCACTGCACGTTTCATAACTGCAAAAAAGTTCTAGTAGAGTCGAAATTACAAACTGAATGTATTAAATCAACTCTTGATTATTTGAATTTCAAAAATCAGAACATCTAAAGAGAAAAATAAACAAATAAATTATTCCAAACAAACGACAATGTTTTAACTAAACAAACGCTTGTTCCGATAATTTTCAGTAGTATATTAGTGCTTCAAATCAATGACGTAAAAAATGTGTCTAGCCCTCACTAAAAAAAAGTAAAAATAAAAAAATAAACGTCCGGTAAGGGCAAACCACTAACACACAAAAATAAACACAATTTTTGCAAATAATTAAAGAAAAGAAAAAAGAAAGAAAGAAAAGAAAACGTAGAAAAAGAAAAGAAACACAGAGAAATATGCCAGTTTTATCAATACATTATATATGTTTATCAAACGTCAAAAAAAAAAAATAAATAAATAAAATAAATAAATAAATAAATAAATAAATAAATAAAAATGCTGTTTATGTGACAAATAAAACATGTGGATTTTGTAAGCAACATAAATAATTTGTGGCTTGAAACGTTCTCTAATAATTTCATAATTTTATTTGTTACAGATTCTGATTTACTATTAACAAAAGGGTTCATCAGAAACACGAATCGAAATCCGGATTTCATTTGGCCACCTATGTATGTTACAATACTTACAACCAAAACTAGATTAATGAATGAATACAGAAATGAAACCCAAGTATCGAACAACAATATCTATAATAAATGATACGGTGAAAAGAAAAACCTTAGTTAAAACCCTGTAAATAGCTATGCAAATAAACATTTTTAACATTTTGTGTTAAATTTCGAAGCATTTTAAAGATCATTTCATTATTAAAGCATACGAATTCTGTTACTATGTATTTCTTCATTGTCTCAAAACCATTACATCTACCAGTTTACCAACATCATACTCAAAGTGTTCATATTAAAATGAAGACATTTTTCTTTTCAGATTAAATGAATGAATGAAAATGCTATGAGCATGACACAAATCGGAATAGACATAACAACGTTAATCCAGTTTTTTAAAAGTGACACCATAGCATTATGATTCATTCCATTTTTCAAATTAATTGTTGTTTTTTAGTTCATTCTTTCGTTCGATGTTGTTTGTGTTTTTTTTCTTTTTTCCTGTTGTTTTTTATTTTTATTTATTATTATTATTATTATTATTATTATTATTATTATTATTATTATTATTATTATTATTATTATTATTTGTTTGTTTGTTTTTGCTTGTATCTTTATTTTATCTTTGTTGTTGTTGTTTTATTTTTCTTTTATTTTTTTTTGTTTCCAGATAAATAAAGCAAATTTGGTATTTTTCGCCTTATTATTTATATATGTGTATGTATGTATGTATGTATGTATGTATGTATGTATCTAATAGTATGTACTCTATATGTTTCTGTATAATGTTTATGGATATTTGTGTGAACGCCCTGATGCAGGAGGACAAAGTCCAGTCGCGACCTGACAAATCCGTCAGATTCCGTTGATGAGACTCGAACGTATGGCACCTATTCGTACGTATCTTTATGTATGTATGTTATCCATATTTATTTATTTAACTGTCTCTCTATCTATCTACCTATCTGTCTATCTATCTACCTATCTATCTATCTATCTATCTACCTATCTATCTATTTCTTTATTATGGCCTCTATATGACAGATGTCTTTCACTTAACCAAGTAAAAACAAATATTTTAATTCATATAGTTATGCATATTCATTATTTTGGATTTTATAATCCTTGTTATATACGTGGCATTGTCTCTTGCAGTGATAAACAAACCAGTCTGAGAGACTTGCGTCTTATAACGTAGTTCTCCAGCACATCTCAGTACGAACACAAACAACATGAAGTCGTGTATCGTCATTGCCGTTGTCGCAGCTGTGTGTACGGTTGTACTTGGTGCATCTGTCCATGATAAACACAGTACCCTCGGTAAATTATTTTTTGTAGATTTTTCTGTTATGAGTTTGTACTAAAGGAACAACAGAAATTTTTAATATAATAGTTGTACTGGCAGTAATGGTCGTAATAATATTTATGCTAATAATAAAAATACCTGGTAGCAAAAATAATATCAATAACGGTAATAGAAGTAACAGTAAAGTAGTAGTAATAATACCATATGTTTTATTAACAGTATTAGTCGAAGTAATACTAT
Source organism: Chrysomallon squamiferum (assembly GCA_012295275.1). Taxonomy (NCBI): domain Eukaryota; kingdom Metazoa; phylum Mollusca; class Gastropoda; order Neomphalida; family Peltospiridae; genus Chrysomallon; species Chrysomallon squamiferum. The sequence continues at coordinate 8,621,439 of CM022668.1, read as the reverse complement.
AATGGAATGTATGGTACTAGTAAAAATAGTAGAAGAAGTATTAATAGCTGTAATAGTATTAATAGTAGTAATGGATAGCTTGCTACGAATAAAAACAGTAGTATCAATAGTAATAAAATTAGTAACAACAGTGGTAGTAGGAGAAATAGTGATACTGGCAGTGATAGTAGGGATAGTAGCAATAGTAGCTGTAATAGCGGCTGATACGTATAATAGTTGTAATAGTGCTTATTGTTTTAGTAGTTGTGTTAATAGTAGTTGTAGTGTTAGTAGCAGAAACAAAAGTCGTTGCAACAGTAATGGCGGTAGTGTCCGTAAATGTCTTAGCAACTTCAACTGTTGTGTGAATAGACGCTGCGGGTAATGTTGGTACGACAGCTAACTGTCAACACGTGATAACCAACTGGCTTTCGACGCACACCCAAAATCAATATAGCTCAACTTTTCTGAGCTCTTATCAAGGCCAAAAGTGGATAACCAAAATTTGCATTTTCTGCACGTAATGCTTTTCTAGTTTAAAAAGGGTGAAAACGCTGAAGAAACGTGTATAGCGGTTTGTAAACTGTATCGGTAGTAGGTACGGTAGGCGCTGTGTACGAATCACATTTTCAGAGACGGTTTGCAAAATTCAAACATGGTGATTCAGCTTAGAAAGTGCAAATCGCTCTGGAAAACCTAAATAGGTGGATGATAATCTTTTGAAGGTAAACATTTAAGCCAACCCAACATTCACGACTAGGAAGGCTACAGGTATGCTGAGTGTTTAAAAAAATACTTTTCGTGAAAACCTATCAAGTTTGGGCCATGCTACTCAGAACGTGTGAATATAATAAGACTGATCTTTTGATAAATGTCGTGAGACAAAACTTTAATGTTACCCTTTGGTAGTAGTTCTTGTTATTTTGATAATAGTAGTATTAATTATGGCAACGGTAATTCTTTAATACTATTTTCTGTTTTGATTGACCTATTTTTATGTATATATGTGTGTGCGTCTGTGTGTTTGTATCAATGTTTGTGTTTAATATAACTGTCATTTATATGTTTTTTATTTATTTTTCAGATTTAGAAACATTACGTAAGTCTTTTCACCAGTTGCAGTAATAGTAATAATAGTAATAAAATGGTAGTGTTAATAATAATAATAATAATAATAATAATAATAATAATAATAATAAAAAAAACAACAGCAACAATAACAGTAACAATAACAATCAACAACAACTACAACAGAAGAAGGAATGATATTGAAAGCAGTAGTAGTACTAAATCTAGCAACAATGCAAAAAAGTGCAATTAATGTTTTCCAAAATGTAGTAATAATATCAATAAAAATAAATGAAAAACATTACAAAATACAGTTATAATATAAAAGTTTAAATATTGTTTATTCAAACCGTCATTTAGAAGAAGAAAAAAACAACATTAACATACGTTGATAAAGATGCCGTATTTATTAATTTAAGGTTGATACCAAGTATTTCCTTGGTCATTTGTTGAAAGTTAGTTTAATGAAATATTCTTGGAATACATGTATTAGTGTTAGGTTGAGAGAACATACTAAAACACGAAATGTTGAATGTAATTATTAACTTGATGTAAACGTATTTTGAAGTAGCCGGCAAAATAAATGTGCAGTTTCTAATCTGATGTAAAAATTGTACATTTTTTTAAGTGTTTAAATAAAAATGCTCTCTTTTTTGTCGGTTTTTTATGACTGTTTGTTTTATCGGTAATTCAGATTACCTAAAATGTATCTTAACTTGTTATTTGATATTCAGAGTTTATGGTAGCTTTTCCTTCTTTATCTTTTTCCTTTTCCAACATTTTGTTGTTTGTTTGTTTGTTGCTGGGTTTTTTCCCTGAATTTTATTTTATTTTACTTTATTGTATTATTATTATTTTTTTTTTTTCATTTCCTTTATCTCTTCTTCGTTTTCTTTCTTTTCTTTTCTTTCTCAATCCATTCATAGATTACTTCTAGTAGTACTTGAATGTGTACTCAGACAAGTGTATTGTGACTAATAGTGTTCCTTTTCTTCGTTTATTTTTTTTATTATTATTTTTTTCCAGACTGCTGAAATAACCCGGTAGCGTCGAACTGCCAGAGAACGCTGTCTCAACGTCAGCGGCGGAGTCGTTCAGCACGACTACATCTGTGTTAATGACAAAACGTGCTGTTGGGGCAAGTAATAATAGTACAATAGTCGAACATACACTTGTCTTTACTCAGAAGTACCTCATCGTAGAATAGATTTCTTAGTGTAAACGATTGTTCACAGTAAGTAGCAAATGTTTTTAAATAGTTTAATGTTTCAGTGATATAATTTTTTTTTTTACTAATATAATAAAGTATGTCTAATATAAGATATTCTGTACAAATCGGCACCCTTCAAATCCGAAATCTAAACAAAGAGTTATCTTTTCCTATACTGATAATATTATATATAATATAATAATGTATTCTTTTTGTTATGATTTATTTTTACCATTTTCTTTGATTTCTTTTCCTATTTTTTCCTTTATTTAATTTTAATTTTAATTTTAATTTTTAATTTTAATTTTTAATTTTATTTCTTTATTTTTGCTTTTATAATGATTACTTTCTAGATAGACACATAGATAAATAGAGATAGATAGATAGATATACAGACAGACAGACGGATAGACAGACAGATACTCAGACAGACAGAGCGATAGATGAATGGATCGATAGGTAGGTAGGTAAGTAGGTAGACAAACATATAGATAATGGATGGATGGTTTAATTTATTTACACATAATTTATTTCAGTATGATCTGTACGGTGTGGAACAGTCTCACTCAAAATCGAACTTTTGCTGTGTTCAACATTCTGTTACTAAATAAAATTTGTTTTATCTGAATATCTTTGTTAATTTGAGTTTTCCTAAAACTTTTCATGTATTCACGTATTTCAACATTTTTGTTATAGTTTTGTTGTGTTTTTGTTTTTTTTCTTTAAAGATTAGGAGAAATGGTTGTAGTAATAGTTACGCTAATACTAAAAATACGTGATAGTAGTAGTAATATCAGAGTGGTAGTAGAAGTAAAAGTAATAATAGTCTTTTTTTTTTTTTTTGAAATAGATATGTAAGCATGTGTTTGTGTGTGTGCGCGCGTGCGTACGTGCTTGTGTGAATTTGTTAATTTTATGTATAAGTTGGAGTGCTTCTTTGTATATGTTATTATTGTTTTTGTTTTTAACTCATTAGCTAAAAGAATATTCATAAATAAACAAATAAATAAATAAATAAAACTGTAGTTCGAAATATGCCAATATATTTATACTATTTTATACGATTTTTTTTCATGTCACCAAACATGCATGCTAAGCAGGTTTTTGTTTTGTTTTGTTTTGTTTTTAAATCCTGACACATAATAAATACAACGCATATTTATAAAAACATGGTCGTAATGAGGCCTGGTGTAGCAGCCCCAAAACACTCCCCATATATCTTTAAAGTGTACTGTATCCTAATGCCAGAACCTTATTAATTCTACTGAAAGGTTTTTCTTGGTTTTGTTATGAACTACAATATGTGGCTGAATGATATGTATGTATAATTATGTGTTTGTATATATGTATATATGTATGTATGCATGTATACCTGTATGTATGTATGTATGTATGAATGTATATGTATGCATGTATGTGTGTATGTATGTATTGATGTATGTATGCATGTATGTATTTGAACAACTGGGTGTAGATAACAAACAATTGGAGAACGCAAGGTTGATGCTGCTGCTAAAATCCCAGTGTTTGTAGCTCACTTCATCCCGTTTTACATTTGAAGACTTGCTCGGTCAAATCGGCGAGGCCAGAGTATTATTAATTAATATATTAAGCAAACTGTTGTTCTTATGCTACATGTACAACTACCTTTATCATCACTTTTCTAGTTCATATTATCATCATCATCATTATTATTATTAGCTATCAATAGTTCTTCTTTTTCCCATTTTGTTTTACTTTTTTCTTTATATATTTCTGTAACAGATGTCTCTCATTTAACCAAGTTAAAAACAGATAGTTTAGTTTACATACATATTTATTCGTATACGTTTTAAATTATTATTACTCATTTATTTATTTATTTATTTAATCCTTGTTATATACGTGGCATTGTCTCTTGCAGTGATAAACAAACCAGTCTGAGAGACTTGCGTCTTATAACGTAGTTCTTCAGCACATCTCAGTACGAACACAAACAACATGAAGTCGTGTATCGTCATTGCCGTTGTCGCAGCTGTGTGTATGGTTGTACTTGGTGCACCAGCCGATAACAGACGCAACATCGTCGGTAAACTAGTTCTGACAAATGTTTTTTGTTATGAGAACGTATCTGATTTGGTACTATATTAAAGAAATTCTGTAATGTAGTAGATGTAGTAGATGTCGTAGTACTGGTGGACTTCTTAGTTAAACTAATAGTAAAATCTCGTATTAATTGTTTTTGATACAGCTGTAATAATAATGGTTATACTGATTGTAATGGTAATAGCAGGTAGTAGAAGAAGTAGTAATAATAGTGCTTGTTGTAGTAATATTTGTAGATAAAGCTGTGTTAATAGCAGTAGTAGTAGTAACAGTAGCAGTGGTGATGATGGTGGGGTGCTGGTGATAATAGTAAGTGGTATTAGTAGTGGTAGCGATGGTATATCAAGAGGTACTCATTCTTCTCTAAACATACGTACAAAATAAGTTTGATTCTTAGGAAAATATCGTGACAAAGAATCGATAATGCTCTCACTGAAAGAAGTAATGTTGGGTACTATGGTAATAATGATAACATTTCTAGTAACTGTAGTTTTAGTAACAGTAGTAATAGTAATGGCATTATTAAACCTTTAATAGTATGTTCTGTTGTTTTATTTACTTACTGTATGTTTATATAGATACATATATACACATACGTGTGTGTCTGTATATATATATATATATATATATATATATATATATAGAGAGAGAGAGAGAGAGAGATAATGTGTATATGTATTTAAGTGTATGTTCATATATGTTTGTTTCATATTATTATTATTTTTATTTATTTATCTTTTTTTAGTTACAGAAGAACTTCGTAAGTCTCTTAATAATAGCATTAGTAGTTGTTGTTGTTGTTGATGTTGTAGAAGTAGGAAGAACAACAAGAACAAGATGAAGAAATAACAATAGTTGCGCTGAATTTTCGTTGTAACTATTATTACTACTGCTATATTATTACTACTGCTCTATGCAGTAGTATAATAGTAACAACGAAAATTCAACGCAATTATTGTTTTGTAACATCTGTAACCGATTTTGTTGCCATTTTGAATGTGAGAAGGCACTGGAAAAAAAATTATATATATATATATATAATGTTAGGCTATTCAGTTGTAATGGAAATGGTATCTTACGAATGCTTTTGATGTAAGGAATTTAAATAATTACATAATTCAGTTTACCCAAGATGAATCTTAACACACGATTTGATATTGGAGTTACATAGTAGCTTTTGCTTCATCACATTTTTTCCTTATCTCTTCTTTGTTTTCTTTCTTTTTTGTTTTTGTATTTCTTTCTTTCTTTCTTTCTTTCTTTTTTTTTCGTCTTTTCCTTTTTCCTTTCTCATACGTTTTCTCTCTCATTTTTTTGTTCATATCTCTTCCTTAGTTTCTTTCTTTTATTATTATTTTAAAACTTTTTTATCATCATCATCATCATCATTATTATTATTATTATATTTTGTCAGACACATTTAGGTGTAGTACTTGGATGTGAACTCAGAGAGAACTATTTCGTGTCTAATACTGATAACTTGATTATTCTTTCAGCCTGTGAAGATAACCCAGTTACATCAGACTGCAAGAGAACGGAGAAGCAATGTCTGTCTGACGGTGGAATTGTTAGTGATCGGTACACCTGTTATAACCACAACGTGTGCTGTTCAAGTTAGTAATAGAAAAATAACTTGTTCAGTCGTATCTCATTGTACTCTGTCTAGTACATGCTAGATATAAAGGTTTGCCACTTTTATCGAAGTATATTACGTCGCAAATGTTTTTAAATAGTTTAAAATACAGCAGTGTAATTTTAAAATTTCTTTATTATAATTATATATATTTAATGTTTCAGTGCGATATTAAAAAATAAATATTTTAATTCATATAAGGTTTTTTGTCAAGTCTAATTTGGTATCTCAGAAATATGAAAATATATTATATTTATATATATATTCATTTCAGTATGATCTGTACAGAGTGTTCAACAGTCTCACTCAAAATGAAGGACTTTTGCTTTGTTCAACATACTGTTTCTAAATAAAATTATGTTCATCTGAATATCTTTGTTAGTTTCAGTTTCTTCTAATTTCCAACTAAACAAATAAAATATAGCTTTGTATTCACAGTACATCCTGACTATTTCTTCGTAACACCAAAGATACCTATTAAAACTGTGTTCAGTATCAGTCTTTTCATCATCCTGACACAAATAACAGATTGTTTATGTATAAAAACATGGCTCGAATTAGACCTGATATAGAAACCAGTGATGAAACCAGTGATGAAACCAGTAAGTTATAAGAAACATATGTGACCGTATTGGTCAAGTTCAAAATGTGAATGAAATATAATAACTAAATTGAAATTCATAGTGGTTTCTTTTAACTGGTAAAAGCTAAGCACAAACGTTTTTTAAGCTTTCTACTAATCCTATTCTGGCCTCATCTCAGTGAAAATCCTATCGTGTTTTGTCTAACACTGTGTAGCTCTAACTACCTGCTTTATTAGCGCACCTGTGAGGTTAGTATACTAGATTCTTGTTTTTAACCTGACTGAAGAAGCAACATTAAAATGTGCCTCTGCGAAACCGTTTGTCTATATTTAAATTCAAAAGTTTTGGTGACGGTCGAATTAAATAAAGAGTTACAGTCAACTGATTTCTGGCGCTAAAACGTGTTGGGTGGTATAACGAAATTTCGGAGAGTATGAATTACTACATCCACCAAATACCAGAACTTATCGCAAAAGAACCTATTACTTGACTAGTTGTCTTAGAAAATAATAAAATGTATTCAAAGTTATTATAGCTTCTTTATTTTGATATTTGGATAAGATGAACAGCATATTTAAAAATTCAATGAAGAAAAATAAATGCAAATCGTTCTACCATTTGCATTGTCTGCATTCCCATCATTAACGTTTTCTAACAGAGATACTCGAGATCGAGTTTGTGTCGCACTGTGTCCGCCGAACTCTCGACGGATGGCATGAAGGCTGGAAAGCGGTGAACGGGGTAAATCTATACACATGTAAATACAGGCAACCCTGATCTAGCATTCTCCTAGTGATAATGATGAGAATGACACTATATCGGTGAGGGTTATTAAAAGGTTTGACTATAACTTTTAAATAATGATATATATATATATATGTATGTATGTATGTATGTATGTATGTATGTATGTATGTATGTATGTAATGCTACATTTTCGGAAACCTGTCACTGGCTGATATAGTTTTCATGTTTAACAAATTTCCATATCTGTAACTGAACTTGTACAACTGAAATTACGAAATCGAATTTTTACTAATGTTCGATGACAGAACAAAATGACATGAGGGAGTGTGTAGCTACAACAGCTTGGTATTTTTAAATAATATAAACTGTTTTGTTTTTGTTCAGTTTATGTAATGCATTGCTCTTCTCACGTGTTACACTGTTTCTTTCAGTTTCATTTATATATATATATATATATAGCTAAGCATGGTGCCTTTAAATAATTAGACATTCTTCTTGATACCTTTTCCAGCATTGGCCTGGCCTGGCTGAAGAAACTGTCCCAGTAGGTGACGAAATGATTCAAAATTAGGTTTATCTGTCGAACTGACAGAGGAACACAAAACAAACATTTTGAGTGGTCATTTATTATCACAGGATAATGCTAAGGAAAGTTACTCTAATTTATGTTTCACCTGCTCCCAAATCTTGCTTCGAAATTATTTCCACATACTATTCACTGATCAGGGTGAAAATAATAGAAACTACTCAATAAGAAAAGTTGTCATGTACTATCTACATACATAGATGTACCAAATATACATAGATGTACCAAATATACATAGATGTACTGAAATATACATAGATGTACCAAATATACATTGATGTACCAAATATACATATATTTGCTGAAATATAATTCGTGAATGAAAGTTTTTTACTCAACTGATGTAAATAATTCACACATTCCCCTCCGGTGTAACGATCCACCGAGTTACTGGTCTGTCTGCGTTAGTTAGTATTTTTTAACATTCTCGACACTTGATACAGACGAGCCTGAAACTAACGACCAGACTGGGCGGGAGTTATCTGAGCGATCGCTAGCAAAGTACTTTTTTATATGCGACAGTACAAAGCTTATTTGTGCATAAACGATGTCATGTTACAGAGAGAAGAAATTCAGTTCAACCAAAATCGGACGAATTTCAATATGTGTGGTCTAGCTGTCATAAAGTGAAGAAGAAAACGAAAAAGAAGAAGAAGAAGAAGAAGAAGAAGAAGAAGAAGAAGAAGAAGAAGAAGAAAGAAAGAAAGAAAGAAAGACTGAATTAAAAATAATATATTGAAATAAAGCTTTGTCCTCAGGATCCTTTATGATCAGCTGTTATAATTAATTCTATGTGGGCGTGTCAGACACAGTCATCTCTAGTTACCAGCTTTAAATAACAAAAAAGCGAGCTTGTCAAACGTATTTATTTATTTATTTATTTATTTATTTATTTATTTATTTATTTATTTATTATTATTATTATTATTATTTATTTTTATTTTTTTATTTATCTTTAATAGTTCATTCTGTGGACTAAAATCCCTCGCGGGATTGACGAAAAAAACAATGATTTAAAGCGGGATGTTACTCTGATTTAATGTTTAACATTGTCATATATATATATATATATACTGTAGTGTACTTTGACAAACATTAGCATCGACAACAGTAGTTATCTCCCCTACATCTGCATCTCTGTCCTCTTCTGCTAAAGTCCTCGTAATGTGATTTAGCAAATAATGTTAAGGGGTAAAAAAGAAGAAATAAAAAGAACCCAGTCTGTTCAGATTTGTCAAACAAAATTCATAAATGATTTTAGTTGTTTCATTTAAAACTTCCTTTGGTTCTTCAGTTAATTTATTTTTTGCATTTTATTAATAAAATATGATGTACACGTTTCGCTCTAATCCTAGCCCAAGTCACTTATTTTTGTTCATACACTTTATATTTTTTTCTTATATGCTTTAGAAAACATATCTGAGAGAGAGAGAGAGAGAGAGAGAGAGAGAGAGAGAGAGAGAGAGAGAGAGAGAGAGAGAGAGAGAGAGAGAGAGAGTGTGTGTTTATTGTGAACTATTTTAATAAAGTTTACATACACACAAATACATACACACACACAAACACACACATACACACACATACACACACATACATATACACACACGCGCGCACACACATACACACACGCATACATACACACACAAACACATATTTTTTTGTTTTTGATTAGCCGAAGGAGGGTACATCTGGGAACCCACTATAATCCGCCCCTGTCTACTTTTAATTCTGTCAGATTTGGCAGCTGTCTCGCTTCAACTAGTAACAAAAAGTTTCGACAAACTCCTGTTCTCTTTTAAAATGGTCTTATTTAGCATCCTGCAACCCACCGCTTTTAAATTTTGTCGAAGCAGAATTTAGTCCAGACAAGTCTGGTGGCCCCGGGCATCCAAACTGTTGCGAGGGGGGGGGTGCATTCAACAGAGAAAATAACTTAATAAATTTGGTTTATTTATATTTAAATCGAATAAAGTGTTTATTTTATGTTTCATCTGTGTTTACATATACAAAATATCTTCATTTCTCATAATATTTCTCAGTTCTAGTTTATATTTGAGTATCTGAGGCACACAATGAAGGAGCTGTCCCCGGGCATCAACAGACCTCTGCACGCCACTGCTATCCGGTCAAAAACAACGACGTCTAAACAGTGAAGAAATCAACAGGTTACATGGGTTCAGATGGTGCATAACTACAAACTACGGTAACTAATTTTATATCTGAAAACTGACCCAGTAAACTTAAAACTCTCCCTTCTCCCTCTCATTTTGTTTTTAGAACAGAAAAATGCAAAGTGTCTTTTTAATAAAATGGCACCAGCACATTTTCGTTTATTTACCTTTAACCTCTTAGAATATTTCTACAAAATTATCAATATTATTTAAATGTGTTTCTTGATGACAGGTTTATTCAGTGAAGACGAATATAATGTAATATTTATGTCATTTCTATATATATTATCATTTAGTAATGGTGTGTACACTTTCTTCTTTATAAAATTATTAGTTCACATTACGCTGAGTTTACAAAAGATGGCTATAGGAAGGTTTCAGGATTTCGCGAATCACCTAGTTTCACAATTTTAATGTAACCTAATTATAACTTGTTCCACACTCATATGCATACGTAATTTCCTGATTTTTATCTGTAAAAGTGAACATTCATTTAAATAAAATATTAGCTATGTTTCTTGCAGAATAATGTTGCTGGAGATTTAATCAGACTAATGCTAATTTGTTTGACGAAACGGTTTGATGCTGGAATAGATTTTCGAAATCATTTTTATTTATCTGAAGGATTTTACCGTCGGAAACAGCAAACAGAAAAAAAGAAATAAATATATTTAAAAAACGTGTAGTTTCTTCATTAGATAATAAAATCAGTAAGAATGAGATTTTCGATTTTTTCTGGGGTTTTTTTTTTTTTTTTTTTCGATTATTATGATTATGATGAAAATGATGATATATGAAACAAACATCATATGCAATACCATATAGATGTATATGCATCTTTCCTTTTCTCTCTCTCTAAATCTCTCTTTCATTGTGTAACTCAGCAGATATACACAGACAACACTCCAGCAACACTCTATTAATATGAACAAACACATTCAAAGTGCACAAATAATTTATATTCGATCTGGCAAAAACGTTCACATTTCTATTTCTTTTCAGATTTTTCTGTTCTTGAAGATTCAAGGAGGAGGAACTAAAAAAAAAAAAAAAAAAATTAAAAAGAGATTCAAAATAGCATGTACTGTATTCATATTTTTTACTTCGACTCTCTCTCTCTCTCTCTCTCTCTCTCTCTCTCTCTCTCTCTCTCTCTCTCTATATAAATATATATAAACACGCATACATACACACATATATATACATACATATCTCGTATTAATGAATGTCTTTATAGTGTTTGTATATTATGTGTATTATGTTTATGTAAGTGAATGTTTTATGTGTGTCAGTGTGTGTCTGTGTGTAGAGTACATTCTCGATTTATTAGACAAACAAAATGATTGTTACAAACTTACGTTTCGTAGTAGCTGCAAAGAAACAAAAAATAACATACATTAGAATGTAGTGATCTCAGATAATAAATTTGCTTTTATAAGTTATTTATATAATTTTTTTTATTTATTTGTAGTTAAACGAATGTTGTACGTCAAAATGTGTATGTCTTTGTGTTGAACTAGTAGATATTATCTCCGTAATTAATATGTGTGTTTAAATATTAGTGTCAGCATATGTGCCTACGTTTAAGTATGAGTATGTATGTATGTATGTATGTATCTATGTGTAAATATGCTATATTTGGTGAAGTGCATATAAATGTGTATTTGTATGACTGTATATAACTCTATATTTTTGTATCAGTAAGGGAACTATGAATGTAATAATTATTTAGAATTAAGGTGCATATTTATAGGACACGATAATAATTAACTGCTTTAACAATTTGTATTCAGAATTTAGAAATTATAATTATTTTATTTTATTTTATTTTATTTATTTATTTATTTATTTATTTTTGCAAATAAAGTGCAGTAATGTTACATACTTTTGGCTTCGCAATCATCTAACCGTTTTTTCAGAAGATCGAGTCTGATTTGCATCGTTTTAATTCTGAAATAATGGATTACAGTATTATAGCTATAGCAACACCAGTAACAATAAAACGTAGTTAATAATAATAACCAAATTAAGAATGATAACAAATCTCTCGATATATATATAATAATAATATTAATGATTTTAGTAACAGTAATAATCAAGATGACGATGATGATGAGAACAATAATAATAATATAGAGTTACAGAAGAAAAATGTGTTATAAATAAATTAATTAATTAATTAATAAAACGGAAAAAAGTTACAGCAGCAAACTTTAAAACATGTAACAAATAAAAATAATAATTTATAACATTTCACCTGTTTGCACAGTTAAAGAAATGATGATGTTCCCAAGATACATGCGACTCTGCTACCGCCAGGCATGCAACAACTACAACTACGAGAAGTAAACACAGCCTCATATTTACTTTTCTTTTCTCTTGTTGCTCTAGTCGAATGGAGTGGTAGGTAAAAAGCAGCGACTTATAAATCATTCTGTGACGCACACACGTGGCGTGTTCAGGAGCCCCACAGACTTTTAAATAAATTTTAGTAAAGATAAAAATGAATTCTGCTTCGATTTGTGTGACATCTCCCCTCCATTTGTAACATACCTTGATATCATCCTAATTTCACCGTGATGGAAAGAGTGTTTTCTCTTTTATTTTGTTATTATTTTTCATATGTATATATATACATATATATATGTACACACATACATACACACACACACACACACACACATATATATGTGTGTGTGTGAATCTGTTGCACTCTGTGAATTTAATACTATCCTTCTCTCTCGCAAAGTAACAAGATTGTCAAAATACAGACATTGAAAATTTAGCAGGTGTGAACTAGTTATATAGTAAAGTATTGATTTGGAATCTAAAACACAAACCATGTGTGAGATTAAATTAAGATATCAAAATAAATAAAATGTTAAAATACTCATATACATAACTAAACATAGCTTAGTGGTTAGAGCTCTCATATCTTTTATGAGTCATAGAATGACTCTACATTAGAACGAACTTCGATCTACTTTCTGATCCAGCCAGTGCTCCAGGATAATAGTTTTTGAAGTCACGTAGGGAAATCATTACAATAGAAAAATCGCGGCGAAAGATTAAAAAAAAGAATCTACAATACGAAAATCACAGTCCCAATACATACATTAATTTTCTTTTTTTCTTTCTAATATTTCATTTATAAATTATTATTTATATTTGACTCGTGTGTTGTAGCTTTTGCTGCTGTTAATTTTTTTTTCGTTTCATTTATTTATTTCTGTTTATATTGTTTTTATCTGCGTCTCCGGTGACATGGCCTATGTTTTTGCATTTAGTTTACCACTACTATCTACTACTATTAACATATAATAATAACAATAATAATAATAATAATAATAATAATAATAATAATAATAATAATAATAATAATTTTTAATTTTAATAATAATAATTATAATAAATTCAATACGAATGAATATCTATATGTAGGTGTGCACGCATGTATATAATATTTTACAACCTCTTTATCCTTCTGTGAATATGTCACCATCTCTCTCTCTCTCTCTCTCTCTCTCTCTCTCTCTCTCTCTCTCTCTCTCTCTCTCTCTCTCTCTCTCTCTCTCTCTCTCTGAATAATAGCAAACGAATTATCAACAGCTAAATATCATTTACATCTTAAGCGTTGTCTTAATGCCGACAAGACGTGACTTTAAGATTAATATTTAGTTTTTTGTTTTTGTTGTTTTCTTTAATTTTTACATTCATTCAGCTGATAATCAGCATAATAAAACGACGAACTGAACAAACACATTCAAACTGCAGATTTAATTTATTCAGAACTGAAACAAACAAACAAACAAATTGTTATTCTGTCTTACCATTTTTGTATGTGTATTTCTCTTCTTGAAAGTTTCAAGTCGGAACTAGAAAATAATGAAATTCAAAATTCTGAATTTTCTCTGTTGTGTTCATGACTTTTCTTCAATTATGTATTTGTTTATTTATTTATTTGTTTGTTATGTTTGTTTGTTTATTCATCGAATAATTGATTTATTGACTGATTAACTGACTGACTGACTGACTGACCGACCAATCGATCGTTTGATCGATCAACTGATTGAAAGATCTCTGATTTTAATTATAAATAAATGTACATATAGAGCATGCGTTGTTTCCATTCCACCAAGAGTTCACACATTTCAATAACCAACCTGAACAGTCTTTTAGAAAATAGTTTATATATATATATATACACACACAAACACAAACACGCACATTCACACACACACACACACACACACACACATTTGTCCCGATCCAGTCAATGCTCCAAGATAACACTTTTTGAAGTCATTACTACAGAAAAAAACGGCTGCGTACTTTTCAAAAAATTATATAGCACGAAGAACTTAGTGCGTATTTATTTTATTATCTTTCTTTCTAATATCTTATTTATAAATTATTATTTATAATTGTTTCATGTTTAAAAGCAATTGTAAATGTTATTTTTTTTCCTTTTATTTATTTATTTATTTTCATATATATATATAGATATAGATAGATAGATAGATAGATATAGATATAGATAGATATTATAGAAGAAACAAACAGCATAACAATGAAAAAAACAACAACAACAAAGCAATCAAAATATGACACGAAATGACCCGCTTCATCACGTGATATCTGTTACTTGGGAGGCGGTTTTTGACCCGTGTGGGGGTCTTGCCCTGCCTTGAACAAAATAAACTAATTAACGCACGAAAAAGTCACACACTTGGAGAATTGTTCTAATTCTGCAATATTTGTTTACTGATTCCAACAAGAGATCACGTTTTCAGTACTGGCAGCTGTTTAACTGTTTCACCTTGAACAGATTTGAGTCGTCACGTTTTAACTGCTTTGTTTCAACATGTTACCGATTTCTTCTAAAATATTGATTCGGCTATAAGTACATCTCATAGTAATATTATAAATAAATATATATGCATTATTTCTTTTGATAATAATAATAATGATGATGATGAGATGATGATGATGATGATGATGATGATAATCAAAGAAAAATAAATTATATTGAAGTATTTAATAATGTTATACAATTATATCGGTTTTATCTTATTCTACAAACTCAACTTTTAAAACTAAGATACAGTACTGCTTCTATTTAATGGAGCTTCTGTTTAGCTGACTAAAATTTGAAGGTTTATTTTATCTGGCACAAAGCAAGTTCTAGAATTCGCGTAAAAGTGGGGAGGGGTGATGCGTCTCGGTGCTATTACTGCTGTCACTGTTTGTTTGATGGGTTGCTGTTGTTTGTTTGATGGGTTGCTGTTGTTTGTTTGATGGTTGCTGTTGTTTTGTTTGTTTGATGGGTTGCTGTTGTTTTGTTTGTTTGATGGGTTGCTGTTGTTTTGTTTGTTTGTTTGATGGGTTGCTGTCACTGTTTGTTTAATGGGTTGCTGTTGTTTTGTTTGATGGGTTGCTGTTTTGTTTGTTTGATGGTTGCTGTTGTTTTGTTTGTTTGATGGGTTGCTGTTGTTTTGTTTGTTTGATGGGTTGCTGTTGTTTGTTTGATGGGTTGCTGTTGTTTTGTTTGATGGGTTGCTGTTGTTTGTTTGATGGGTTGCTGTTGTTTTGTTTGTTTGATGGGTTGCTGTTGTTTTGTTTGTTTGATGGGTTCCTGTTGTTTTGTTTGTTTGTTTGATGGGTTGCTGTTGTTTTGTTTGTTTGATGGGTTGCTGTTGTTTTGTTTGTTTGTTTGATAGGTTGCTGTTGTTTTGTTTGATGGGTTGCTGTTGTTTGTTTGATGGGTTGCTGTTGTTTTGTTGGTTTAATGGGTTGCTGTTGTTTTGTTTGATGGGTTGCTGTTTTGTTTGTTTGATGGTTGCTGTTGTTTTGTTTGTTTGTTTGATGGGTTTCTGTTGTTTTGTTTGTTTGTTTGATGGGTTGCTGTCACTGTTTGTTTGATGGGTTGCTGTTGTTTTGTTTGATGGGCTGCTGTTTTGTTTGATGGTTGCTGTTGTTTTGTTTGTTTGATGGGTTGCTGTTGTTTTGTTTGTTTGATGGGTTGCTGTTGTTTTGTTTGTTTGATGGGTTGCTGTTGTTTTGTTTGTTTGTTTGATGGGTTGCTGTTGTTTTGTTTGTTTGATGGGTTGCTGTTGTTTTTGTTTGATGGGTTGCTTTGTTTTGTTTGTTTGATGGGTTGCTGTTGTTTTGTTTGTTTGATGGGTTGCTGTTGTTTTTTTTGATTGATTTGCTGTTGTTTTTTGTTTGTTTGTTTGATGGGTTTCTGTTGTTTTGCTTGTTTGATGGGTTGCTGTTGTTTTGTTTGTTTGTTTGATGGGTTGCTGTTGTTTTGTTTGTTTGATGGGTTGCTGTTGTTTTGTTTGTTTGATGGGTTGCTGTTGTTTTGTTTGTTTGTTTGATGGGTTGCTGTTGTTTTGTTTGTTTGTTTGATGGGTTGCTGTTGTTTTGTTTGTTTGATGGGTTGCTGTTGTTTTGTTTGTTTGTTTGATGGGTTGCTGTTGTTTTGTTTGTTTGATGGGTTGCTGTTGTTTGTTTGATGGGTTGCTGTTGTTTTGTTTGTTTGATGGGTTGCTGTTGTTTTGTTTGTTTGATTGGTTGCTGTTGTTTTTGTTTGATGGGTTGCCGTTGTTTTGTTTGTTTGATGGGTTGCTGTTGTTTTGTTTGTTTGATGGGTTGCTGTTATTTTGTTTGTTTGATGGGTTGCTGTTGTTTTGTTTGTTTGTTTGATGGGTTTCTGTTGTTTTGTTTGTTTGATGGGTTGCTGTTTTGTTTGTTTGATGGGTTGCTGTTGTTTTGTTTGTTTGATGGGTTGCTGTTGTTTGTTTGATGGGTTGCTGTTGTTTTGTTTGTTTGATGGGTTGCTGTTGTTTTGTTTGTTTGTTTGATGGGCTGCTGTTGTTTTGTTTGTTTGTTTGATGGGTTGCTGTTGTTTTGTTTGTTTGATGGGTTGCTGTTGTTTTGTTTGTTTGTTTGATGGGTTGCTGTTGTTTTGTTTGTTTGATGGGTTGCTGTTTTGTTTGTTTGATGGGTTGCTGTTGTTTTGTTTGTTTGATGGGTTGCTGTTGTTTTGTTTGTTTGATTTGTTTTTGTTTGATGGGTTGCTTGTTGTTTTGTTTGTTTGATGGGTTGCTGTTGTTTTTTTTGTTGTTTGATGGGTTGCTGTTATTTTGTTTGTTTGATGGGTTGCTGTTGTTTTGTTTGTTTGTTTGATGGGTTTCTGTTGTTTTGTTTGTTTGTTTTGTTTTGTTTGTTTGATGGGTTGCTGTTGTTTGTTTTTTTTGTTTGATTTGTTGTTTGTTTGATGGGTTGCTGTTGTTTTGTTTGTTTGATGGGTTGCTGTTGTTTTGTTTGTTTGATGGGTTGCTGTTGTTTGTTTGTTTGATGGGTTGCTGTTGTTTGTTTGTTTGATGGGTTGCTGTTGTTTTGTTTGTTTGTTTGATGGGTTGCTGTTGTTTTGTTTGTTTGATGGGTTGCTGTTGTTTTGTTTGATTTTTTGGCACTGATTTGATATTTATGCTATTAATCCAGTACAATATATTAACTAGAAAATTATTTTCGTAATAGAAAATAAACTTTTATTATTTATGACTCAAATTTGGTTGCTCAAGGCAAATATTCTAGCAGATTTCCCTTATATATAAATGTGTATTTAAATTAAAATTTGTTACGACAACTGAGTATTAAATTATAGATTTCTCCTGTTTTTAAATACTCAGTTAATTAAGTCACTTATTTAACAATTTATATGCTAGTATTAAATTTATTTCAGATAATATGAATTGTTTCAATATATTAAGATTTAAATATATTTGGATTTAGCTTGTTTTTTAGATTCTCCATTAATTTAGATTCTCCATTTATTTAACATTTTTATATATTAAATTTATTTTAGGTAAGTTGACGACAGTATTTGCTTTTGTAAACATATTCAGTGAATTATTCTAAGAATAAAAATGACTCCAAATAAATGCACAAGCTATTATTTTGGGCAAACCAAACGATTTTGAAACTGTTTAATTTAAAACTGCGTAATTAATAATAGTTATATGCAATAAAAATAC
Source organism: Chrysomallon squamiferum (assembly GCA_012295275.1). Taxonomy (NCBI): domain Eukaryota; kingdom Metazoa; phylum Mollusca; class Gastropoda; order Neomphalida; family Peltospiridae; genus Chrysomallon; species Chrysomallon squamiferum. The sequence goes on along the minus strand of CM022668.1, from coordinate 8,603,334 downwards.
AAGAATTATAAACAATAAATAAATAAAATAAATGAAAATTTAACTGCACTTTAACTTTACCGAGGACAGCAGATGGGGTAAGTGGAAGTTTGGTGAGAAAAAGAGAGGAATATTAATGTTTTGAATCACCTACAAACGTAACTCTTTGTCTGTTCAATCTGCTTGATACTCACTGCACTTGTCTGCTCTTTAAAATGTAGCACATGACATTCTGGCATGTATGCTGCTCACTGCTACAGCTGTGTGAACTGTTTTCACAAAACTTTATTTTCCACACATTTCTTTGATTAGTGAGTTAGGAGCATCCTCCTTCCCTCCTCCTCATCTGAAGACATTCCCTTGGCTTGGTTTGAGAACTGAGTTTAAGTTCAACAATCAATACATTTTGTTTTTCTCCAACAATATGTTCAAGAACTGAATTGTTTAATCAATTTAATATGTTAACTGCAAAACAATACATATATAAATCTAAATCACCACCATCTGACTGTAACTGGAATAATAGCAATGTATAATTTTTATTTATCTTATTTTCTTCTTTTTTTAATCATTGTGTACACGTTAGTTACTAAAACATATTTATTGTGTTTAAATGGATTAAATATCTAGTATTAGATACAACAACTGATCTATGTTAAGGATAAACAGGAGACTTCTGTATTTTTAACATCACCTTTATATTATTTTATTTTAACATGTATATTCTGTTGGAAAGAAAAAAATAGACTAAGTGAATTTTTAATATAGACTTTAGGTAACAAAGTAGAATATTTTAAAATATTGATCTTTCATGTATATTGGTAAAAATTTGATATATTTAGCAATTGTTAAATTTACTTAGGTCAGATAGTAAGTGTATAATAAATCATAAGATATTGAAAATACACACACAATTATGTTATTATTAAGCAGCAATATATATCTGGGAGTCAATATTTTTGAAATGGAGCAAATACTTTTACCACTAAAAACATAACATAAAAAAGAATAAAAAAGCAAATAAAGAATAAAATATAATAAATATATAGACAGACAGATACAAAGATGGAAAGAAAGGTGGATGGACTTTTGGACAGATAGGTAAATAAAAGAACAAACAAGAAAACAACAATTGATGTTAAAAATTTAATAGATGCAAATTGATAAAATCATTAAAGTTAAAATACAAACAAGTTACCTTACAAAACACACCAGTATAAACTAAATATACGTCTCTGGATCATATAAATACATAATATGTAACACACACTATATAAAAATACAGATATTTAACAGTCATCAAATATTGGTTGTATTTCTAGATAAATAAAAACAAAATGTAAGTAAATGTTAAAAACTGTTAAAAGACTTTTTAATTTTATTTTTACTATATACACACATATATATATATCTCTTTGTCTCTCTTTCTGTGTAAGTGAAACACACAACCAAAACAAAAACAAAATGTTTTGAAATGTTAATCAAGTTTAAGTAAGAAATTAAAATACAAAATTATTTAGTTTCTTGTGTTTGAACAGAAATTCTTAAATTTATAATATTAATAGTAATAATACTGGTAATATAAATTTTTGCCAAATTTTAGCATGAAACTGATAAATAATTAACTAAATAATTATAAGTAAACTGATTAACAGTTGAAATAATAAATACATAAATATATTTTATTTAATTTTAAAGATACTAGAATGTTTGAATTACATGAAATTAATGAATGTGAAGAAATTCAGTATAATCAAACTAATACCAATTAGTTGTAACCTCATAAAATAAAATAACATGAAAACAAAAATAAATGAATAAATATATCAAATAAAATAAAATTAAATAAAGAAAGAAGGAAAGAATCAAACAAACAAATAAATATATAATCAATTTAAAACATTTCTGAAAGTATTAGGCAATGTAAAAATCACAAAAGCTTACACCAAACCAAACCTAACATTTACATGAAGACTGTTTAAATAATCACATGTAGTAATTATAGTTTTCCCCATTGTGCATAAATTCATTCTAAACTCTATCCATTATCATCGCTTATAAAATCATCAATCAAATTATATGAATGAAAGACTAACATTTTAAATAAATAAATCTGTTAACTTCAATTACAGTTAAAAATGAATTTTAACCACAAACTCAAATTGCAGTGCATTTAAAACTAGGTTTGTAACGTGCAAGTATGTCATGTACAAGATATATATGTTTGTGTGTGTACACACACACACACACACAGCTACATTAAAATTAAAATAAAACAAAAACAAAACAAAAAGAGGAAAGAAATGAACCAAAATAATACAGAACAGGAAAATAATATCAAAAAGATAGTAACATATTAAAATACATTTCTTTCAAACCTGTAATAAAACATTTAAAAACCAACAACTTTCCAATATATGTGTGTATATATATATATATAAAACTTAGCAAGCACAAGAAGTATTTTTAACCTATTTTACTGCAACAAATAAAACAAAAGCAACTTCCATAATCTAACAAATAATTTTTCTTTATTTTTTATTTTTTTATTGTTGTTTCTGTAAGTTTGATATAATGCAGAATTTAATCTGAATCTTTGATTAAAGATAGTTTTCACTGTACGTTTAATATATTTGAAAGTACATGTGCCAAAAGAATGAACTTAGAGAACTAAATTTGTTGTTTTGTTTCAACAAAACAGTATTTCACAAGCTTCATCTTGATATTGAAATCAAATTTAAATAAATCTTCATAATCATTATATCATTAGTCTCATCATCAAAATTATCATAACTATCACTGTCATCATCATAATCATCCTATCAGAAAAATATTAATTTTAGGAAGAAGAAGCATATATTGTTTAGATCTCAAAATATTATTCTCAAGAGAAAGAAATAATTTGATGTAACTCAAACCTAACAAAGAGGAGATGTTTAAATGCAGTATATATATATATATATATATATATATATTATGAAAAGAGAAAATAATAATAATGATTAATAAATGTATAAATAAATAAAATTCTTGTAAACTGAGGGGAGATAAGGGAATATTATTGTAAAATATCTTTCAGCAAAAAATACTTCTGTGCTTGCTTGAAAATCAAAATAACTAGTCTAAATAGGTGGACTGAAAAAACATTCATATAAAAAAATATAAAATATGTCTGTATAATATTACAAAATCACAGGAAACTAAAGACTGCATATGAAATGTCATAAAAGTCAAAACACAAAACATCTCAATGAAATTTTTACAATAACATTTTCATAAATATGCTGAGTATATATATATATATATAGTGCTACTGATGAAAAAAATACCATTAAAAATAATCTAATCTGTTACTAAAAAAACATAAAATTATCTCTTTATTTTATACTACATACTCTTACCAGGGTTATTTTGATCTCATATATCGTATAAATATGATAAAAAAAATAATAATAATAAAAATTGGAAACTGTATTATAACCTGTTAGGTATTTACAAATCTAGAAAATTACAATCAAACCTGAAAATTATAATAAGTAATATAAATATCTAAAAATTATGTTTAATAAATATTTATTTAATGAAACTACATTGATTTCTTTCAGTGGTTTTATTGAACGGTATGGTTGTTAGTACTTTATATTTAGTAAGGAATAAGAAACAACAACATCAGGCCTAAACATCAGATGTCATGTACCTGGAGTAAAACACATACACCCATGGACACCAGACGTCCATATTTTCAAAATGGTTTATTAATAATCTTGCAACAATATATATATATATATATATATGTTTATATTTATGTTTTCTTCATCTTATTATTATTAATTTTAAAACAAATTATATCAATAACTGTAAATATTCTATGAAAGTTGTTTAACATGTAAAGCATAGCTTTGCCTGTGTTCATATCACAGCATCTCTAAATAAACATGGTATATGATATTGTAAAAACACATATTTTTAAACATCATTCAATAACAATTCACTACATTTCCTTGACATTTGTAATTTACTAAAGTCTTTTCAATTTTCATTATATGTAAATATCAAATGTTAATTTTCTAAACAGAACAAAACTCCTGAGACAAAATGAAATATAACATTTCTGTACAAACAAAAATACTTCTCAGACTGAAGTGTAAATATCTTATTAATAAATATTAAAAGTTATGTTATATTTAAATAATAACATATTTCTGTGGTTTTAAAGTAACTGTGGTATGAGATCTGCATCATTAAAAGGGAAATAACTGTTCAATGAAACAGCTGTGGCTGGTGAGTTATCAAACTTCACATATTTTTTGAATGATAGCATTGACAACATCCATCGTTTCATCCTCCTGAATTACAACATCAAAGTTCTCTTTGTAACTTTCTAAATTCTTCTCAACCTGAAAATAATAACAATAACAATAATAATAATATAATAACAATAACAATAATAATAATATAATAATAATAATAATAAAAAGAGATATTCTAAAAATTATAAATAATTAAAAATATAAAAGTAATAATAATATTTACTTTAGAAATGTGTATATCTTGATTAAAACAATACTGAATTTCATTAATAGCTAATTAGTTATAGTATAGAAGATTTCACAGTAATTTAATAAATTAATATTTTTATTTTTTAAATGACTAATTAAATGACTATTTGAAAAAAATATCAATGTAAATCAGTAAATTAATTTATACTTTAAATCACTAAGTAAATTAATATATGATTCTTTAAAGGAAATAATAAAATTAATATGTGAAGTATTAAAATAAATAATTAAATTAATATTTAAACTTGTCATATAAGTAAATTGATATCTGAATTTCTGAATAACTAACTAAAGTTACTCAAATTGGTATTAAAACACCCATAACAGTAACTTCACATCTAATCTATGAAAGCCATTTGAAACTTACGTGATGATTAAGAAAGCCAATCTTTAAACAGGAGGTCACTTCAGCTCCTTCTGCCATCTGCAGGTCTCCTATATGGTCTCCTAGGAGGATGAGATTCTCGTGGTTTTTCAGTTTCTCAAAGTAATCTGAAGAATGAATGCTGTTTTCATTCTTGTTAAAAGTGTGGATAAGATCTCCTTTGAAGCCAATCAGCTTACCCTGGATTAAATAAATAAACTGACTATAGTTTTAAACCAGTGAAAATCCAATATGAACATGATGTTAAATAAAACATTTCTTGGAACAAAGAAATGTTTTATTTAACATCATAATACACATATACACACCAACTCACAGAATATTTTAAACCTGTCAGTTTACCACGGGACAAAGAAAACATGTTTTATTCAACATACTGGCAATATTTCTAAACTGATAGAAAACCCAATATCTTCACCATAGTTTCTCCAACTGAAATGCTGGTCCTGGCCAAACAAGTAATAATAACTTCAAAAATTCACATGTTGATAACTGAAAAACCTCGATTTCTCAGTCATTTTATAGTCCGAGACTACCGATCTAACAGAAATTAATCTTTGAATACTTGAAACACAGGAACGGTCAAGCTATTGTTTCCCTTTGTAATTACAGAACAATGGGTCATTGATTAAGGAGAATGAAATATGCTTTCCTTCATGTTTGTATCATAGAAATTTGACTGTAGTTTAAATCTGTGGTTATAAAATATCATGGTTAATAAGAAAGAAAATGTATTTTACAGAAAACATGATCCCAAAACAGAAAAATAAATAAAGCAGTTCTGAAAAGAATGGATCCTTGATCTGACAGTGTCTTGCGTGTGTGTGTGTGTGTTGTGCATATATATGTGTGTATGTGTGTGACTGTATATGTGATATATATTTTTTTGTGTATGCCTGTGTAGCTGTATATACATATATATATGTGTGTGTACAGACCTCGCTGTTGAAGTCCATGAAGTTGGACACAAGCTTCATGTTGTCGTACCACTCAGACTGCTGACGTATGACCTCCTCAATGATGTCGCCGATTCCAGCTGAGAAGATGAGAAGAGGAATGCCCAGTTTGTACAGTTCAGTGAAAAACCACTGACAGCCATCTCTGTAAGAAAATATTTGTTTATCAGTACACTTATGTGATATACACATCCAATTAAAAATGCAGAAAAAATAACACATATAAATAAATAAACAAACAATTCCAGTCTGTACAGAAAACATTGTGTGCTCTGTTTAATTCAAATAATAAACACAGCAAGTCTTAATTTTCTAAACCTGAATTTGTTCATTAAATATCTAATAATATTCAGAAATCACAACAAAAAAAAGGTGAAGGAGGATTGAAAATCTGTTATATTCTTTCTGTTATTACACACACACACACACACACACATACACACACACACACACACACACACACACACACACAGTCACACACAAGACACATACACAAACACACACACACACACACACACACACACACACACTCACACACACACACACACACACACACACACACACACACACACAGTCACACACAAGACACATACACAAACACACACACACACACACAAGCACACACACAAACAAACAGTTGAACACAGGTTGTGATTTTAACTCAGAGAAATAAATATATGAGAGGTGGTAGGATCAAAGATTACTTGGCTTCATTTTATATTAGAGCCGACTTTTCTTTAGTGTACACAAATTAAACATGTGAAAGATTCCTCACTGCTGATGGATAAAAACAGTGACACATGTGGCTTTCTCTTTCATCATTCTACACAAACATCTGTTTACTCAAGACTTTTAAAGAATCATTTATTTACTTAGTAAGAAGTATGTATGTACCTGTGTATATATGCTTTTATATGTGTGTGTGACTGTGTGTGTGTGAGTGAGAGTGTGTGTGTCTGTGTGTCTGTGTGTGTTTGGATGGGTGGGTTTGTATGTGAATGCTATTATTTGAAAAGTGGGGAGGTGCAAACAAATATAATTTAAACAAAAATGAATTTTTTTAAATGTGTTTGGTTTTTGAGTATGTATGCGTGCATACACGTAAGCATACAGATTTTAACAGTGAAAATGGAAAGAATGAAAATAATGTGTTATTATTTTAAGCTCTAGCTGTGTGTGTATGTGTGTACAATTTCATGTACGTGATCTCAGTTTTTGCTGCAATTAATTTTTAACTAACCAGTGAAAAGGATGTGGTAAGGATATGATAAGCTATTGAGAAGACAAAAACTAAAACAAATAAAAATAATAGTTCTTTTCTTTTCAGTAATAAGCTTACAAACAAATTCTTTTCCCAAGAAAGGCCAGCTTGAAGTTTTAGTGAATATAAATGGATGATCTGATTTACTGAACAAGTGGACTTTGAAAACCTTATTTTTTGTTTTTTTTAATCACTGTTATTGTTTTGGCTGGTTTTTTTTGCTGTTTTGTCACTGTTACTGTTGTTATTGTTACCACTGATGTTGTTAATTTGGAAAATATAGAAAAATAATAAATAGATAAACAAATTTAAAATAAAAATGAACAGCAACATTTATTAAAACACCAGAAATAAATATCATAATGCCATTGAAATTATAAGATGATTTTTTATTTTGAATACATGAACAAACAATACCACTAAATTCACCATGTGAGAAGGTATACGAAGGTTGAATGAGTAAGTTCAGAGGAGAAACTAAAATAAAGCACGGTGTAAGAAAGAGGAGAGATACATTTCCTGTTGGAGAAAGTGAGCAGTGGAAATGGAGCACACACAAAAGAGACAGCTGAAAAACTGATTGCATTTTCTGTTAGCCCAACTCACACAAAAAGAATGTTTAAAAACATCCTGTACCAGCAACCCCTCTTTCTACAAAAATGAACAGTTGTTGGGTTTTTTTTGTAATTTTTTAAAACTGAATAAAATGCTAGCTGCAGACACATACACACATGACAGAATGAATTTTACACCAAAAATTCTACAAAAAATCCAGTGGATGAAAGGGTTAGGGAATATTGTGCTATTATAAGAATTTTGTTTTAGTGTCGTAATATTTTAGTGTGATGAAAGCTGTTAGATCATTCAGAACAATAAAACTATAACTTGGAAATAAAAGAAATATATCAGTGATTTGAAAAAATTCAAAAAAATTATAAATAAATACATAAATAAAGAGATAAATAAATAAATCAATCAATCAATCAATCAAGAAAGAAAGAAAGAAAGAAAGAAAGAAAGAAAATAAATAAATGAAAGGATATATTTTACTAATATTTACTGTGCTAGAAAAATATTATTTTAGACTATCTAAAACACAGCTATACCATGTTAATAAACTGATAATAACAGTCAAAAATGTAATTTGATTTCTAGTCTTCGTATCATGATTTTCCACCAGTGCTTCACTTAAAAAAGCCATTCCCTGTGACTGTCAAGTTTTGCACTTATTAAAAGTAGATCAGTGGTAGTATGAAACAATGGTCTAATAGTAACAACAGTAACAACAGCAACAATAACAATAATAACAATAACAAAACAACAACAACAACAATAATAATAATAATATTTATAAGCATATATATAGTATCCCCGCACACCATATTTGATGGTTAATATGTTTACGGCAGTGGTAAAATATTTACATGGTAAAAATGTATATTCTCCATCGTATATTGTTACCACACAGTCACAGTCACCTAGACAACATATGTACAGAATTAGGAAATATCTTTAATCGCAGGCTTCACAGAATTGATATATTTACACCGAGCATCAGTAAGTTATGATTAAAGTCAAAATAAGTTACAAAATATCACAAAAAGAAAGAGTATAGTTTTGAAAATTTGAATTCCACCATTTTGCTCATTTACCTCAAGTACATTTCCAGCTGATGACTGTATTTGTTTCTGACACTGCAACAAGACTCAGTGTACTCATGTTCACTAAGTATACAGTGACACAGGATTACAGAAAAATTGGACAGCCCAGATATTTTTAACTCTACACTCTTACTAAATTAAGAATGACCAGCAAATAAGAAATAATATAAAAAATAATAATTGTGGACTAATCAGAATATATTTACACTACTTCATATCAACAAAGATCCAGTTTAATGTTATTTTACAGTTTTATTAATTAATAATGATCAGCAATTTAAATTAAAAATAACTCTGAAATACGCATGTAGATTTAGATTATTTCTTCGTAACATCAAAGATAAAGTTTAATGATATTGAGTTAGCATGTCAGTCAAGGGGTTGTTAAAAGCAGTTACCTGACAATTCAACATAAATCTAGTCAACTAGATCACTAAAAAGTTTCTGACAGAAAAAAATATATATATATATTTCTATCAGAACTCATCCTAGGCTAAGATAATTCAATGTATATCTGTTCAGTTGATGAAAATTCTGAACATATACACAGATATTGAGATTTAGTTGCTGGTGGGTCTCATATCTGAAGAAACTATATTCTAGACCTCTAATATAAATCTGCTCAGTTAGGTGAGATTAGCTGTAGGAAGATAAACAAACTTGTACATTGGTTTGTGCAGCAGATTTGTTTCTGCATTGAAAGAAGTAGAAATTATTTAAATTATTTGTTGATCATGAAACAAAGTATTTACTATGATACTGCAGAAGTAGAGTAATGTATGATATATATGATATATAAAAAAATGTGAGTATATTAGACTGTATGGTAATAGGAAAATACAAAAACATAAAACTATCAAACATGACAAAATCAAAAAGTAACATTTAACCAAAATACAAGTTTTTGACACAGTAAACAAAAAACAACCCCAAGAAACTTGAAGATTTTCTTAATAATCAGTTATGTTGTATACAAAAAATAAAAAATAAAAAATAAATTATGGACTTAAAACTTCAAAATTCAACACTAAATTATGTAAGAAGATGAAAAATGGGTTTAGCATTATGAAACAAAAATTTTCTTCACTAAATTTTATAAGATTTAAAGCTGAACTTTAAAGATTTAACAGATCTGAGTGACTGACACAGCCAGCTTGTGACTAGCAAAAGAAGAAATGTCCCTCTGCAAAACTGATCATTCTGATATTCTTTGTAGACAAACAAAAACTGATGTCTAGATGATGAAATGCTGCAAATACTGCTAATCAGTAGTTTCTTCTAGTGATTTGTTTTCAGACTTTGTTTTATTTTACTTATTTTGTGTTATACAGATAAACATCAAACAGCGAAGAAGTAACAAATAAAGTGAAATTTTGTGAATGAACATATTTTAAAAACTGTTGAGAAAAAATGTTTTAAAACTTACTAAAAAAAAAAAAGATTTTAAAACTTAGTTAGAAACAACTGTTTTTAAAACTTACTTTAAAAATTTATTTTAACACCTACTTAGTAGGAACACATTCTAAAACTTACTTAGAAAGAACATATTTTAAAAGCTACTTAGAACATATTTTAAAACTAACTTAATAGGAACATATTTTAAAGAAGGAACATATTTTAAAACTTACTTAGAACATATTTTAAAACTCAGAAAGAAAACATTTTAAAACATACTTAGCAGGAACATTATAAGACAACTTTAGAAAGGAACAAATATTAAAACTATTACTCTCACAAGTAAAACAACATATCTGGAAAACTTCACTTTTGAAACTTACTCTGAAGTGAACAAAACATTTAGAAGGAAAATTTCACAGTTTTCACCAAAAATTCACTACAACTGCTAAGCATCTCACAGACAACTTGGTAAATGTAGCAAATTAGAATATCTCAGAGAGAAAACAGCTGATTCTGAGAGTCTAGGTGAACGAGCAGGCTGAGTTTTGAAGATGTTTCTACATGGATGTGATGATAATCACAGCTTTTAGCAAGAATGCACAATGAAGATTACCAGACCTTGTCCAACTTTAATTTAATAATATGTTCATTTTAGTAACATATATAATTACATTTTATGACAGCAATCTTTTCAAATTTGAAGCTTTCCAACCATGATAGGTCATAGTATATTGTGTTTCAGAATGGATCTTTGAGAATAAGAATTTCTGTGTTTGACATATAAAGGTCTTAGAAGGTCACTGTTGGAAGGTATTTCCAAGTTTTGTATGGCACAAGTATATTTGTGATAAAATCTTTGTTTGGAGGATAGACAGATCTTCAATACAGGATAGGGGAAAGACAGAGCTCTATGAAGTTAAGTTTACCAAGTTAAGTTAAAAGGTTAATTTAAATATCAGTTTACAAAGAAATGAATGATAGAATGTTTGTTTCAACACTCATAAATACATAAAACCTTCAAATTGCACTAGCCAGACACCATCAACAAAACTGACCTATGCCAAAAAACTAATTAATTTGGTGTCAAATGTGAAATCAGGAGAAGAAGATGGGGACATTACAGGTAAAATGCTCCAGAAAAACACAATGTTGCAACAGATGTTCACAGTGTTTTTAAGTGAAATTCAATATTTAAACACAGATTTATTCAATCACACAGGTGCCATTTTATTCATCATTCAGATATTCAGTTTATCATTTATGTCCTATGTGAAATATAATCAATTGCTGAAATACCACTTTTTGAAAAGTGCTGCAAACCTCTGATCAACCAAACAGGCACTTTTTGATGTGGAACCTGTAAGCCAGACTAAGAAGCGACCACTCAAAGAACACATGACAAAAGTATTTCCACATCAGACATTGAAATTAGAGTCTATGATGTTTAGTTGTGTTTCTGTGTTTTAGTGTGTGTGCCAGTATGTATGTTTGTGTGAGGACATGCATGTGATTGTTTGTGTCTGTGTGTATGTACATGTCTATTTCTGTATGCCTAGTTATAGCTCTTATACACATACAGATTATTAGAAATAGCTGGTTTTGATAAGATTTCTGAATTAAAGATATTCTATGAACTAATACTTCGGTTTAGAAGTTGTAAATTTTACTTGCTGTGAATGGATAAACAGAACACACTTGATGTTTTCAGTACCAAACCCTTCAGCTTCTCATCAGACTTGACATCTGTAAATATAAAATAGAATTTTGAGAATGATGGAATTAGCTGAAGTAAATGTTTTAGAGTTATTTATAGTTTATATTTTTCTGATTTTTTAGCTAGCTTTAGTAATTTTTATTTGACACCCATTTTAATAGTTACAAAAGTACTGAATTTTAACAAAATCACTAGTGTTTTGTATCACATTTTCATCATTTCAGGGTATCATTAACTTGTATTTATTATTTGTCATATTTTTTATTAAAATGCCTTACTTCAGTGTTTCAGCTGCTTAAAATGTCAATAAATCATACAAATAATTTGGAAACATTTCTTAATTTTTTATTTCAATAAAAATGATTTTAGCTTGAAATATTTTCCTAATAAGATCTGAAAGGAAAAATAGTGTTTAGGTGGAAAATATGTATGGATGTATGTGATGCAAGTCTTGTTTGTGTGTGTATATGTCAATGTACGTGTCTATGTGTGTAGATGTGTATAGTATCATAGTACTGAATGAAAAAACATAAACCTGAAAGAAAAAATAGCATTAAAAGTGCTAAAAGAAAAGAAAAATAAACTAAAAGAACTGTAAGAAATAACTGCAGCTTGACTGACTCCTAATGGTTAATGCTGTCTGCCAGAAATTATGTGTGAAACTATACAGCTCTATTCATGTATGTACGTATACGAATATGTGTTTGTATCTGTGGACATATGTATGCCTGTGTGTGTTTGTGTGTGTGTTTTTGTGTGTGTGTGTGTGTGTGCGTGTGTGTGTGTGCATGCATGTGTACATATGAATATGTTTGGACCTCTATAACTGTGTTTGTATGTATTTATGTGTACATATGTATGTATATATGTATTTCTGAATGTATGTAAGTGTATATGTATGCATGCATGTATATATGTATGTATGAATATATATATGTTTGTATGTATATGAATATGTGTGAACTTGTTCAACTCTGTGTGTGTGTGTGAATATTTATACATGTTTGTATATCTACACACACATACAAACACACTGATATAAACAAGTGTTAGACATATGCATATGTCACTGTTACATATGTATATATCATCACTCCAGACTTCATTGATACCTTAACATCATCTTCGAATCCTGAACCATTTGAACCAGGTCATCTTTAGTCACATGACACGACAGCAGCAGATCATGTGCACTGGTGTACCTGCAGGCAAAAACATTATTGGTGTTTAATTATCACTGCAAATTTTAAACAGATTTTATGTATTCGTGGTTCTTCTAATTGTTAAAATATGTCATTTATTATAGGATTTGTAAGATGTTAATCAGGTGCTTTGAATACACATGTTATTATATTGGTTTTCATAATGATTCCTTGATTAATGTTGATGTTAGCTATTACCACTGTCTTGTTACAATTAACTGATTTAAATATGTATGTTTATAACCTAGCTTCGTTGTTGTTTTAAATGACTCATTATTGTCGTGTTTTAATAACTGTTAAATGGGTGACACAAATTTCAGTTATTACCATGTTTTGTAACAGCAAGCTGGGTGACTGCTGTAATTTAAATGGCTTAATAATAGTTAAGCAAGTATAAAATATGTGACAGTTATTACTATGGTTTAGTAATAGTAAACTGAGTTAGTTTTGTTAACTGGGTGACTACTGAGAGTATTGCTAACTGGCTGATTGATTTAGTATTACCATTCTATGATCTGTGGAATTTTCTCCTCCTTTGTGAGAGATTCATCAAATTCTATTGGCATGTACAGCTCTCTCAGTTCTGTTGTCTGAAATACATTAACTGTTGTTAGTAATGTATCATTAATTTGTGATTCTGTTATCACATCACATTAAATGATAGATGGATAGATTAATAGATGGTTTAATGGACAGAGAGAGGAAGTTAGGTAAGGAAGGAAGATGGAAACAGGAGCTGAAAAAATAGATAAATGTAGAAAAGAAAGAGGACAGAAAATCAGAAAAGATCATAAAAAGAATACAATGGAAAAGAGAAAATAAAGTATAAATTGATAGAAGAAAAGCCAATATAAGTTGCAGAAAATACCATTTATCTTGTTTCATTTGTTTTATTAATGTTAATGAAATACGAAGATAAAAATATTTTAAAGTAATTTTGAAGTCAGTTTTATCTAAATATTGTTTGAGGTTAAAACCTTTTTCTTGTAAAACTCAGGCATACGGTTGCTGTCTTCCAGAACATCTGAAATAAAAGAGAAAGAAAATAATTCTTTAAATATTAAACAAATTTTAAAATGAGCTAAAACACACACAGACACAAACAAAACATACACAATCACATACACAGATATATTTACATAATGCCACAAAGCATGATTCTGAAAACCTTTCTTTTTCCTATATATATATATATATATATATATATATATATAATTAAATTTGCAATATGGTTTTAATTTTTGAAAGGGGATTAAATGATAAACTGAAGTGTGCTATTGGTGAAATGAAGAAATATTCTGCACAGCTCTAAGTTATGTTGTTGTTGTTTTGTCTTCTTCTTCTTCTTCTTGTATGATTTTGATTTTCCCTATCATATCCAGTCTTATTTAATAACAAAATACAAAAAAATATTAAAAAAACCCAGTAGAGCTATTTTTCTGTCAGATACAATACAGACAGCTGTTCTCTGAACATAACCACTCCAGTTGTGAAGAAGTAAAATGGTGGCATTCAGATGTTTTAAAAGTATTTTGAGAGTCATACATTGTTATTAATGACAATATAATTACTAGTAAATATCAAGAAGTTTAGATGTTTGTTTAGACATAGGTACTCTTTAAAAGAACTAAAGAACTTAATACATTTTAACAGAACTAGGAATACCTAATACATTTTAACAGAAATAAGAAAACATTATAGGTTTCAACTGAATCCAGAAAACATAATACATTGTAACAAAACAAAGAAATTTAATACATTTTAATAGAACTAAGAAAAGGTAATGTAAAAGTAAAATCAAATATTCCATGATTGTAAAATGTTTTCTTACTATGGCATGTTGAGCAGGTTTGCCCTCGATGGGAATACTTGGACAATGTTCTGTCAAAATCAGCCACAACCTGAAAACAAAGAGCAAATGAAATGAGAAAAAGAAACAATAACAATAATTTCTTGTATACACATATATGATTATACATACGCACACACACACAGAAACAATGCTTTCACAGCCAAAAACATATACAGGTTTATACATTACTGAAAACTCATAATTTGAAATAAATATCAGGAAATAAACTAGTGCTTCATGTTTTCAAAGGCTAATTTCTGATAAATCAATATACTGAGATCATAAAAAGATTTTGATAAACAGTTATGGATGTTTCCATTTCAAAAGGTATTTACTAGCTTATATAAGAGTTTGGCAGGGAGCAGATATTCAGTTAGAGATATCAAAGTTTGATGTTTTGGATTTCAACTGCATTCATAAAGAAAAGCAAAGTAACAAAAAATATTAAATAAACAAACATGTGTGTGTATGTGCATATATATATATATTTATATATATGAATATATGTTACCAGTTAGAAAGCTATATGAAAACAATGTTAACAAAGAAGGTTAAATTAAGGTAAAGAATGGAAATAACTGAAAAGTAAAAAAAAAACAAGTTAAAATGGGAAAACAAAGAATAAGATTAAGTTTATTGTGAAGACAGATATATAGAAAAGAGAAACAAAATAATGAAAAGCTTTGAAAGTAAACTAAAATCAGTAAAATAGGAAGATGAAAGTATATAACTATTAAACACAACAACAAAATAACATATATCATTATATGTGATAAAGTCAAAGCAGACAATCATCAAAAACAGAAAAAGAAAAAGAAAACAATAAATTAATAAAATAGCAAATTAAAGTTTTATTAAGAAACAAAAATGAAAGATGAAGTATATAAAAGTGAAAGTAAACAACACAAAATATTTAAAAGTAGAAAAAAATGAAAATGAAGAAATGAAAATAAAATTAAAGCTATAGAAAAGTGAAAGAACACAATGAAACATTATCTATAATGAAAATTAAGTGAAAGTAAAAGTATATAAAAAGTGAAAGTAGAAAAAGAAGAAAAAAACTAAAGATATTTTACAGTAGTGAAAGTGAAAGTTACCTGCAGTTTCTTGTAACCCTGACTGATCATGTGATTTAACATATTGTTCACATGATCAGCATCTTTTATGTGAACATGGCTCTGTTTTAGCTGAGGAATCTGAAAATATCAAACATCACATTTTACATTTACACTGAAAAACAAAAAACAACAAAAAAACAAAAAAACGTACATAATTATCCAGAACATAAGAAAAATATACTTACCAAAAGAAACTGACAATTTCATTTTACTCATTCATTTTTTTTTCATTTTCACACACACACACACACACACACACACACACACACATGCACACACACACACACACACACCTGCACATATAAAGAAATCCTGTATAAAGTAATTAACATATATGCACGTGTACACTACATAACATACATACATCTACATGCATCCCCTCATGCTCTCCTGTATATCACACACTTGTATAACATAATATTTCTATTATCAGACATCTATAAACATGGATGCAGAAACATAAACACACACACACACACACACACAACCTATAAGATATTTGCAGAAGTATTTTATTAAGATAACCCACTTTAAGTTTATATATTTTTATTTATTTTATTTTTTTACATACCCAGACATATATTTTTCACAATATAATCCATGCATAAATAAATATTTAATTATGACTATTTCTAATAACAGATGGTATCAGGATTTAGATATGTCGTATAAATATTAAAATATATATTTTGTATAATACATGAAAAAGTACACTTGCTGTGTTATATTTACTGATTATATTATTTCATAGTAGAAGTATTTATTTATCTTTATTTTGTAGCTTTTGTGTTATTTTAATTATGTTCTTTCCTCATTCTAGCTCATTGCATCATTACTATTATCAACATAATCTTTGTCATCATCATCATTATTATTATTATAGTTATCATTGTTCTTATTTTATTATTATCATGATCATCATCATTTTGATATTGACATGACAATAAAAAAACCTTTTAATTTCTTTTTCCTTATGTTCTTTATAATAATAATTAAATAAATAATAAACAAATTTGAAACAATTCTCTCCATTATTATTATTATTATTAACAAACAAAATCTGGAGACTACATATCTACTCACAGAGGTACTATAAACTAGCTTTAAAATTTGAAAAGCTACAACAGCACTGTCAGCATAACATAACTTCAACATTACATCAACAGCAGCAATTTGGCGCAGCATTTCAGTGTAAACAGGATTTACTGAAATAATATGGAGTTAAATCTGAGGATTATTTACTTTAATCTGTATGTGTACCTAATACTGGCTACCATTTTAGCTGTCCATATTATGGTTGTCATGGCAACTGATGCATGAAAGCTGAAAGCAACCAAAGTATATACAATATTCTTTTTTATAATCTTATTTCTTTAAATTAATAAGATTTTACAGGCATTTATATATATATATATATTAAAAATATATATATATATATATATATATATATTAAAAAAATACACATATATATAAAAATGTCTGTAAAATCTTATTAATTTAAAGAAATAAGATTTTTAAAAAAAGAATATAATTTTACAGGCATTTATATAGATATTAAAAAGATATATATATATATATAAAAATACCTGTAAAATGTTATTAATTTTAAGAAATAAGATTAAAAAAAAAGAATATTCTTATACTTTGATTGCTTTCAGCTTACATGCATCAGTTGCCATGACAACCATAATATGGTAGCCAGTATTAGGTACACATACAGATTAAAGAAAATAATCCTCAGATTTAACTCCATATTATTTCAGTATATAATATCTACTCTATTTATTTATTTCTTTCTTTTGTTTTGTTTATTTATTTTTCAATTTGTTTCACTATCTCAGACAAAATATAAAGTATAAAATTCTGCAAAATATCTATTTATTTTTAGAACAATGCTAAACACATCTAATATTATATTCAAAGAAGTAATCACTTTTATTAAGGATTTTTTATTTTATTTATTTATCTTTTACGATGACTATCACTGTCATTATTATTTTTTTTTTTTTTATTTTTTTTATTATTATTATTATTTTTTGTTTTTTTTTTTTTTTTTTTTTTTTTTTTCATTTCTTGTTAATTTTCATTTTAATTTTTTATAAGAGCTGTAGCATAAAATGGTATCTTTTGTCTGTATTCAAGCTCTCACCTAAAATATCATAAGTCACCAGTTCAATCTTTTTCATTCACTGATTTGATTATTTCCCATGCTAGCTAATGTTTCACTATTCATTCATCAAATGGTCATTACTGCTCTATCAGAAAGACTTGTGCCAGCCTGTCAGTGCAGAAACTCATAACAACTAGCTCCTTTACTGCTAACTGCTACCAGTGGAGTGATACAGTTTTTTTGTTATATTATTGTTATATATGTTAAACTATTTTATTTTGAAGTTTACCTTTGTTTTTCTTGTACAGTTATGACAAGAAAGTTATTCAGTGTTGCTTTAATTACTTTTTTTGTGTTTCATTCTTTACCGAACTAAGTTCTGTTATTTTCATACAATATAGGTATAGCAAAACAGGACTCTCACCAACTGGACTTGTCCTAAAACCAAAACATTTCCACTAATCCCATGACTTACCAAATAGTTAAATGTCAAATTTCAGTAAAGTAAACACCTCTAAAACCTGAACTTTAAAACTCCCATGAACAAAACACCTTTAAGGACTTACTTTAAAACCTCAGAAAATGAAACACTTCTCTAAACTAAACTTTAAAACCTCAGTAAATAAAACACCTCTTTAAACTAAACTTTAAAACCTCAGTAAATAAAACACCTCTTTAAACTGAACTTTAAAATCTCAGTATATATAATATGACACTGGTTTAATTGTGTTTTTCTTCATCATCTTCCAGTTTTTTATGATTTTTGCTAATTAATAAGTACCAATATAATACCAGATAAAAGCATTTGTATGATGTTTGTATTTATATTTGTATGATGTTTATATTCACACTGACTAGCCTTGTTTCTGACTTTTTGTATTTTCTGTTTATCAAACAACTTTCACTTTAAACACACTTACTATGACAAGTCTTTGCTTAGTATATATATATATATATATATATATATATGTATGTATGTATGTATATATGTAGATATAGATATAGATATAAATATATTATCCTGTTGCTCTTTTTGTTCTTTTTTTTTTCCTTAAGACATGACTTAGTGATTTCATTGTGAAGAGCCTTCATTAATCAACATTTTGAGAAAAGAAACGTATACATATTTGATAGGTTTTTCTATTGTTGTTAAGGTTTTCTTTAATGAGTTTTTATGCAGAAATGACATTTGTTATAAAAACAAACAGAACATACTTTACACATCTGGTCTAAATAAATAGTAAATTTGATATGCCTCAATATCAACCTAGGTGGAAAAACCTAACTGAATGTCACATTTTTCTTTCTTTTTTTTTCTTTTTTTCCTTTTCTTTCTTTCTTTTTTTTTTTTTTTTTTTTTTTTTCAAACACCACTAACTTTTTGTTCTTTTTTTTCCTTTTATTTTTTACTTATTTGTTTGTTTTTTCAATATTTGTTGACATATATTTGATAAACATAACTTTGGCAATAAGTCATTTATTGTGTCTTATTTATTATTTTCTCTTTTTTAATCAAATAATTTTATATATATTCTGACATTACTCTTTTTAAACTAATACAATGTCAAATCTGAAAATTAATAAAATAAAAAACCATAATTCATTAAAAAAACAACTTTTTCTTCTTCTTCTCATTATTATTATTATTATTTTTTTATTTTTATTATTATTATTATTATTATTATTATTATTATTATTATTATTATACTTTTTCATCCAGACAAAACATAATAATTGTAGAAAGTACATTTTATTTTTAATAATATTGAGATCTAATTTCCTAACCCATATAAGGCCCCACACGTATGCAACTCAATATAAACAGAAAAATACCATGAATTTCATGATAATAATAATGAACGGTATGAATATGTACTACAATATATACTTACCAAATCCATGATAGTAGTGGAAGTAGTCAGACTGAAGGATAATCGGCAAAGTTTTAAGAGAAAAAGAAAGCGACTTGCACACGAACCGAATAAATTTGTTCTGACATTCAACAATCGGCGATTTCTCAGTACTGTATTCTTTATCTTACTTTCGATTTAAACGAACCTCGTGACGTTATTATAATAGATCACACAGACAGCCATGTTGCTATGGAGCTGAATATGCAAGTCGATAAAGGATTATTTCATTTTATACAGATGAATAATTTTTTTTTTTTTAAAGCTGTTTAATGTTTGATTTAATAGATGACTGCAAATAATACAAAGAAATGTAATGCTTTGAGCGAGGGATAGAAAACTGCAACTAGAAAGGCTAAATAAAAATTCCAATTTTTGTCTGTATAAATGAATAAATTAAAAAATATATATTTTGTTTTTATTTTAATCATCAGACAATGCTGTTGTTGTTCTCTTCCTTTCTTTAATTTTTTAATTTTTTTTTTTTTTTTTTTTTTTTTTTTTTTTAAAGTACGATTTTTAACAGATTTCTAGATAATATTTCCCAACATGGCTTCACATAATTACAAATATAACAAGAAATTAAAGGCATGCGTCCGTTTGAACTGTTTACTGATATACTAGAGGATTAATAAAACAAACAACTAAGGTTTTATTAATTTAGGGCAAATCTCGCTTATTGTCCCGACACCTATCAGGAAAGTGCTTATAGCTGAAGGGCAAGTATCGTCGAAGCCTTAATAACAGTTGTACACAGAGTTATGTCCCCCTGTCTTCCCTCTTTTCAAAAATTACTTGTTTACAGTCGACCTCAATCTCATATAACAGACTTAAAGGGAAATACAACATTTAGGAATTTCCGAAGGGTGTTAAATTAAACAGATATTAATATTATCAGTGTAAAACACTATATAGAACTAAATGTAGTCTAAATTCACAGTGATGAATGATGTAAGCCTTCAAAACTAATTTTACTTTGCATTTTACCTACCATGTGCGAAAAATTGAGCCACTGTCAATGCAAGAAAAAAATAAAATATTAATAATAATAATAACAACAACAACAACAACAACAACAACAACAACAACAACAATAATAATAATAATAATAATAATAATAATAATAATAATAAATCTAAATAGTTCTAAGATAAAACAGAGACTTTTTGGATGTTTTGCTAACTCCAGATGGGTACTAATTTCGATATTTGTATATTTCTTAGAGTGTTCCCTGATTTTATTTTATTGTATTATTATTATTATTATTATTATTATTATTATTATTATTATTATTATTTTTTTTTTATGATTATTTTTTATTATTTTTTTATTTTTTGCTGGTATTCTAAATAACGTATTATCCATATACCAGGTGTCACCACGTATTCCTTACCATTGACTAACACACGTCTGAAGCCGCTGCGACTGTCTTCAGACAGGCCGGACTCTCCGTACTTTCAAATACCTGTTTTTCTTCTTCCTTATTTTTATTTTATTTTATCTATTTATTTATTTTTGTTTTTGTTTCCCAGGTTTCTCTAAATGTTATCAACCACGGATCCACTAGGAACTCGCTATTTTAAACAGCTATTATGAATACACCAGCATCAATAGTGGCTCTTTATATTTATATAATAATAATGTCATTTTTTATAATAATATTCTTCTTCTGTATTATTTTTCTTCCACTGAAACCTAAGTTCATAATACCAAACCGCTCGACGCAATACATGTATGTATTTCTTATAAAGACTCATTCTCAACGTCATAGATTGCCCCTGAATATACCTTAACATTTATCATAAGCAGTCTTTACAGGCTATTTAGCTTTTAAAGTGAATCATATTATTTTCGACAATCTCTCTCTCTCTCTCTCTCTCTCTCTCTCTCTCTCTCTCTCTCTCTCTCTCTCTCTCTCTCTCTCTCTCTCTCTCTCTCTCTCCCTCCCCTCTCTCTCTCTCTCTCTCTCTCTCTCTCTCTCTCTCTCTCTCTCTCTCTCTCTCTCTCTCTGTCACACCACACACAGAACACAAATACATAGTGACACATACATGCACACGCATAAACACACGCATAAACTATCAGTGTACTGGGCTGATACTAATACACATACTTAACATTAAATGAAAACCTTACAACGTGTGAAGTATCTGACATTTTTATATTTATTCTTCAGTTTAAAATCACTCGCCTAAACAAATTCTCTATTCAAAATATTCTGTTGACGATAGTTGTTTCTTACAAAAAGTACAATTATCTTTCTAAATGTTTTCAAAAGTCTCACAAAGATCGCCCATGGTTGCAAGCACATTATACAAACAGGGACTGTCTGAAAGTCAACATTTGGAATACACTCCACAAAATTAGTTGAGACTACAAAACAAGACGAATTTAGAGAATGTAATGTATTAAAAATAAATAAATAAATAAATAAATAAATAAATAAATAATACAATACAATATAATATAATATAATCATTATCATCACTAGTAGCAGTAGTAGTAATAGAGTAGACGCATCAGTAGTGAAAGGTGAACTAGTATTTATGGTTACCGCTATTTAGCATTACAAAGTTTCTGTTTTTTTCTTTTGAATTGTTTTTTTTTTTTCTTTCTCCTATTCTCTCATTATTATTATTATTATTATTATTATTATTATTATTATTATTATTATTTTTTTCTTTCTTTCTTTTGAATTGGCTCTGTATATTTTGCAGAGTACTTACTTTTTTTGTTCACTATATTATGGCAATTTTAGTGTCTTTTTCCGTTCAGTAATGGTGCTTAGGTAGTGTTAGGAAAAGCAGGTAAGATATGTTATTATTATTATTATCATTACCATTATTATTATTACTACTACTACTACTACTACTACTACTACTACTAATAATAATAATAATAATAATAATAATAATAATAATAATAATAATAATAATATTTACTATTTAGTTCTATAAATTTAATTTAAAATTATCGATTTCATTCAAAAAAGAAAATAACTATCCACTAACAGTGTGTGTGTGTGTGTGTTTGTGTGTGTGTGTGTATGTGTCTGTTTGTGTGTGTGTGTTTCTGTCTGGCTCGAGAGGTTTAATTTAGCTTTGGTCTAATCTAACTGGGTTTTTAATTTTTTAATTTTAATTTATTTTTTTATTTGATTTTATTTTTCAGAGAATTAAAAAACAGACTATTCCCAGTTCCGGCATGAAATAAAAATTATGAAATCTAGTCACAATGGGAAACGGTAAATATTCAAAAATAAATTAATCTTATTTAATATGTTTTTTGTATGTAAATATTTAGAAACCATTAAAAATAATAAATAAATAAATAAATAAGATGAAAAACCAGAATATTAGTAGTAGTGGAAGTATCAGCAGTAGAAGCAGCAGTGGCAGTATTAGCAGCAGCTTTTTTTTTATTACTTGTGTTATTATTGGACAGTGGTTCTCAACCTTTTTTTTATTACTTGTGTTATTATTGGACAGTGGTTCTCAACCTTTTTTTTATTACTTGTGTTATTATTGGACAGTGGTTCTCAACCTTTTTTTTATTACTTGTGTTATTATTGGACAGTGGTTCTCAACCTTTTTTTTATTACTTGTGTTATTATTGGACAGTGGTTCTCAACCTTTTTTTGCCAACAGCACACCTTGGAACACCTGTCTAAATATATATGAAAAAATATTTGAATTTTGCAAAATATAAACATGGATGTCATAGACAGCATCCAACTGTAATTCAAGTTTAATGTTGGAAGAATGATTTATGAAAGGATCTCTAATCCAGTCATACTTTTCTGTCTTTATTGACGGAAAGTAATTGTTGATGCTTTCGTCCAGGGCTGTCAGATGAGTAAACACAATAGGGATCATTTCTCTAATGCAGGTAGAACGCAATAAAGGGAACATATCAAGATTGCCAGTGATTGCTCTTTTTTTCCAAATCACAATTTTCTTTTTGAGGGCAACTATCTCGTATGTTGAAGTGAGAATATTTTCATTTTTGCCTTGCATACTACTGTTTGTTTTATTTAGTTCACTAAATATTTGTTAGGTATTCCATTTTAGACATCCAAAATTCGCAACTAAGGTATTAACAGAATTTTTCCTGCTTTTCCTTGAGAGAAAAATGATAGTAATTCCTTGTGCAGTTCGTGAACACGATTTAGTACTTTGCCTTTCGACAGCCAGCGAACCTCAGTGTGCATTAATAACTTAACATGCTGAGAGTCCATCTCTTTGCGCAGTTGTTCAAATAATCGTGACTTCAGTGGCCTACTTCTTATATAATTGATAATTCCAATAACTTGATGTAACACAATTTTTTAAAATCTTCCTGAGATATTTTTGAAACAAGAACTTCTCTATGTAGAAAGCAATGCGTACGAATGAGATTTGGAATTTTTTTTTTCTACAAACGTTTGCGCACACTGGTTGAGAATCACTGTTATAGACAGTCAAACTTGAATCGCTACCAGTATCGTCTTCTTTCTTCTTATTTTCAGAGACTTTATAGTGTTAACTTCAGCCGTTTAGTGCCATAAATCGCTGTTAATTATTATTATCAGATATTTGAATTTACATTTCTTTTTCTTTTTCTTTCTTTCTTTATTTTTCTCTCTTTCCTCTAGGTTGTACAACAACGCCAGCTCCTCCTAAATCAAAACAAAGAACCACAGTCAAGTCAGAGAAAGTCAAACAAAGCACAGACATAGCACCTGCTAAACAGGCAGACGTAGAGACGGACACAGCAACATCTCCGTTAAACCCCGTTGTGAACCGACAACAAAAATATACAACGAAAGAAAATCCAATTTCGACACGTGATCGAAATGATAAAGGAAACACAAGTCCGGAAACGGCAGCTCCAGGCAAAACACGCCATCAACCTGAGGAAAGAAAGACAACTCCGGCTAACGAAGTTAATCCAGGGCATTCTCGAGATATAAAAATCGATGATACACAACCAGACGATGAAGACATTTCACCTCGAGAAAGTCTATACCCTTATCACCCGGGCGTTACATATCGGAGGAGAGACAATATCTACAAAAATAAAATTCCCTATTACGACGATTCTGAATGTGAAATGCCTGGACAGTTGCATCCGAACAACAGCAAATGGTTTCAGTATGACATTGCTAGAGAACCGGTTATTGGGGGGCCTGGTCAGGGTTACAAAATGTTACGACGTGACTGGAACAAAGGATCTTTGAAATATGTTTCAGTGAACAGTATTCGTGATCCAGCTATTGGCAGATGGGAATTGGATCGTTCTATTTGTGCGCGACTCAGAGATGATAAATACTGTCCATACATTACAGACATAACAGTTATAGAAACAGTCTGGGGTTCAGCCATTGTAGTGGGTGACCATTTGAACAAATCCGTGAAATGTTTCTTTTACAAGGCTGACCAATATCGACACAGTTGTTTTCATCTAACAGAATTCCCCAAAGGAGTAACGAGATCGACTCTAGGTGGTGTTGCTGTAGCCGTACCGGAGGCTAAGAAGATTCTGTTTCTATGCGTGACACCAGAGCTGAAATATAACTATCACGTCCTTACTCAGAAAAAATACCACTATTTGGCGGGTATAACGGAGACCAAATTTGCAGCCAGCGCTCCCTGGGAACATCTTCCAGCTGTCGACGTTGTAGATTCGTCAGGGTATCTGATTTATTCTGTCTGCGATGGCGGGTCTTTATTCTCGAGGCCAACATACTTAACATTGACACCCAAAAAAGAGTTAATTGTCGTGGATAAATGCTATGCAATGGCAGAAGGCAAAATGACGTCATGCATGAAACTCGTTTGCGTCAGTCTTTCAGGAAAGATTAAATGGACGTACCCATTCGAAGATACGGGGTATGCAGGTCTACATCACGTGATCAAGTACCCTGCTGGTGTATCGTGTGACCTAGATGGAGGCGTTTTCGTTGCAGATATCAGACTACATAAAATAGTCCAGCTGACGTCAGAGGGTCGCTGTGTGTCTGAGATTATTACGCAGGATGATGATCTAAGTAGTCCTGATGGTGTTTATTATGATTATCATAAACACAGACTGTTCATAGGTGAACGTAGAGGTCAAATTAAAGTGTTTAATCTGCCGTGGCAGAACGTTGACATGAGCACTGAGTTTAAGAGATGACAGAAACTTCATCCGAATAATAAAAAAAAAAAAAAAAAGAGATAAAAAGTATATATATATATAAAAAAAAAAAAAAAAAAAAAAAAAAAAATTAATAATAAACTATAAACTGAAACAAAAAGATACAGATTAAAAGAAAAAAAAAGAAAGATTTATGGAATGTGAAAAGAATTAATTTATCTTCTATAATGTCATTCTATAACCTCCTCATACTATTTTTATTCTTTTTCAGATTAGCTTCAGGAAATTAATGTAATAATAACAACAACAATAAAATGATAACAATATCAATAATAATAATGACAACAACAGCCAACAACAATAATAATACAAATGAATAGATAAAACATAGTTCGGAAATTTGCAGAAAATATTTATATTATTTCTTTGTATTTTCAAAGTAAGACTGTTAAACAAATGAACAGTGGTATAACATATTACTTTAAGGTTATTTTGCTTCTCTTGATTTGAAGTGAAGTTGGTACGGCCCAACTTAAAATAGGAGATGTTAGAATTAATTAGTGTTATCTTAAATGTTTCGGTAAATACCATTAACACAGTCAAACTTTTAAAACTTTTATTAACAAAAACTTACAAATAACAAGTAAAATTTGAAAACTTCACTGAAACAATTTCATTAAAAAATTGAAAAACAAAATATAAAATAAAAAACCATTATCTATTCTGTATTAATTTTAAATTCATTCACATGCAGAAAGGTGAAAACTAGATACATAATATAACATACAGATACACAGACAGTTGTACAGGGAGAGAACACAATTTGTAAGATATAAAAAGAGAAAACATTTAAACCATAAAATTTACGACTTGCCTAATTCTGAATATAAACTGATTAATAGAAACGACTTTTTAATGTACAACCAATATTAATAAAGATAATTAAAATAATTCAATAGTTATGAGTAGCTCATGACATATGAATTTATTTCTGACTGTTATACCTTATTCTTCAAAGTTTCCACTACCTCTGAACAAGCTTCGATTTCTTTTTTCATACACTTCCTTCGTATGCTATTTTTCGACAGCATCACAAAGTAGAAGTTGGCAAAAGACTGGACGGTTATTACACAGGTGGCCATAACAGACAGTTCCTGCCATATTATGTAAGAGTAGATGTACTGGAGCAATAAAATGAGGGAGAGCATGGAGTAGGTCAGAAACGATACGGCACACACAGAAATTACGACGTTGGTGAAAAATGGTTGGAAGGAAGGACTTGTATTCGCTTCGTAACATTGCTTGGCTTGTCTGAGGTCCAGTTTAATACATGGAATCATGCATGCGATTAAAGACAGAGGTAGCATATGAAGAAAAATGATCTCCATTGTAAACTGTAAAATAAAGAACACGTTGTAGACCTCGAAATGGATGTAGATGATAAGGAAGCAAGGCAGCGCAATACATACCATGATGAACAGAAATATAAATCTGCTGCTGACATGGTTAATGTCTAGAGGTATCGATTTCCATTGCAAGAGAGTTTCTAAAGTCATAAACTCTTGAATGAGGGCTTTCAGTTTGAAACCACCGGATATAAGAAAGAACACATCAATGACTGCATGAATGCTGAAAAACCACTGCAGTTCACTTTGGAAATAGAGAAACAACATATTCAAGAAGATCCCGTCGAAAAACGAGATTAGAATGAGATTCCAGATGGACTGATTTTGTTCTCTTCGCATTAGAAAGCAAAATGTGACACAGTCAGCCGCCATTCCACACCAGAGAATTCCATTTTTGAAAAATCGCCAATTGCTTCTGTAACTAGCTAATACGTGATCCATTTTAGATGGTCGATATTGACTGCTGTTCACTGTAAAAAAAATAATAATAATAAATTTTTTTTTTTTTAAATGAATACTTTTAATATTACTTAAGCTAATCAGAATTAATATAACCTCGAGTTTAGCCTAAACTGAATATAAATAAATCGACTAACAAATACTATATTGTTGTCAACAAATCTTCACAAATAAAACACTCTTAATAAATATCGTTTCAAACTATATTAACAATAAAATCATTAAATGAATATATAATACACCAAACCATTGCAGGTGCTCTAACAAAGCAACAACACGAAAACTGTAACAACAATTCACAACTATTTTCTTTTGCTGCTGAACTTATATACTTATACAATTAAAAATAAAATAAAATTAAACAATTTACCAAGGAAAATCGAAGTCAAATTCTATACACGTCACCAAATATGGCGCTAGAAAATTCTTTTCCTCCTCTTTTTTTTTTTTTTTTTTTTTTTTTTGACATCATATCCTATGACGTCATATAACTTCCTAAAGTACAATAATGTTTACGAAAACTTACCTGAGTCTATGAATGTCTAATAATCGTCATTTTATGATTTTATATATAGATCAAAAGTAATTTTCTTTATATTCAAGCGGTATGTTAGCTCGTTGGTTACAGAAAAGTTTAAGATAGGTTATAGGATTAATCCTGACATTTTCCAGAACCAGTAACAATTTCCTGTCAAATCTAGTATTTAATTATTAAACACTGTAGTATCCGATTCCTTTAACATCTCCATACTTTTTATTATTATTTTTTTTTTTTTTTCTGTATTTATTACATTAAAATATATCCACCCAAAATACAGCACTTTTCAAATATATCTGAATTCAGATATTATATATATATATATATATATATATATATATATATATATATATATATATATTTACACTGACGGACAAACATACCAAAAATACTGTTTACAGAGGATAATTTGCGTGCGGTTAGAATAAAGAAGCAATGCGGTCCAGAAACATTTAAAGGACAGAGAACCCCCCTGTCTATATCTCTCATACTCTTAAAAATACATTTCTATGATAAAAAAAAAAAAGTTTTAAAAAGATATGCATATATTAGCTCTAGCTGTAACACAACCTAAGTTCGTATCAGCAGTCACTTCAAAAATATGTTGTTTGTCATGTGTTATACCCGTTGTCAGGTTAGGTAAGAAGATGATTACTTCTAACAACAAAGTAAGGACTGCACGCCGTGTCAGGTTGACTGAACAATCCTTTGTGACGTTTTTAAGTGGGCGTCTTCTCAGCTGGTTGATGCTGAGTACACAGTATTATTTTAAGTCGTAAATACAAAACTGTGAACGGCGAAGACGAGATGGTTGTTTGTCCTCACGTTATCAGATAGTATAGTAAATCAACCGGAAAAAGGAATAACAACAAATCAGCACATGCAGCAGTATCAGTGACTACACAGACAATGTAATCATCAGCCATACCATCTACAACAGTATCATCAGCTGCAATACCGACAACAGCATCACCAATCAAGACATCTAGAGCATCAGAATTTGATTCTAGTGATAACGGATCTGGAGAAACTGAAGGAGAAGAGGATTTTATAAAATAAATGAACTTTTATTGTTTATAAATATATATATATAGGCTGGATTGTGTTTTGACTTAATGAGGCCTAAACTAGATATAGCTTTCAAAAATTAGTAGACATCTGATATTAGCGTGGTGTAACTTTTTTATTTATTTATTTATTTATTTATTTATTTATTTATTTATTTATTTCAAGTGAATTCCTCCTTAAAATATACCTTCAGTGCTGCGAAGAATTGGCCTAAATATATTCTGGGCACTTCAAAGATCTTCTTTTTTTCTCTCTCTCTCTTTTTTTCTAATATTCTTTTTATACTATTATTATTATTATTATTATTATTATTATTATTATTATTATTATTATTATTATTATTATTATTATATGAAGTATAACAATAAAACAGTACAGTTTAAAAATATTAGATATTTACTCTAAAGTTTCTACGTGACCCGGACTTACAAAAAAACGATACTTATACGTCAGAGAGAGAGAGACCCAGGCAAAAGAGATCCAGCTAGATCAGCGAAAAGAATCATGGTGGCCTGAGTGGATAGAACATACGAAGAGTACCGAAGTAATTATAATGTTTCGATTTCTACCGATGAAAAACAGAAAGTAACGAATAATGGATTTCACCGTCGTCAGCACAATAAAGATAAAGCTCAGTGGGTAAAAAGTTAAGAAGTAAAACTGTAGCATGGAAATTAACGACTCAACTAAAATACTTGTGTTTTAGTGAAACTGACTTTAGATAAAATAATATATGTGTATTTATGTATTTAATTTATAGGTTTGTGTCATGTGTTTTTGTATATCATATATTCCAAATATGTGTGTGTGTGTGTGTGTGTGTGTGTGTGTGTGTGTGTGTGGAGAGAGAGATAAATCATAATTATGGAAGTATGCATGTATGTTTTTGTATATTTGCAGGTAAGTATCTCATAATTAAATTTATTCTTGTATACGACATTAACATATCGTTGAAATAAAGATGTACTATGTGAACGCTTCTTTACGACATTTCGCAGCTCAAATCACGATAGTGAAATAAAAAGTGAGCTAATGTTATTTACTCTATTAAGATAACTTTGCAAAGAAGGAGAAAACAAAATGTGGGGGAAAAAAGAGGAAAAAACGTTAATAATCTTAGGAGTAGCAACCTGGTAAAGTGTACACATATATTACACGTGTTATAATTATGCATATAGAGACAACAACAACTACTACCAAATACCGCTGTGGGGAGGTTGGTTTGAATACATTATTTTCTATTTAGTTTAAAATCGACAGTATTCTCTGCGTATTGTTATTATTATTTTATGTTTAATAAATATATAAAACTCACTTAAGCGAATTTTGTACGCCTGTATATTTGCATGTTTACCTTAATAAGGGCAAAATGAAATTCACTTCA
The DNA here is from genome assembly GCA_012295275.1 of Chrysomallon squamiferum. Taxonomy (NCBI): domain Eukaryota; kingdom Metazoa; phylum Mollusca; class Gastropoda; order Neomphalida; family Peltospiridae; genus Chrysomallon; species Chrysomallon squamiferum. The sequence continues at coordinate 8,572,257 of CM022668.1, read as the reverse complement.
AGTGGTGACTTTAATGCAAGTCATAAAAACGCTACAGACAGCCAATCTTCATCATAACATTAGGATAATGTAATAATGCTGCATTAATAAGTCTCTCTCTCTCTCTCTCTCTCTCTCTCTCTCTCTCTCTCTCTCTCTCTCTCTCTCTCTCTCTCTCTCTCTCTCTCTCTCTCTCTCTCTCTCTCTCTCTCTCGCTCGCTGTCGCTATAACGCACACACACTACAACACACATTCACAGAAATGTTCATTTTTTGGTCTTTTGGGAAATAACTATATTATAATCCCTTATTGTTTCAACATTTACTATCCTTGACTGCTTCAGTAATATATATCAATAGGTGGGGGCACAGTGAGATGACCCGCAAACACAAAAACAAACGGGAAATTAGTTTACTTCTCCTTTAACAACTCACATGGCTTATAATAGTAGACTGGAAGATAGACTTGTCGTACACGTATTTGTCACATGACACAAGTGATCGGTTGACTTGGCTCGTGTCCGATGTGACGTACAGAGAGCATTTTGAGAAACCGTCGTTGTCTCGCGGTATGCTGGAATTGACCACAGCCTCATGGACGCTGCTCTGTATAGCATAGGTGTCATTAGGCCAGTTTGGCAGAGCACATCTACAATAATAATAACGATTATGTTGATGATGACGACAACAACAACCATAACACCAACAACTGCAAAAAAAAAAGAAAAAAAAGACAGCGACAACAACAACAACAACAACAATAATAATAATAATAATAATAATAATGAAAGAAGATAGTAATGAGTATGCTAATGATAATGTAGATCAAAATCTCTCTCTCTCTCTCTCGCTATGTATATATATATATATATATATATATATATATATATAGATAGATAGATAGATAGATAGATAGATAGATAGATAGATAGATAGATAGATAGAGAGATATATCTATAGCTCTCTCATAAACATATTAGTTTATCTTGACCTCACCCTATTTAATAGTATCTTAAAAATCTTAACGGGGCTATTGTCCACACACTTAATATTAATTAAATTTCTACACTGACAGCAAATCCATGTTCATTATTCTTATGCCTGTCTTCATAATGTAGGTGTAACGTAGGTTTTTATTAGGATAACGTAAGGATTATTGTAGTCTTTATAAGATAATCACAACATTGTAAGTCTAATAACGTAATGACAGCTAAGTCTTCATATGAATAATGTAACGATAACTTAAATCTAAATGATAACGTACCAATCACGTTAGTGTTTATAACGTAATTATAACGTAATTATAACATGCAATATAAGAATGACGCAAGTCTTCATAGGGGCAATACATTTACCATTCACTCTCTTTCTCTGTCTATCTGCAGCATACTGAATAGAGAAGACATTTTTTCTAAAAAGGGATAGTGATACATATATATAAGAAAGATAAAAATCTGGGTATATTTTGGTGTGTTCAAAGATTCAGATATGTTAGCTTACAGTGAATTCACTTAAGATAACAACTACAGAGACTCAAACCACAGGAAACAGTTACAGGCTATGAAAACATAGATATTTTATTAACGAAAATATACTGACATTCGCAAGTCGCACGTTTAAATTATGTTAAACAGTAAGTATAAATATAAAGAAAGAAAGAAAGAAACAAAGAAACAAAGAAATGAATAGTTTTCACAGAATGAACATATACAAATATTCCCTGAACGAAAAAATGTATTTGATTTATCCTAAAAATAAACACCAGCAAAACCAGAATTTTGTTTTTTTAAATACGAACAGGACCCTATACTTCTATTCTTGTTTATAAAACAACTTTTATGTCAGCCTATTGAGACCCGCTCTATAAAAGATGAACTTGTAAAAAAAAAAAAAATTCTATAAAAAAATCTATGCGAACAAAAACATCTCGCGACATAAACAAAGGTAATTTATTTTCCATCTGACCTTATTTATTTATGTAGCACAATAACCGAACCAGACGCTGTCGTCTGAAAGCATCATACAGTTTTCTTTATACGGCCTGTTTTAAATTTACATTTTTTTAACATAATAGTGTTTTCTATCGTTTAAGGTCATAAAAATAAATGAAATAATATTCTGCTCGATAAATAAAGTAGATAAATAGATTTTTAGGTGATAAGATCAACTGCGTAAATATAAATTAATATAATTTAATATTTTTAGTTTTTGTTTCAGAATCTGTACTGCAATAGCCTAAATATATTAAGTATATATTAATGAGACTGTTTAGTTTTGCGTTTTGGTGTTGCACATGCAGTTGTTCTGAATGCTTTAATGTTTTTTACTAGTTAACGTTAATTTGCACTAGCTTCTAATTTTTCCTATTAAAAAATTCCTGACAGTGGGATTCCACCGTCAATAGCTATCACGTAATGCTGTGTAAGTCAGTGTTTTAGAAAGTTTTATGTATCCTTTATATGGCAGTGTCTCAGACAGCTCTATGTATCCTGTATAAGTCAATGTCTCAGACAGGTCTGTGTATCCTGTATAAGTCAATGTCTCAGACAGCCGTATGTATCCTGTATAAGTCAGTGTCTCAGACAGCTCTATGTATTCTGTATAAGTCAATGTCTCAGACAGCTCTATGTATTCTGTATAAATCAATGTCTCAGACAGCTCTATGTATCCTGTATAAATCAATGTCTCAGACAGCTCTATGTATCCTGTATAAATCAATGTCTCAGACAGCTCTATGTATCCTGTATAAATCAAGGTCTCAGACAGCCCTATGTATCCTGTATAAGTCAATGTCTTACACAGCCCTAAGTATCCTGTATAAGTCAATGTCTCACACAACCCTAAGTATCCTGTATAAGTCAATGTCTCACACAGCCCTAAGTATCCTGTATAAGTCAATGTCTCAGACAGCTATATCTATCCTGTACAAGTCAGTGTCTCACGTGGCTGTATAAATGCTGTATAAGTCAGTGTTTCAGGTAGCAATATGTATTATATGTACATTACTTAGTGTGTGTGTGTGATTTGATAAGAAATGTATATCCAGATTTGATAAGAACCAAACTCTCCAGTTTCCATTAGAATATCATCATACTTCAGTTTGAGTAGTTTCTATCTATTTTGTTATTAAATGATGATAAAACAACAATAACAATAGCAAGAACTAATAATAAATGAAATATATGAAAATCTCTAACTGTTAACTTGGCTTGTTATCCCGAAAACTGCAAAGCTATGATAATAAACACATGGAAATAGACCTTGTTACAGTTATTATCTTTAACGACAGGAGCAAAAATAGTGGTAATAAAAGCAAAAAGAAATAAAACAGAGTCACAACAGGGATTGTTTATATGTGCAATAGGGTATTCGGAGGAATTATGGCATTAAATTCAGATCACAAATAAATACAATGTGATCAGAACGTATAATATTTGCACAAATGCAGCTGATGAAAGTGCAGAAAGTAACTAAAGTATGTTTAATCAAAGTTATGATATGTTCACTCAAATACGTAACAATAATTTGTTATTCTCATCTAAATACCTATAATCAATATCCGTAATATATTCAAATTCGTGTGTAAGCCTTAATGGTTATACTGCCACTGTTATTCACTCAAATACGTATTCTGGGTGCACAACAGTCACGAAAATAAGTCAAGAGTCCGTAATATCAACCAGTGTATAAAACCAATATTGGTAATGCCAACCAAAATAGGTAATTCATTTACATACATGTTTCCAGTAGGCCTACGAAATATTCAAATCATAGAAATAGAATATTTAGCGCTCATTGAAATATTTTGTATAATAATAATTGTTATTACTCAAAGAAAAATGTAACTACAGCCCGCAATGACTCTTACGAGTCCATATTACTCACGTTAAAAACTGAATTTGGAAAATAAAATGATCACCCATATTTAGTAACACAATATGTTTTACTCAACAACAACAAAAATAAAAATAAAAATAAATAAATAAATCAATCAATAAATAAATAAATAAACAAACAAACAAAAATACTAATGATAATAAAAACGTAATCCAAGATACGTAAAATTCACCCAAATACGTGTAAGCACTAAATACATCGCATGATACGTCTGCTGTGTTGACAAGTTTCTGCGAATGAAATTTCCCCGACTAAAATAAAATAATCGTCTGCTGTGAAATGTACGCTTTATACTTAACAAGTCTGTCGTGTTGTGACAGGGACAGGCGTTGAAGAATAGCACAGTGTTTGTGAATATATTATTTTTCTCTATCAAGAGAGAAGTCTTAGTAGTAGTGTTTGGATATTTACTTACAATGTAGCGAAATAACTATCTGAAATGTTTGTGATGTTTTATGTGTGAACAGAAAGCAATGTGAATAAAATAATTATTAGGTTATTTGTCAGTTTGTTTTATGCTTTACACATATATCTTTTTTAATAATGCATTTATTTTATTTTATTATTTTGCTTTTTAACTTTTTAAAATTATTTTTATTATTATTATTATTATTATTATTATTATTGTTGTTGTTGTTGTTGTTTGTTTTGGTTTTTGTTGGTTTATTTCTTTGGCCTATTGATTGTAATTACTATATTAAGTAATGTTTTCAGTTTATATAAAGAAGATATATTAAATATATATTAAAACTTGAACAAATTAACTTTTTAATTATTCAATAACCGTTATAAATCGATCAAACGAGAGAGAGAGAGAGAGAGAGAGAGAGAGAGAGAGAGAGAGAGAGAGAGAGAGAGAGAGAGAGAGAGATTATTTGATATGCAGAATAACCAAATTATTGTGTAACGCTAGTTAAACATAATACTTTGCTGATTCAACACGTTCATTGACATAATTAATGCAGTGTCAGTCAGTATAAACATTTGCTGTAAGACTTCTGAAGAAATGAAACTATATTTGTAAATGTATCTATTGCTACACCTTGATTTCTTTTTCTTTAAAGATCACAGTTATCCTTCCTTTTTCAAACAACAACAACAATAATAATAATAATATTGCAGTAGTAGCGGTAGTAGCTATAGTAGTAGTAGTTGTAGTAATAGTAGTAGTAGCAAGAGCACATAAGCAAAAAGAAAGAACAACATACTTAAAATTATTATAATGTTCAATAATACAAGAATTACTTGGACGTGTGACAATTGTGATAAGGCTATTTATTTTATTTTATTATTATTATTATTTTTTTTTTTTTTTTTGGATAATTAGTTATTAATTGACTTATATACTACCTTAAGTACACTTTAATTGTAAATGGATAAATGAAAAGCTTGCATTTTTAAATACTTATGTTGTTTTTGTTATCATTGCTTTTCTTGTTGTTGTTGTTGATATTGAAGTTGATATTGGTATTATTATTATTATTGTTGTTGTTGTTGGTCTTTTTTCGGGTTGATTTACTATACTATCCGCTAACGTGAGCAAAAAAATGACATTTCGTCCTCAAAGTATTTTTTTTATGGTTTATGTACTCAGTATCAACCAAATGTGTGGACGCCCACATAAAAACGTCACAAAGGATTGTTCAGTCAACCTGACACGGCGTGCAGTCCTTACTTTGTTGTTAGAAGTAATCATCTTCTTACCTAACCTGACAACGGGTATAACACATGACAAACAACATATTTTTGAAGTGACTGCTGATACGAACTTAGGTTGCGTTACAGATAAAGCGTTTTTCAAAAGATATTTTATGCAGCTCACTATTTCATTTTTAATACATGTGAGAGACTCTGTTCCCCTCTCACTCATGTATACACATGAACATACTACAAACAGAAACCCTTACAAAAACAAAAACTACGTGCATAGACAGATATAATTATGATATCTCTCTGTCTCTCTCTCTCTCTCTCTCTCTCTCTCTCTCTCTCTCTCTCTCTCTCTCTCTCTCTCTCTCTCTCTCTCTCTCTCTCTCTCTCTCTCTATATATATATATATATATATATATATATATATATCTCTCTATCTTATAAATGCTTCTGGTCTAGCTACGCAAAACAACCTTCTATAGTATTTTTAAAGTATTTACCAGCATAAACAGATTCTGAATCAGATATAACCGTAAAGTGTTGTATATACTGGATCTATCATCATTTTAACATTAAAAAAAAAAAAAAACATGTCATTTCTATTGTCTTCACCCAACGCAGTCCACTTTACCCACGAAACTGCGCAAACATTCCAGCCAGGCATTCAGCGTAGATAGTTATTTCGCTACATTTTAAGTATATATCCAAACACTGCTACTAAGACTTCTGATTTGATAGAGAAAAATAATATATTCACAAACACTGTGAATAGCTGTCCCTGCCACAACACGACGACGTATTCACAGAGGTATACAGCGTACATTTCACAGCAGACGATTATTTTATTTTTGTCTGGGAAATTTAAGTTGCAGAACTTGTCATCATAGCACTGATGCGATATATTTAATAAGAGGTACAGACTCATACACATTCTGTATTAATTTTGACTGAGCATTTGATATTCTATTTACAGGTGTTTAAGGTGAGTAGTACGGACTCTGGTTACTCATATATAAGTGAGCCTTACGGGCTCGGTTTTTCTTTCAGTAATACAAATACTTATTATAGTTATTTGAATGAGTGCATTATATTCTTTCTCTATGTCTTTCAGCATTACTTAGTCCCATAGGTAACTCGTATATGAGCGAGGACTACGGACTCTAGTTACGTATTTTGGCTGATATTACGGATTCTGGTTATTTATTTCGTTAACATTACGGACTTGGGGTGTATCTTTTGGTGAGTGTTAAACACTTTCGTTATGCATTTGACTGAACAGCAGGGATTGTAGTTAGCTATTTGAGACCACTAAGGTTATAGTTACACACATATTTGAATGAGTATTACGAATTTTGGTTACACGTACTTGAGTGAGCATAACGTATTATGGTTACAAATTTGAGTTAGTATTTCGTATTTTGATTAAACATATTTAGTTACATTTAAGCTCTTTCATCATATATACTAAAGTAAACATTTGCACCTTCTATTTGCACATATATATTTGTGATTTGAATTCATTTCTTAAACGTATAACATATTTCATAGTTGTTTCCTTATAAATGACAGTTATTTAATGTATTTAAGATTTAGTTTAAATATTTGTTGTTTCTCGTTACTGTTATTTTTATTTTTATATATTTATTACGACTCATTATTACTGTTGTTATTTTCATCATGTTGACAGTTATCCACATTAAAGTCGATTTTACTTATTATTTGTTCTTGTTATGCTGTTGCTAGTGTTGTTTTACCATTATTTTATAATAAAATAGATACAAACAACTCAAAATGAAGTATGATGATATTCTGATGGAAATTGGAGAGTTTGGTCCCTATCAAATTCGGATTTACATTCTTGTGAGTCTACCAGTTCTGTTTGGGGCAATGCATCTTGTTTCCAGTGTCTTTACAATAGCTGTTCCAAATCATAGGTAAGTGTTTATTTTTAAAATCACCTTTACTCTTTGTTTATTTCACCTGTACAGCTGTGCATAATTATAGTTTATTTCTGGGATGTGGGAAATTATTGTTTACTTATCTAAAGTCTACGTTTATATTTATTTATCTTTTTCGTCTGTGATTCAGTTTCTTGTTTATATATATATATATATTTTGTACACGTATTCTTTTTATTGTTACTTGTTCGTACAACATGTACGTGTGTGTTTGTTTTTCTCCATGTATCTGAGTTTAAAAATAAAAGATGGAGCGAACAGGTATAAATTACACGAATAAACTTTTGCTAATTGATATATAAATAATTTATATTATTTAAATTGTTCTAGCTCGGTCATTGCGTATGTGCGTTGAAACCACATACATATTTATGTTCCATGAACAGAGGGCGTGACCGGTTTCATTAGCGTTATTATTTGTAAATGAGTTTCTGTGTGTGTCTCTGTGTTGCGTGCGTGACGATGTTATGTTAAGTATTATGGCTATTTTGGTTGAAACTTTAATTTAATACCTGACATCCTGACAGCAGAAAATAAAGTGATTTGTCAAAAAAAAAGCTTTCTTGCCTTAAGCTACAGTCTTTTCATACAAAAGCTATTAATACCCTAAACCTTTATGCAGACAGCTGTAAACATTTCCAACAAAAAGTAATACCGTATTTACTCTAAAAATTGCTTATTATTGTTATTTATTGTATTATTATTATTATTATTATTATTATTATTATTATTATTATTATTATTATTATTATTATTATTATGTTCTAATAAATATCATAGTTTTGCGCACAGCTAGACATCCACAGTTTCTTAAATATTAAATGGGTTTTTCTGGTATTAACGTACATATTAAATGTAATAAGTGTTTCATATAAAATGAAAATATTAAAAATATGTTTATATAAAGAAGATGTTTCTCAAAGTAAATTAGACTGAATCTCTGGAAAACGACAATATAACAATATATCTACCTTCCTTCGACAGAAACAAGTCTATCTATCTGTGTATATATCGATAGGTAGAAAGATAGACAGATATAGATATAGAAATAGTCGAACTGAGTTAAAAGACTGTTGAATACTACATATAACAGCTTTTCTTAAAATGTGACTCAAGTTGCAGAGAGTCTCTATGACTAGTAGTGATACAGATGATCGAAGGATCTCTATAAACCTATCACAGACGATAGCGTACTACTGGCTCAAAGCCCATCCTAAACACTGGTACACCTTTGATAATTTAGAGATATTGGCGCACCCAGGGCACCCACAGGTATCCGAAATAATGACACACATGGGTTATCTGACATACTGACGTACAGACAATATATATGGCTACCTGAGATACTAACGTTCGCATGATACATAGGACTATCTGAGATACTGACAAACACAGGATACATAGGACTACCTGAGACTGACGTAGACAGTATACATAGGACTGAGACACTGACGTGCACAGGATACATAGGACTATTTGAAAAACTGACATACACAGGATACATAGGATTATTTGAGAAACTGACATACACAGGATACATAGGACTCTCTGAGACGCTGACGTACACAGGATACATACGATTATCTGAATCGCTGAAATACACAGGATATATAGGACTATCTAAGACGCTGACATACACAGGATATATAGGAATATCTGAGACGCTGACTACACAGGATACATAGGACTATCTGAGAAACCGACTTACACAGGATACATAGGACTATCTGAGAAACCGACATACACAGGATACATAGGACTATTTGAGACACTGACGTACAGAGAATACATAGGACTATCTGAGACACTGACGTACACAGGATACATAGGACTATTTGAGACACTGACGGTATCGAGACCGCTGAGACTTTTATTTTCTTGATTCCTTTTCTTCTGTTAATTTAGTTAACGACAGTGTTGTCATTTTTTTATTATTAACAAGATTAGTTCTAGATGAAATAAAACAGTAACTGTAAGAACGGAAATTAAATCATAATGTAAAAATCCCACTTAAAATATTTTAAGTTATATTTACGCATTTTATGATATCAATAAATATCTATTTATTTACTTTTGTTAATCGAACAAAGTATTGTCTGTTTTTATTTCATTTACTTTTATCACCTTACACGACAGAAGTGTAAATTTAAAACAGGTCGCGTAAAGTATACCTTGCTTTCAGACGACTGCGTCTGCTTAGGTCATTATGCCACATGAATAAATTAGGTCAGATGGAAAATAAATTACCTTAGTTTATGTCTATTTTTTTTATTTTATTTTTTTTTTTTTTTTTTTTTTTTTTTTTTAACTACAAGTATTGCATTCATACAGTGGGTGTCAATATACTGAAATGTAACAATAGAAAAAAGTGACAGTAATGTATTAGTTCATATTTATATAAATATAAATTATATTGTTGCTGTATCTGGTCTTTAGCAGTCCGTGTGCCCTTTCATATAAATATATAGTTCAAACGTTGGTTTATTTATTTATTTATTTATTATTTATATTTTTAACTCTCTCTCGCCATCTCTCAATGTGTGTATATGCAAACATGCGTACATACAATACATATATGTAGTATGTGTGTATGTGTGTATCTATTCACTTACTACTTACTCACTATACATTCACTTATAATTTAAACACACGATTCATGAATGACGATATATTTTGGTTAACAAAATACCTGTGTTTTCTAAATAAATAATTCCAATTAATAATATTTGTTGTTTCGAAGTGTAGTTTAATATTTTAAAAAATAAATAAATAAGTAAATAAATAAATAAATAAATAAATAATAATAATAATAATAATAAATTATTATAATAGTAAAATAAAATAAAATAAAATAAAAATAAAACACTGCACGGTTTGACTATCAACTTTTGTTGTGTGATTTCTCTCCTCAACACAGCATAAGACTGATGTTATTCAGTAAAGGTTATAGTCTAATCCTGCGTTAATCTAACTTATATTTGTTTCCATGTTAAAGACTTTGAGGTGTAGACTAACGTTATATAAATGCAAATAAACTAGTTCTATAATTTTAATATTATTCTAAACATTAGTTAGGAGACAGGCAAAATTAACACAGATAGGAGATTTGGAAACAATGTGTGCACTAAAACGTGATTTCTAATAATTTGGCTACTACTACACCATTACTGTATATTTTTATTCGATTTTATTTTAAATTGTTATTTTTATTGTTTAATAATTTATTTATTTATTTATTTTATTTCATTATTTTTTTCGTGGCGGGGGTTGTTGTTCTTTTATTCCAGTTATTTCATTGTAAATTATAATACGTTATATTGTTATCTTCGCCGTAAGGTTTTTTTCTTATTATTAGCTTTTGTTGACATTGTTGATTATTTCTTTACCACTTATGAATTGTAAACATCGAACATCATCGATCTACGTTACTCATGTTTCTTTTCATCAATGTGAAAAGTCTTCAGCTGCAAGTTTACTGGTATATACATGTTCGGCATTTCATAGATCAAATCACTGTGCTTTTCAGGCTTCACAAAAAGAAATTTCCAGTAGTTATCGCTTTAGGTTTTGACAAAGAATACTGTCCGTTAGCTTCAGCACATTTCAAAGATTAGTTTTAATCGCTGGTGAGACGCCGTCTAGTCGATATTATTCACGACGCTGTTGTCTCTAACGTTGTCTTGACTATCAAGCATCAGTTTGATGAGTATGTACATGTAAGCGAATGTGTAGTATATATTTTAGTTTGTGTCCTTTGTTTGGCTAGATTGTGGTTGTTGTTCTTTTTAAAATGTTACTGAGAGAAATAGGAACAATTTATCAATAAAGAATGTCGTTAAATAAACTTTATTAAGACTTAAGCTATTGTTTCTTTACGAAATCTAACGTGATCGGTATTTTATCTGTGTGAAGACTTTTGTTATTATTATGTAAAGGTGATGCGTATATTCAGCCTTATGTAAATATTACGTGATCGTTATACGTTATCCGTGTTAAGACACGTTATATTTACGTTACCCATATAAAATGCACCTACGTTAACATTACGTGAAGGAGATTGATCTAAGCGATACATAACTGTCTTAATTCTTTCTACATTAGAATACTTTAAAACTGAAATAATAACAATAACAACAACAACTACTGTTATAACAATAATAATAGCAACAACGTAATGTAATATTATAATCATTATTATCATCTCTGTTGAAACAGTTGCTTTTGGTTGTCGTCACCATCAATATTTTGATACTTACTGTTTTATTTTATTATAATTCTTCTTGTTCTAGTTCTTCTTTATCTTCTTCTTTTTCTTTTCCTCTCCTTTCTTCTTCTCCTTTTCTCTTCTTCTTCTTCTTCTTCTTCTTCTTCTTCTTCTTCTTCTTCTTCTTCTTCTTCTTCTTCTTCTTCTTCTTTTCTTCTTCTTATTTTTATTATTATTGTAGATGTGCTCTTCCAAACTGGCCTAATGACACCTATGCTATACAGAGCAGCGTCCATGAGGCTGTGGTGAATTCCAGCATACCGCGAGACAACGACGGTTTCTCAAAATGCTCTCTGTACGTCACATCGGACACGAGCCAAGTCAACCGATCACTTGTGTCATGTGACAAATACGTGTACGACCAGTCTATCTTCCAGTCTACTATAATAAGCCATGTGAGTTGTTAAAAGAAAAGTAAACTAATTTCCCGTTTGTTTTTGTGTTTGCGGGTCATCTCACTGTGCCCCCACCTATTGATATATATTACTGAAGCAGTCAAGGATAGTAAATGTTGAAACAATAAGGGATTATAATATAGTTATTTCCCAAAAGACAAAAAAATGAACATTTCTGTGAATGTGTGTTGTAGTGTGTGTGCGTTATAGAGACAGCGAGAGAGAGAGAGAGAGAGAGAGAGAGAGAGAGAGAGAGAGAGAGAGAGAGAGAGAGAGAGAGAGAGAGAGAGAGAGAGAGAGAGAGAGAGAGAGAGAGAGAGAGAGAGAGAGAGAGAGAGAGAGAGAGAGAGAGAGAGAGAGAGAGAGAGAGAGAGAGAGAGAGATTGTTAATGCATCATCGCTAGTTATTGTGATTTGCACTAAGGTCAGATTATTATTATTATTATTAGTAGTAGTAGTAGTAGTAGTAGTAGTAGTAGTAGTAGTAGCATTTGTGACATCAATATACACTTTTTAAGTAGCTCTATCAAGTTATGGTCAACAAGTATGTAAAGACGCGTTCACACGGTACGACTGACTCTAAAGACTATATTAATTTTGTATCTAGGATTACATTTGATAGTGAGATAATTACGTAAAAATACAGAAAGACACGTACATATTTAATACACACTATATAGAAACAAACCTACGAGACACATACGTCTCCCGACATGCTCACCAAAACATATTCACACATAAATGCAGTTTTATTCGACAACCTATCTTTATAGTGCAGATGACCATATATTATTCCATCATTCGTTATTTTCCGTTTTTCATCGTCTGCAATCGGTAGAAGTCGTGATGTTGCAATTACTTTATTATTCTTGTTATTTCAGCTGAATCTCGTATGTGATCGTCATGTTCTATCCACACACGCCACCATGATTCTTTTCGCTGGTCTTCTAGTGGGATCTCTCTTCCTTGGGTTTCTCTCTGACGTGTAAGTTCGCTTCTTTCTTGTTTCTGTACTTCTCTCTTTATTTATTTATTTGGGTTTTTCTATTATTATCTTTTTTTATTTTATTGGATTTTTTTGGTTTGGATATTAGTGTATTTTGTTGTTGTTATTATTATTATTATCAATATACAATAACGATAACAATAATGAAAAGAACCACAGGAACATCGTAAACAAGAATAAGAATAAAAATCAACAATACCAAAATTAAATACAACAGTGAAGACAACGATAACAGCAACAACAAGCGGTATCTGCTAACACCTATATCAACATTATCGGTTATCGTTTCATTGTTACAGGATAGGACGGAAAAAAACGTACCTCATTGCTCTAGCTGTTCAGGTCGGTTCAGGTATTGGACTCGCCTTTAGTGAGAACTATGCCACATTTGTAGCCCTTAGATTCTTCCTAGGTGGCTCCACAATAGCTGCTGGGATGTGCATGTACGTCATCGGTTAGTATTTGTATAATTTCAATTTATTTATTAAATTGATTTAACTTATTTAGTTGTTTGTTTATTTTTTCATATTTTGGAGAGGGGATTTGTTGTTGGTTTTCTTGTTTCATTGTTTTCCCCGCGCATCACACACACACACACGCACACGCACACACACACACACACACACACACACATTAATTAATTAATTTGTTGAGTTTTTGATTAATATTTCCGGTACATTTTTGTTGCTATACCTTAATCTATATAGTATTTCATTTGACTTTTATTTTATTTTTTTATAATAATATTATTATTTTTTATTTGGCTCTTTCTCTCAGAAAGTCTCTGTAATATATTTTACATGTAAATTTCTGTCTGCACTTTACGTAATATTCCATATACAATGTTTCAGGAATAGAGCTGGTTGGGCCAAACAGACGTTCCTGTGCTGGAGTTTCTATCTGGTTTCTGTGGGTCCTTGGCTTGTTTCTTCTTGGAGGCCTGGCGTACGGGATAAGAAACTGGAAAATTCTACAACTGGTCATTTCCATCCCGCCTGTTGTGTTTTTCTCCTACTGGTGGTCCGTAGATCCATTTTGTTGTAATTTGTAGTCACCTCTCTTTGTTTTGTTTACTTGTCTGTATTTTATTATAGCTATACAAAACATTCCTTCTCAAGTTATTACGATGTCTATCATTATTACTACTACTTCAACAACTACAACTTCTACTGCAGCCACAACCATTACTATTGAAACTGCTACAATTACTACAAAATGGCTACTTCTATCACAATTACTAATACTATTTGCACTACCACCATATCTTTTATTACTACAACAACGACTACTATAATTTCAGGTTAATTCCCGAATCTCCTCGATGGCTAATTTCTAAAGGAAGATATGAAGAAGCGATGATAATTATTAAGAAAGCGGCCAAAGTGAATAAGGTGGAGCTTTCCGATAAAGCCTCCAACATAGAGAGTACTGAAGAGGAGAAACATGAGAAATTTTGGCAGATATTTACCTCCCCTGTTCTCGTCTTCCGTACCTTTATTGTGTTTTTCAACTGGTGTGTTCACAATAATAATAATAATAAATCATAATAATAATAATAATAATAATAATAATAATAATAATGTGATGATGATGAATATGAATCTGATTATGAATGATTATATGAATGATTAAGTGATCAATAAATAAATACACAAATAAATGCGTAAACACATAAACAAATTAATTTTACGGAATATTTTTTTTTTCTTTAAGGCTCATCGTGACTATGGTATATTACGGATTGACTTTAAACGTTGGCAAATTGGTTGGCAACATCTACGTCAACTATCAAATAGGCAATGTTGTGGAATTCATTTCCTACGCTGTCATCATTCCGATGTTGGGATTTTTCGGACGCAAAGCATCCCACTGCTCCACGATGCTGATAGGCGGCATCGCTTGTATATTAACAATGTTTCCTGTCATGTATGGCACAGCGGGTAAAAATTATTATTATTATTATTTTAAATATTACATTAATAGTAATTTATTTGTGCTACTTGTAATAATAGAGTGGTGGTAGTGATGGTAGTGGTAGTAGTAGTAGTAGCCGTCACGGTAGTAGTATATAGTGGCTATGGCTACTGAGATATCTGAAATAATAATAGTGACAAAAGCAAAATTAACATTACTTTATATGTACAACGCGTGTAAAAGCGATTCTGACATATTATTAGAATATGGAGTAAATTCTATTTATTTATTTATTCTTTTCTTCTCTCACAGAACACAACTGGATAACGATCACGTTGTCAATGATTGGACGGTTTGGTGCTACAGCCGCCTTTGCTGCGATTTACGTTTTCTCAGCAGAACTCTTTCCCACCATGTTACGTAACTCAACCATGGGAGCCAGTTCATTCTGCGGTCGAGTTGGAGGAATGATTTCCCCGTACATTGCAGACTTGGTAAGTTACTTCAACCCAGTGACTGATCGTATTAAAGTCCTTGTTATGTGCGGAGAGGTCAAAAAATAAAATTTAAAAAAGCCATATAAAAGATCCCTTAATTAAAATAAATAAAAATGATTTAATAAATATTTAAAGATTCATTATTAATGACACACGATTAGTGACTATTAAATCGGTGAGATATCGCAAAATAAATATTATTTATCTGTCAGTAGCTATGAATATTTACATTCATAAAACAGGTATGTATACAAAATACACTCATATGTATTTTTTGTTTGTTTGTTTAGGGTAGACTGGTAACAGGTGACTGGAGTAAAGCTCTTCCATTAATCGTGTTTGGTGGTCTGACATGCCTTGCTGGACTTATGTCCCTTCTACTTCCGGAAACCAACAAAAGGCAAATGCCGGAAACAATTGCTGACGCCAAAAACTTCGGAAGGTTGGTATAAAATAAAATTTAATGTGTAATGTAGATACGTATCAATAATTTTGCTTGGTATATTTTTTCTTTCTTTTCATCTACATAATAATAATAATAATAATAATAATAATAATAATAATAATAATAATAATAATAATATTATTATTATTATTATTATTATTATTATTATTATTATTATTATTATTATTACTTGTGACAGTAACGTGAGGAAGATATTAAACTATAGAACAGTCACTGAAAATATTGTAATAGTGATATATGCATATAATTTTTAACATAAAAGCTGTTTATGATTTCAGGGAAGACAGAAAGATACATTGTAATGGTATGTGCACTATGATTTTAAACAATAAAATTGTTTATGATTTCAGGACGGATAGGAAAAATGCATATAACCTGGAAACTCCTGAAACTGAAAAGCCAGATGACAAAGCTTTACCACTACAGTTCATCCCCAAAGAAAGCACTCTCGACGTGAAGTCATGAACTAAACATTGGTCACTGTAAAATTCAGTACGAACATTCAGGGAGATAATATGTGTAATGTCAGATATTTTTGTTTCTACGAAATTTAATTCCATGTCGTCTTCAACTTATTAACTACAGATATGCTACCCGTTGACTTACTTTCTTATAGAGGCTTATTCTTATCTAAATAAAGTAAAATAAAATAAAATAACTTTCAAAGGGTTGGGAACGTTTATAATAATAATAATAACAATAATAATAATAGTACTACTACTACTAATAAAAAATGACTTGATTATTTTTGTTCTACTTGACGTTTGGTATATAAAGGTAATAAATATACTTTTATATTGTTTTATTTTTTAATGATATTACATGAACCTTGTTTGTTATATATTCAATAGTATTAGCTGAAACGTGTATGAATATAGCACATATATTTGATATCATTTGATATTATTCTACTAATATTAATAAACTATGTACGCTTTATATCTTAGTTTCTTGCTTTAGAATTTTGAAAATAAAAAATATTTTCTATATTTTAGTAATTTTTTGTTAGTTTTGTTTTCTAATATTTGCAACAATATAATACAGCACAATACAATTAAAAATAAGCAAAACGCACACACATAAAAGCCAAACCAGCTCATATAACACGTTCAAAATATCACTCAAAATGGAAATATTGTTTGATTAACAAACATGGCACCCTAATTTCAATAATAATAATATTATTATACTAATAAGATGATGGTGATAAAATGATAATAAAGTAAAAGAAGACGAACAGCAATACATAAATAAAAATTCGTTTTGCACGAAACAATACATACATATATATGTTATTCTTAATCACAAATTCATACTACAGTTTAGTAACTGATACGCACAGTAATTTATTAAGGTGATATAAATGATTTTACAGAAAATATGTATTCTTCATAATTTTATATTATTATATTTCTATTCATTTTTAAAAATTATTTTTAAATGTAACAACAAAAACAGTTTTTATGCAGCATTTCAATGTTGCCAGTTTACCCTTTAATAACTGCAGTCGTGACCGTCATCGGTCCGCCCTGTATCCGATGTCGTCTTCATAATAATACAGATAAACAGCGGGTACCAGATATTATTAAACTTTTTTGTTTAATACTACTACTACTACTACTACTACTACTACTACTACTACTACTACTAATAATAATAATAATAATAATAATTAGCACGGAATATATGACAGAAAACGCAAGAGATGGTTTGCCGATGGCATTTACACAGAGAGGGCTTTATTTTCACTATTCGCGCAGTTCGAAAGTAAAAGCATTGTTCAAACTCCTGATCGAAGTTCTCACGAATTTAGTGTTCGAAGTTACATAAGTTCGAAGTTAATTTATAAATTTTATTGTTTATTTAGAAATTTTAATCGGTCAGATATTACTGAGAGAGAGAGAGAGAGAGAGAGAGAGAGAGAGAGAGAGAGAGAGAGAGAGAGAGAGAGAGAGAGCTGTGGTGTCTAACAAAACAACAGAACAAAAAAGAAAAAAAAAAACAAGTTTTTATATCTATACAAATAATACATGGATTCGCTAAACTTCAGTGAACATTTACAATGGTGGAATATAAATAATAATTCTTATTTGATGGGAGACTACTCTCTTTTTGTGTTGTTTTCCTTGAAGATGGCGATGAGAGTTTACAAGTTTTAACACTTTTGTTTTCTGTTTTTAATGTCAAGTTATAATTAACATTCGTGAATATATAGTATTTGCAAACGTTCACTTTATTGCTTTGACCATTTTAATCATTTGTTTTCAGTGCATCAAATAAAACAAGTTTCCACAACAGCGTGTGGTGGATTTGAACGACTTGCACATTTGACAGAATTATCTGCAAGTGTCAAATACAGTGACGTCAAATGGTATATTATCTCGCTGAAAGAGTGAAAGGGCTGAGTTCTGTTCAGTATGGTTTCCTAAGCTGTGACCTATAGGATGAGCAGTTACGGGGCTTTAACCCAAACTTCAGGTGAAAAATCTGAACCAACAAAGATGGTTCCAAATGGTTTGTTTGTTTTTGTTCATTTTAAAGTTTTTCTTTATTTTAAAATTTGTTTACACTGAATATTTATCCCCAGTAATGAATTATCTAACCTATTTTTACAGATAACTATAACATTTTTTTTTGGTTTTCTAAAATTAACATGTAAAAAGTAACATGCTCAATTGAAAGTGTATATATCATTATATCAATATATGTATATATATTATTATATATATATAGATAGATAGATGTCCATTGCATTTTTAAAAAACAAAATAAATGTATGATGAATTTAATTTAAAGGCTGATATAAAAGAATAATGAACTACTATTCAAATACACTGACTCATAGGTGTGGTTTTCCATCAAAGAGAATAAATAATTTAATAGGTGAATGTGAAATGCTTGATCTTTAAATTAAATATTTTCATTTCATTTAGCAAATTTTGGGAAAATATTCTTATCTATTGAGTTGCTGTTATAAACATAGTAAAGAGTTAGATAGATGTATTAAAAATCAATTTTTTACAAACAGAAAATAGTAAATAAGTAATAATAATTTTTTCTGTTCATATTTAGCTATTTTTGTCTAAATTATTTGTTTTTATTTAATATAATAACTAAATAAATATTTCATTTCTAATTTTGCAATATATTTATATATTTATTATTTTTTTTAAACTATGTAGATTAATTAATAAAATTATTCTGTATTATTTAGTTTAATATGACATGGAAATCAGTTACTTTTATTAACTGTTACTTTATTTTTCATCCTGCAGAACTAAAGGGTGACATTCTATTTGCTGTTTCCATAGTTGAAAAATAAAATACTTTTTTATCTATCATCTGCCACAAAATATTTTTGTTACACTGTTACTGTTACAACTTTAGCTGAAAACATAGGAATCTTATTTTGTTGATTTTGTTAATGTTTCTATATAATGATAGGACTGTCTTTGGTGACAGATTGTTATGGTAAAATCAGTTATTTAATATAGAAATGAGCTGTTAAATGAAGAAGTTAAAAGTTCTGTGTAATTTTATATGTGAACAGATGCAAATGTATACAACCATCCATATATATGATATAGGCAGAGACATGCTATTTTCATTTATAATATATATTTATAAATACTTCTCTATCAGCAGTATAATTCTGTGAAATTGGCTTACACATGTATGATAAAAAAATAAAAAATGTTTCATTATTTATGCTTCATATAATATTAATATTGATTGCATCTAACATGGCTGAATACAGTATAGAATATATTACAGAAATATTGTGTACAGTATCATATGTCTGAATATGAACATAAAATAGTAATAATAGTGACCACCAGTAAGTACACATATGGCACTTCATTATCCTGCATCTTCCACAAATAAAGAATTTATATGACTTTTGTAAATTCAGACATTTTTGCTACTTTTAAATATATTTGAATATATTAAAAATACACCTGAATTTTGTTTTAAAAACCAAAGCAAAGCCTAAAACAAATACTGTTAATATTGGATTTTTTAAAGGATTTAAAACCCCAGCTGTGAATGTTTACAATATTATTATCTTTTCACCAAATTAAAATACTTTAATTAGGAATTTTCTTTGTGACATGAAAGCATTCTCACTGTCAAATGCTGGGGAAGAAGATGAGGATGCTATTTTTGATTTAATGGCAGTCCGAGAAGGTATGAACATTTTTCTCGCATGTACACCAGGGTCTGTGCTATCTGTGTGGTTCTGATGTTGTGATGTTTTAAAAAAACACTTGTGTTAATTGTCTATATCTGCATAATGTTACAAACAACCTTCAAGTATCTTGTCCATACCTGTTTGTGATTCTGAATTATGATGCATGATTATATTTATATCTAAGTAATCTTTTTTAAGATTATTTAAAAAATAACCTATTTGCATGTATCTTATCTCCACCTATATTAATTCTGTTAATATGATGCATATTTGAAAAAAATAAAATAATAAATGTTTATAAGTGATGTATATTTAAGAAACAATGTATATTATACATTAAAATTGGTATTTTTTGGCACTTTTATAAACAAACAATGAATTGTTTTTAATCTAAAATCTATAAAATAAATAATTTTTCTGGCTTTTTTAAATTTAATTTAATTATTATTTACATCTTCACTATTTGATCTACACAGTTTTGTTTTATGAAATATTGTATAACTTATTAAATGTATGTAAAGTTTTCATTATGAAATATATTTTGTTGTTATTGTTTGGAAGCATCTGGTGTGCTATGAAGTTCTGTCCATCTCTCTGTCTCTCATAAAAGTTTTGTTTTGGTGTCATTCTGTACGTACAAATTATCAACATGTTATTCATTTATATTAATATGTGCATGCAATATCTATAAATGTTTTAATTATATGTTACGACATTTTATGTCCATGATTCTTTTACTAAAATACAGTGGTATATTTAATGAAACTGTTAGCCAGACTTCTAAATTCTGAATTTCTGACTGGTGAAAATTAATTAGTGTGATGTCTACAAGTGTACAAAATGAGTTGATGGACATGAGATTTGTTTTTCTCGATTTGATAAATATCATATGTGTCAGTAAAGTGGATTTAATGCTTGATCAGATTTGTCTAAGATCATATAATTTGGGTTGGTCTATTTTGTTTGAAATTCTACACTTGTCAATCACATTAATTTTATTATACTAAAATACAGAAAACTAGTAGAAAAGGGTGGATTTTTCTACTTTTCTTTTGTGTGATATTCCTCCAGATATTCTCTGTAATGGTAAATTAAAGCCATCTTCAGGCTAATCATCTAGATGGGTTTATAAGGTATCTATGAATATGGTAAAATCAAGTCCTGGAATTTTGTAGTGTGTGTAAATGTAAGTATATATTATATGCATGTGTTAGAAAATCATTTGTGTATGTCACTGTATGTGAACCTGAACCTTTAATATTTAGGTTTCCAGTTTTATATGCTTCATCTAATCTATAAGTTAATAGGAACTTATTAATACATAATGATTATTGTATGTCTCTGGTTTCTGTACATAACATTTTGAACTTATTCTACAAAATAAAACACTGTTATGTTGATATTTTATTATAGAGTTATGAAATGTTGTTGCTGTTGCCGTTGTTGTTGTTGTTGTTGTTGTTATTATTTTGAATAGTTCAAGATATTACTATTTTAATTATTAATTCTTTATATATTCATTTAATTATCATAGTCTGATAAGAGGTTACAAGTTTTATTTATTTTAAATTAAAAATTTTGATTTTTGCTTAAATAATTTTTAAAAGTTTTATGTAGTATTTTGGTTTTATGACATATTTATTTCCTGGATTATGTTTTTATAACTATATGTAGTATATTGCTACAGTGTTTTTTTATTTTAATTTATTTTATTTTATTTTTTATTTGTTGTATTGTATTGTATATCTCTCTCTCTCTCTCTCTCTCTCTCTCTCTCTCTCTCTCTCTCTCTCTCTCTCTCTCTCTCTCTCTATATATATATATATATATATATATCTATCTATCTGTCTCTCACTCACTCATACATTTGTAACAGATTGGTGACCAGGTTGGTTGTGCTGCACATATACACCTTTTTTCATTTCATCAGTTTGAAAGTTTATTAATTTTAAAATATTTTAAATTAAAATGTATAACAGATGGTGGAGAAAACCAATCACTCAGTGAAAAATCCCCAGTGGAACATAATAAAAATAAAAGGAAAAAAAATAAAAAGGAAAACCTGAACCAGTGAAGGAATAGATAACTTAATTATAATATTTTAATGTTCAATAATATATATATATACGTACTGTGACTCATGAGAATCATTTTTAGTAACATTATAAAGAGACAATAATAATTTCTGTTACATATTAAGTATCATTTATTGACAGTTTAATAACAGAAAAAAATATTTATTACATAACCAGCATTAAAGAAGAAATACATTTAACCATTTTATATATTAATGGCTTCCTGCTGTTTACACATTCTGTTAACAAAATTATATATGTTGTCCTTATTGTAAATAAAGTTTCTATGGTTTCATATTTATGGAGATCCCTACTGTTTTTGTTAATCTATTTTCTAATTATTTCATGTTATAGAATATTCACAGCATGCAGTTACTTTTTATTGCATGAATGTATTTTTTTAATTTCATACTTAATTCTTATTTATAGTTTTTTGATAAATACATATATATATGAAAGTAATGTAAATTTTGTACAGAATATAATGTCTGTATGCAATTATTATAAAGTGTTCACTGAAGTTTTTAAAAGTGTGAAAATAAGCCAGACAGATTGAAGTTTGTAGCAGATGTGTTTTAATTATATTTCACACTTGTTGGTAGACTAGAGATTGCAGTTTCCTGTTACAGATTTAATAACATGCAGCCATGTATATGTGTCAGCCATTTCTTCCCATCACTCGCTTATATTTTTAGTAATGTTGTGATGCAGATCCATGGCAAAGTGATACTTGAGAAAAGAAAATTCTTGTTAGGCATCATGAGCATTTTTCTGTTCCATCCATTTTTGTGACACTGGTATTTTGATCAATTTGTTATAACAAAATTTCAGTAATTGAAATAAGGTAAATTAAATATAAGATGTTTTGACTATAACTGTCTAATTATTATAAGAAAACGAAACCACTAAGTAATAACTAATTTTATTTTCAAATTTTCAAATCAATTATGCAAAAATTTTCAAATCACAAGCATAACTTCTGTTATAAATATTACAGGTACAAATAATCAATGTCTGCTAATTTATATTTACACATATTTACATACATTTAGTGAGTGGGTTGGTTATCCTTTTCATCTCTGGCATCAAATATTTTAATTTTTAATTTTAATTTTATTTTTTTTATTTTATTTTTTTATCTAAAATATGGATCTGTTAAAGAAAACAAATTCAGTTAATCTAGTATAATCATCATAATACTGTTTACTTATTCTTTTCTCAAACCTCAGTTTCCAGCTAATTTTGTATTTTATTCCATGAAAGAACTCAACAGTCATTTTGCAGCTGTAGACAGTCATGTCATACTCTGTTTTAATCTTTGATATTGTCAGCCACAGAAAGCTCATTTAATAACTGAAGTAGTAGATAATATATATTGTATGAAATTACTGCCCTTCTGTTTAATCCAACCATTTATTAAAAACAATTCACTCCAAAAATATTTTTGAAAACATAAAAAAAGCCATAATCTCTGTGTATATGTGTACATATGGATTCACCATGCCTTATCAAATGTGTGAAAACAACAGGTGCTTTGAATTTTTATATAAAAGACATAATTTTACCCGTTACATTCTCATAACTTGAAACCCCAAATATAGGTACTACTAGGAATTGCTATAACTCTAATATATCACTCAAATATACTAGCATTTTGTATGACACCATATGTATGCAGTTTATAATTCTTTTGAAATATTTCTGAACAACATGTGGTCAAAACTGCAGATGCCAGACCTGCTTATGAGATGGGATCAATGTAACAAAACAATAATTTATCATTTTGAAGTTTATTTTGTTTTATTTTTGGGTAAGAAACTGAACTCTGCCCATTGATGTCTAATAAAGATATGTGGCTGCATGTTTTTTTAACTGTACTTTAACTCATTATATTTTCCACATTTCTCAGAATGACATGAAATAATAATTATAATAATAATAATAATAATAATAATTATAATAATAAGAAAATACTGTAATTAGTTGGTGTCAAGCCCTTTTTTTGACATGCTGCATTAAACTGAGTATATATTAAGTGTTGGTTTCCATGATAAATGAATCCATTAATATTGATTTAAAAAATTGTAGGAATTTAGTGAAGCATTTGTGCAAATGGCTTATGTGATTGCATGTGTATTGTGTGTGTGTGTGTCTGTGTGTGTGTGTTACTTATGAAAGGATAGACATCAGAAAATACTTTCAGAACCCAAGATGAAGCATGTTTGAAAAATTGATATATATAAATTTAAGAAACAATGATAAACTTTAACTTTAGTAATTACACTAAACTTTAATTTTTATTACAGAAGACTCACTGATTGCTTCTGATGGTCGTCCAGAAAAGATTAGTGGTAAAGCATGGGGCAGAGTCAAGGTAGAATATATAGTTTGTCTTTGTGAGTGTGCGTGTATACATACATATACATACACACAAAAACACACACACACACGTGCACTCACAGAGAGAGAGAGAGAGAGGGAGAAGGAGATAGTGAGTTTGTATGTGTGCATGTACACATACATATACAAACACACACAGAAAGAGAGAGAAAGAGGGAGTTTGTGTGTGTGTATGTATGCATACCTATACATACGCAAGAACACACATAGAGAGAGAAACTGTGTGCGAATGTATACATTCATATACATACACAAACA
The DNA here is from genome assembly GCA_012295275.1 of Chrysomallon squamiferum. Taxonomy (NCBI): domain Eukaryota; kingdom Metazoa; phylum Mollusca; class Gastropoda; order Neomphalida; family Peltospiridae; genus Chrysomallon; species Chrysomallon squamiferum. Next base: position 8,547,306 of record CM022668.1, on the reverse strand, counting down.
CACACAAAGAGAGAGTGAGTTGGGTGTGTGCATGTAAACATACATACAAACACACACAGAGAAAGAGAAAGAGTGAGTCAGTGAGTGACGTGTTTAATGCTCACATACACTGGCCTGGATCCCTAAAACATAAACATATATACATATAATTACAAACATCCATGTAAACACATAATAAATATCTATTATTTACTTCCATAAAACAGCAAAATATTTATTTACATGACATAGCTGACATAGTATGATGTTCAAGAGATAGATTTTATTGTTTTTATGAATTTTCTGTATTTTATAATGTAAGTGTTAGTGTGAACAACAATAACTGTGGAGGAAGACATGATGAGCAACTGTGTGTATGTATGAAGATGAGAGTGAGGCATGTTGCAAAGTTCAAGGTTGTTAAGTGATGGGTAACATACCCATAGGTTCACCAATGTAATGGCTCCAACCTATGTAATATGTGTGTGTGTGTTTGTGTGTGTGTGTGTGTGTGTGTGAGAGCATGTGTGTTTATATGTGTATCTGGTGTGTCTGTGTTGTATCTGTAATGCATGTTGGTATATGTATGTTTATGTATATGTTTGCTGTTTGAATGTATGTTTATCTATGTATAAGTATGTTTTTATATATGTTTGTATGTGTTTTAGTTTATGCTGCATTTTTTTATTCTGTTTTTGGTTTTTCTCCTATTAATGACATTTTTTAAAGTAAATATTATGTTTTACAATATTTATTTTAGGCTGATTTCTTCTCTGTGTTTTCCTCTTGTTAATGGCTCCTTCTTAAGTAAATAATGAATGTTTCAGAATATTTCTTATATTTCTTTCCTTCTAACATTAACAGCCCTATTTTAATAAGTTATGTATGTTTTAAATATTTATTGTAAAGGCTCCTCTTTTTTCAAAACATTTTTTTATAATAATGGTACCTACTTTAATAAATAATATCTGTTACAGAATATATTCACAAGGAAGTCCCAGTATCCTGCCAGTATCTACTTTATTCTGGGTACAGAGTTCTGTGAGCGATTCTGCTATTATGGACTTCGAGGTTCGTATTTGTCAGATACTACTTGTTTATTACTAGGTACTTCAAGATTTGTACTTGTCAGATACTATGTGTTTATTACTATGTACTTTGAGGTTTGTAATTGTCAGATACTGTCTGTTTGTCGCTATGGACTTTGAGGTTTCTACTTGTCATATACTACATGTTTGTTACTTTGGACTCGACGTTTGTACTTCCCAGATATTCTGTCTTTGTCGCTATGGACTTTGACGTTTGTACTTGTCAGATACTACATGTGTATTACTATGGACTTTGAGGTTTCTGCTTGTCAGATACTACATGTTTATTACTATATACTTTGAGGTTTGTACTTGTCAGATACTACATGTTTATTACTATATACTTTGAGGTTTGTACTTCCCAGATATTCTGTGTTTGTCGTATGGACTTTGACGTTTGTACTTGTCAGATACACTGTGTTTGTACTATATACTTTCAGGTTTTACTTATCAAATACTTTGCTACTATGGATTTCAAAGTTTCTACTTGTGAGATACTACGTTTGTTTCTTTGGACTTCGAGGTTTCTACTTCTCAGAAACTGTGTGTTTGTAACTATGGACTTTGAGGTTTCTACTTGTCAGATACCACGTTTCTTACTTTGTTCTTGAGGTTTCTGCTTGTCAGATACCACATGTTTATAACTTTCTTCTTGAGGTTTGTTCTTGTCAGATACTACATGTTTGTAACTTTGTTCTTGAGGATTGTACTTGTCAGATACTAATGTTTCTTACTTTGTCCCTGAGGTTTGTAATTGTCAGATACTACATGTTTCTTACATTATTCTGGAGGATTGTACTTGTCAGATACTGCATATTAGTTAGTATTGAATTAGTGGTTTACTTGTCAGATACTATATGTTTCTTATTTCGTTCTTGAGGTTTGTACTTCTCAGATACTAGATGTTAGTTACTGTCGAATAATCGGTTTCTACTTGTTAGATACTACTTTGTTCTTGAGGTTTCTACTTGTCAGATACTACATGTTTGTTACTTTGTTCTCATGGTTTCTACTTGTCAGCTACTTCATTTTCGTTACTTTGTTCTCGAGGATTGTACTTGTCAGATACTACATGTTTGTTGCTGTCAACTTTGAGGTTTGTACTTGTCAGATACTTCATGTTAGTTACTATTGGATTAACATGTCAGATACTACCTGTTTCTTACTTTTTTCTAGAGGTTTGTCATTTTCAGATACTAAATGTTTCTTACTTTGTTCTTGAGTTTCGTACTTGTCAGAAACTACATGCTAGTTACTATCAAATTAGCGGTTTCTACTTGTCAGATACTACATGTTTCTTACATTGTTCTCGAGGTTTGTACATGTCAGATACTACATATTTCTTACTTTTTCATGAGGTTTCTACTTCTCAATACTAGATGTTTTTTATTTCGTTCTTGAGGTTTGTACTTCTCAGATATTAGATGTTAGTTACTATCGAATAATCGGTTTCTACTTGTTATTACTTTGTTCTTGAGGTTTCTACTTGTCAGATACTACATGTTTGTTACTTTGTTCTCAAGGTTTCTACTTGTCACATACTATATGTTTCTTACATTGTTCTCAAGGTTTGTACCTGTCAGATACTACATGTTTGTTACTTTGTTCTTGAGGTTTCTACTTGTCAGATACTACGTTTCTTACATTGTTCTCGAGGTTTGTACCTGTCAGATACTACATGTTTGTTACTTTGTTCTCAAGGTTTCTACTTGTCACATACTATATGTTTCTTACATTGTTCTCGAGGTTTGTACCTGTCAGATACTATATGTTTGTTACTTTCTTCTCAAGGTTTCTACTTTTCACATACTACATGTTTCTTCCTGTCTTCTTGAGGTTTCTACTTAGCAGATACGACATGTTTCTTACTTTGTTCTCGAGGTTTGTACTTGTCACATACTAAAAGTTTCTTACTTTGTTGTTGAGGTTTGTTCTTGTCAGGTACTACATCTTAGTTACTATCAAATTAGCAGTTTGTACTTGTGAGACACTACATGTTTCTTACTTTGTTCTTGACGTTTGTACTTGTCAGATACTACATGTTAGTTACTATCGATTTAGCGGTTTCTACTTGTCAGATACTGCTTCATTCTTACATTGTTCTTGAGGTTTCTACTTGTCAGATACTATGTATTTCTTACTTTGTTCTTGAGGTTTGTGCTTCTCAATACTAGATGTTTTTTACTTTGTTCTTGAGGTTTCTACTTGTCAGATACTACATGTTTCTTAATTTATTGTTGAGGTTTGTCAATCTCAGATACTACATGTGTATTACTATGTACTTTGAGGTTTGTACTTGTCAGATACTACATGTTTCTTACTTTGTTCTCAAGGTTTCTATTTGTCAGATACTGCATTTTCGTTACTTTGTTGTTGAGGATTGTCCTTGTCAGATACTACATGTTTGTTTCTATCGAATTAATGGTTTTTGCTTGTCAGATACTACCTGTTTCTTACTGTTTTCTCGATTTTTGTACTCATCAGATACAATGTTTGTCATTTTCTTTTCGAGGTTTGTACTTTTCAGATACTACATGTTAGTCACGATCGAATTAGCTGTTTCTACTTATCAGATACTACATTTTACTATATATATCGAATTAGCGATTTCTACTTGTCAGATACTACTTTGTTCTTACTTTGTTCTTGAGGTTTCAACTTGTCAGATACTACAGGTTTGTTACTTTGTTCTTGAGGTTTCTACTTGTCAAATAATAAATGTTTGTTACTTTCTTCTTGAGGTTTCTACTTGTCAGATAATAAATGTTTGTTACTTTGTTCTTGAGGTTTCTACTTGTCAATACTAGATGTTTTTTACTTTTTGGTTGAGGTTTCTACTTGGCTGATACTACATGTTTCTTATTTTCTCGAGGATTGTACTTGTCACATACTACATCTTTATTACTATCGAATTTGTGGTTTGTACTTGTCAGATACTACATGTTTTTTACCATTGGCTTCAAGGTTTACAGTTCTGAGATACTATATGTTTGTTACTTTGGACTGCGAGGATTGGATTTCTCAGATACTGTGGGTTTTTTATATCGACTTTGAGTTTGGTACTTACGAGTTACTGTTCCTTTCTTACTATATACTTTGAGGTTTCTACTTGTCAGATACTACATGTTTCTTACTTTCTTCTCGAGGTTTGTACTTGTCAGATACTACATGTTAGTTACTATCGAACTAGCGGTTTCTATTTGTCTGATACTACATGTTTCTTACTTTGCTGTCAAGGCTTATACTTGTCAGATACTACATGTTTCTTACTTTGTTCTCCAGGTTTGTAGTTGTCAGGTACTACATGTTTCTTACTTTGTTCTCCAGGTTTGTAGTTGTCAGGTACTACTTGTTTCTTACTTTGTTCTTGAGGTTTGTACTTGTGAGATACCACATGTTTCTTACTTTGTTCTTGAGGTTTCTACTTGTCTGATACTACATGTTTCTTACTTTGTTCTTGAGGTTTCTACTTGTCAGACACTACATGTTTCTTACTTTGTTCTTGAGGTTTCTACTTGTCTGATACCACATGTTTCTTACTTTGTTCTTGAGGTTTCTACTTGTCTGACACTACATGTTTCTTACTTTGTTCTTGAGGTTTCTACTTCTGAGATACTACATGATTCTTACACAGTTCTTCATGTTTCTACTTGTGAGATACTTCATGTTTCTTGCTTTGTTCTTGAGGTTTCTACTTGTTCTATACTACATGTTTCTTACTTTGTTCCTGAGGTTTGTAATTGTCAGATACTGCATGTTAGTTGCTAACGAATTAGCGGTTTACTTGTCAGATACTACTTGTTTGTTAATATGTACTTTAACGTTTGTTCTTGTCAGATACTACATGTTTGTTACTAAGAAATTAGTGGTTTACTTGTCACATACTACTTGTTTGTTAATATGTACTTTAACGTTTGTTTTTGTCAGATACTACATGTTTGTTACTAACAAATTAGAGGTTTACTTGTCAGATACTACTTGTTTGTTACTTTCTTCTTCAGGTTTGTAGTTGTCAGATACTACATGTTACCATACTGTTCTTGAGGTTTGTACTTGTCAGATACTACATGTTTCTTACTTTGTTCTTGAGGTTTGTACTTGTCAGATAATACTTTTTTTTTACTTTGCACTCGAGGTTTCTCCTTCTCAGATACTGTGTGTTTCTAACTATGGACTTTGAGATTTGTACTTGTGAGATACAGTGTTTTTGTACTATATACTTTGAGGTTTGTAATTGTCAAATACTACATGTTCGTTATTATGGACTTCAATGTTCGTACTTGTGCAATACTTCATGTTTGTTTCTTTTTGACTTTGAGGTTTGGACTTCTCAGACACTGTGTATTTGTTACTATGGACTTTGAGGTTTGTACTTCTCAGATACTGCATGTTTGTTACTAATGACTTTGAGGTTTGTAGTTCTCAGACACTGTGTATTTGTTACTAATGACTTTGAGCTTTGTACTTCTCAGACACTGTGTATTTCTTAATATGGACTTTGAGGTTTGTACTTGTCAAATACTGCATGTTTGTTACTAATGACTTTGAGGTTTGTACTTCTCAGACACTGTATTTGTTAATACGGACTTTGAGGTTTGTACTTGTCAAATACTGCATGTTTGTTACTAATGACTTTGAGGTTTGTACTTCTCAGACACTGTGTATTTGTTACTATGGACTTTGAGGTTTGTACTTCTCAGATACTGTATGTTTGTTACTAATGACTGAGCTTTGTACTTCTCAGACACTGTGTATTTGTTACTAATGACTTTGAGGTTTGTACTTCTCAGATACTGTATGTTTGTTACTAATGACTTTGAGGTTTGTACTTCTCAGATACTGTATGTTTGTTACTACGGACTTTGAGCTTTGTACTTCTCAGACACTGTGTATTTCTTAATATGGACTTTGAGGTTTGTACTTGTCAAATACTGCATGTTTGTTACTAATGACTTTGAGGTTTGTATTTCTCAGACACTGTGTATTTGTTACTATGGACTTTGAGGTTTGTACTTCTCAGATACTGTATGTTTGTTACTACGGACTTTGAGGTTTGTACTTCTCAGACACTGTGTATTTGTTACTATGTACTTCGAGATTTGTACTTGTCAGATACTACATGTATATTACTATGTACTTCGAGGTTTGTACTTGTCAGATACTACATGTATATTACTATGTACTTTGTGGTTTGTACTTGTCAGATACTACATGTATGTTACTATGTACTTTGTGGTTTGTACTTGTCAGATACTACATGTATGTTACTATGTACTTTGTGGTTTGTACTTGTCAGATACTACATGTATGTTACTATGTACTTCGAGGTTTGTACTTGTCAGATACTACATGTATGTTACTATGTACTTTGTGGTTTGTACTTGTCAGATACTACATGTATGTTACTATGTACTTTGTGGTTTGTACTTGTCAGATACTACATGTATGTTACTATGTACTTTGTGGTTTGTACTTGTCAGATACTACATGTATGTTACTATGTACTTCGAGGTTTGTACTTGTCAGATACTACATCTATGTTACTATGTAATTTGTGGTTTGTACTTGTCAGATACTACATGTTTGTTAATGTGGAGTTCAAGGTTTATTACTATGTGTTTGTTACTATGGACTTGACTTGTCAGTTAAATAAATAAAAATACTGTGGATATTCCACACTGATGTGTTTTAATTAATTTGTGTTTTTTTAAATTATTGTTTCTGTTGTGATACTGAAAAGGGTGTCAAATTTTACTGTAGATATCACCATGTGTTGTTGGTCAAAAACTCATTGTATTTTATTACCAGTTATATAACAATGAGATCATATTTTATTTAATATGAATATACAAGTCTAGAATTAATATAAGAGATTATAAATATATATGTATGCACCTTACTTACAATACGCACAGGCAGACACAAACATTTTATATATAAAAACACTGGTATGCACATCTAAATATTCATAAACAACCACATACATACACACATGGTTACACATCCACGGAAGTGCATACCTATCCACAGAAACATGCACAGGAAAATGTTTTTATTTAAATGTTGTCACTTCAGTAATATCAATATTTGTTATTAATATAAATATGTCCTGAAACAGCTGAAATCTGTAGCCATCCTGGAACATACCACAAGCAGACATTATAATGTTAGCTTAAAAAGAGATTTTAAAAAAAGAAATCTTCCAGTACCAATTTATTTGTATTTTGTTCTTGCAGCTATACTTGTACTGTATCTTACCAACTGGCTTGGTTTCAGTCAGAATGATGGTGTAGCTCTGTTTCATGCGACAAGCATGTTGGCATACTTCTCACCTATACTTGGTGCCATCATTGCTGATGGATACATTGGAAGATACAAGTAAAACAGAATTTATGAAGTTATTTTCAGTTTTGAACTATACAGCATCTCTTACATTTTGTATTACAACATGGTCATTTTCTTTCTTCCTAATCCTCTCTCTCTCTCTCTCTCTCTCTCTCTCTCTCTCTCTCTCTCTCTCTCTCTCTCTCTCTCTCTCTCTCTCTCTCTCTCTCTCTCTCTCTCTCTCTCTCTCTCTCTCTCTCTCTCTCTCTCTCTCTCTCTCTAATAGATATCTATAGGCTGACACATTCATTTTTCTCCCTAATGAAAGATATCTTTATTTAAAATCCAGTAACATTTGATAGTAAAATTATGTTGGTGTTTATGTACAAAGCAATGTTAATTTATTTATTTAAATTATTATTTTCTATTTTTAAAACACTTAATGTTTGTTGTGTGTTGCATGAGTTCCTTTATTTATTTACATTTTATTTTCTATTCTTTTTGTTGTTTGTTATTTTTCTTATGGAAATTCATTTATTAATTCATATTTCTATGTTGTATTTACAAATTATTAATGTTTTTTGTTTTATTTTCTCACAGAAGTTCATTTATTTATTCTAATTTTTATTTTCTACTTTTTGGTTTTAATGTTCTTTGTTTTAGTTTTTTCTTACAGGATTGTTTTAATTTATTTATATATTTATTTTGTATTTTTAATTTTCTTTGTTTTGTACTACAGGACTATTATGTATCTATCAATGGTCTATTGTTTGGGAAATGTTATTCTAGCCCTGACAGCTTTACCTCCAAAAGAAAAGTAAATTTTCCTTTTATTATCTAAATTCAATGTGAATGCAATCACACCCCTAAAACAACAGCAACACCAGAGATAAATAAAAATAATAATACAAACTGCCCTTAAATAATTAAATGATTTAAAACAAAACTTAAAGTAACAGAAAAATAAAAAAGCAAGCAGTATCACTGGTATGATATATTTTTGCTTATTAAAATTTTAAAATAATCATGAATGTTTATGATTCTATTTAATGATGTAGCATTTCTGAAAATTAATATAAAAGTTATCTGCATGTAAACATACTAACAAACACAAACACACACACACAGACACACACACACAGACACACACACACATACACACATACACACACAGACACACACACACACTGAGAAAACCTTCAGAGCTGAAAACATTAACTTCAACATTTTACTGAATGTTTTATTTATTTCACAGGGTAGGTCCAATAATTGGACTGTTTGTTATTGGACTGGGGACTGGAGGAATCAAACCATGTGTGTCAGCTTTTGGGGGAGATCAGTTTCCATCTGACAAGGTGAGCCTGGGAGGGTGGCAGGAGTAGACAGGTAATAATGTTACTTTAGAAAGATTTTTAATAACAGAGAATCAATAACTGAAGTGGTTGGTAACGAGTATTTAAATTTTTATTTAAAATTTTTATTATTATTATTATAATTATTATTATTATTATTATTATTATTATTATTATTATTATTATTATTTTAATTATTTTACTATTATTATTGTTATATGTTATTTATAAATTATTTTATTTTTACTTTTTACATCTTTTTTCTTTTATTTAGTAAAAAAAACATTTAGTGTTTTCTTTTAAGATAAAAGTATTTTTGTCTCTTTATTAAATGTTTTTATTGTTCATTCTTTCTCTTTATATTATTGTAATTTATTTTAGTTTAGTTTAGTTTTTCAATAACATGCCAGGCTGCACAGATGAAGGCAGTCAAAGATGGAATCAGCTATTTACATACAGCCCACAGAATATCAGAATTAGCTAATTTGTGCATTTTCAGTTTTCTGTCTAAATTGCTTCATTTGCCTCTTATTTATAGTCACCCTTGTCTAAAATATTAGTTATTTCATTTTGATTAGTGTTTAGATCAAATTCATCTAAAACAATGGCATTTACTCTGGCCACCCCATATTTTCATGTGAATTCCCAAGAATTGATATGAAATGTAATGTTTTAAAGTTCTATAATCAGAAAAAAACAACCACTAAATACTTTTTACTAATTTTGCTCTTTAGCCTCAGTTTTTTCTTTCTTGCAGTAACACATATATTAATTTTATATTTTTTTATTTTATTGCTTTTTAAAATTATTTTATTTCATTTTATTTTATTTGTTTATTAGGAAAAAGAGAGGACAACATTTTTCTCTGCTTTCTACTTCATGATCAACTTAGGCAGTGTGTTGTCCACTTTCATCACTCCAATTCTCAGAGGTAAATATAACAAACTAGAGAACTTGTAAAGTTCGGTAATGTTTATTTTATTTTCTTCTCAAGGTCCAATTCCTTGTCCTAAATGCTGAACTGAAAACTGGTTTGAGTTTCAGAAATTTAATTTTTGACTGGTTTAATTTACAGAAACCTTTAGCCAAACACAAAATTCAAATCTATTTCAAACATACTTTTTCTGTATCTATTTATTTGTTTACATATTTTGTTTACCTATTTTTAAAATTATATTTACTATTTGTTTAATTTTAATTTTAATTTTAAAATTATTTTGTTTATTTGTTTGTTTGTGTATTTATTTATTTATTTATTTATTTATTTACTGATTTGTTTGTATATTTATTTATTTATTTATTTACTGGTTTGTTTGTTTCAGCTGACGTACATTGTTTACAAGATACATGTTATCCACTTGCTTTTGGGGTACCTGGGTTTCTTATGTTTATAGCTGTTGGTACGTTTTACATTTTTACTCTCTCTTAAATCAGACTGTTATTGTTTATTTACTTTATTATTATCATTATTTTTTTAACCTCTTTACTTAATGAAGTAATATTTGCCAATGTATTACAGATAAAATGTGAAAATACACTCACAGACCAATACAGACTAATCAAACTAACCTGATTTGTAAGAGAACATCACAGTATCTGGATGTTTTCCAGACTTATCAGAAAAGTGAAGAAATACTAAAACATCATTATTTGTTTTTTTCTTTTTCTGTCAGATGTTGATACCAACCATTATTAACACTTATTTATATTTAAACTGTATTGATCCTGAGATGAAATACTGAAAGCATTTAGTAATCCAGGGGAATTAATCTGCTTATTTTGTGGTTCACTAAACTAGAAATACATTGAACGGAGATCTGTTAAATTAATGGTTTAATATATTTTCTGTATTATTTGACTGTAATTTGTTCAGTTTTGATGTCTTATATTTCTACAGTATCTCTTATTAGTTATAATTTTTTAATATTATCTGCATCCTAATTGGTTGTACTTGTTAAATTTTGTATTGTGATAGGTTGGGCTTGTTATTTTGTGTGTTCTGATTTGATTGTTTTCAGTGATATTTATTGCTGGTAGAAAGATGTACAAAATGATCCCACCAACTGGAAACATCATAGGAAAAGTCTGCAAATGTGTCTGGGTAAGTTACATTAATTGTTTTGCTATTTCAGTTTAATTTCCTATTCCACTAATGTCCCATTGGCTTATTGCTTTGGTGTTCTTGTGGAAAATGCATTTAAAACACTCTGATTCAAGAACATTTCTTAGACAGGTTATCTTTGATGACATTAAAGGTTGTAACCAAGACAGGAAAGCAGATTAGCCTTTTATGGTAGAAGTAACGCAGTAGTGTAGTTCCCTAGTGGAAGTAACATAAGTAGTGATTGCTAGAGATGGTTGTGGTAGCAGTATTAGTAATAGAAATAATAGCACTAGTGATGATAATAGTAATAATAGTTTAGAAGTAGTAATAGAAATAATAATAATAGTATTGGTGATGGTAATAGTAGCAGTGGTTTTCGTAGTAGTACATGGCAGTAATATTAGCATCAGCAGCATAGTCGTTTTAGTATTAATAATAAGTGTAATATTAGTAGTAACGGTAGTGATACCAATAACAGTATTGATAGTTGTTGTAGTAATAACAGAGATTGTTAAGCAATATTGGTAATATGGTAGCAATATTAGTGATGATACTTAAGTCTTAAGAAATAGTAGTAATACCAGCAGTGGTGGTATAATATAAAATATATAACATATATAAATATTTATATTATTTTCTGTTTTAGTATGCATTTAGAAAAAAGCTCTTTGGATCAAAAGAAGCTAGAGAACATTGGCTGGATCATGCTGATGACAAATTTGAAGTAAATATATGTGATTGTTTTTTGTTTGTTTTTTTCATCAGTTAAAATGTTTCTTCAATAATACATATATTACAAGTTCAAGAATGCTCACTCAAAAATAAACATTAAAACATAAATATACTAACACACATATTTAAAGACAGAAATATAAACAATTACATAGAGCTTGATAAAATAGAAAAGTACATACACATACAAACACACACTAAGATACACATAAATACACAGAACATACACACTTAAATATGCACTTTACGTATCTAGACACCATAATATGAAATAGAAAATCAGTTGTTTTAATCATTTTAACATTCAAACTCATATTTGTATATTATATAAAGAACAGCTTGGTTATGATGTCAGTTAATGTTTGTTAATAAATTCATGTTTAATGTTTCAGAAACTGTTCCTAGATGATGTGAAAATTCTAGTACAAGTTCTGTTTCTGTTTCTACCTCTACCTGTGTTCTGGGCTCTCTTTGACCAACAGGTACGAAATACTTACATTATTTTAATTTTATACATTGTTTATTTGTCTTTTTAATTTAATTTAATTTAATTTTTTTTTGTATTTTGTTATCCTTCTTTCTTTCTTTCATTTTCTTTGTTTGTCTGTTTATCCATAAAGCCATATATTGATTTATTATATTTGTTCATATGGATTCTTTTTTCTTTTCTTCTTTTAAAATTTACATAAATAATATAAATATGTTTAACAAAACAAAAACAAATTTAAAATCAATCTTGTTGGTACAAATGCAATTTGTTTGTCATTGCAATGTGAATAAAATATTTAAAAAATTGATATTTGAGAAGCAGTCTATTTTTTTGAAATTTTATTCTCTTATTTATTTATTTATTTTATTATTACTATTATTATTTTATTTTTCCACAGGGTTCTAGATGGACTCTGCAAGCACAACATATGGATGGAAGCATGGTAAAAATAATTGTTCACTGAATGCAGTCAGTGTCATACAACTAGTTATTCCAGGCTGTTATATAATTTTCCTGTCTATGATGTACAAAACAACACCATTGTTTTTAAACTGTTTGCTGGTAGAGGTTTCCTTTCTCCCAATCTTCATGTATTTTCATGGTGAACATTACCTAATATTACTTCTTGATTTAATGATGGTGTTGCTGTAGTATGACTTTCAGCAAGTGAAATATTATGGCTAATCTCAAGTTGGTATGCTATGTTGAGATAACTTGACAACAGCTTCAAAAGAGTTACTTATAAACAGTATCCCATATAACTATAAACTAAAAATAATATTGTGAATCAAGAGAAATGTTAGCTTCCACAACTGCATGAGCATTTAAAAGTCATGAAAGTATGAAAATATGTTGTTGATATTTGTTTGAATATTTCAAAAAACAAACAAACAAACAAGCAAAAGCCCACAAAAATGTTTACAAAATGTGTTCAGATTTTCTTGTTTATGAATTGATTTTGAAGTTGGCCTTTGCTAATCTGAAGAAATAGTTTCTAAGTATTCTGCATACTTTCAAGTTATTGTTTTGTATGAAAAATTCTTTATACATATTCTGCAAACTTTTAAGTTATTGTTTTGTATGAAAAATTCTTTATACATATTCTGCAAACTTTTAAGTTAAGTTTTGTATGAAGAAATAGTTTATATGTATTCTGCACAGTTTCAAGTTATGTTTTGTATGAAGAAATAGCTTATACATATTCTGCATAGTAGTTTCAAGTTTTGTTTTGTATGAAGAAATAGTTTATACATATTCTGCAAAGTTTCAAATTGTTTTATGTTGTCAAGTGTACTACAATAAATAAGTAAATAAATAAAACTAATAATAATAATAAAGGTGACAGTAAGCTATAAAATATATAGCAATGGTAGGATACCAGGTTTGAAGAGATAAAAAATAAAATAAAAAGCATTTTAGTGTCATCTAGCAGTGTTTTTTTACTTTATTTTATGTTACACATTTCAAAATTATCATCACATAATTACTTTTATTATATCTTTTGTTTAGGGCAAATTGGGAAGACTTAAGCCAGATCAAATGCAGGTAATATTCATACACTAACACATTTTGTTTATAATGATGCATGCAGTATAGGGTCATTTATTTCATTTATCTGTTTGCTTGGTTGGTTTTTTGTTCATTTATTTATTTATTTATTTATTTTTGTTTAATTAACTTATTTATTTATTTATTTATTTATTTATTTATTTATTTATTTTTATTGTTACTGCATGTTACATAACATTTATTTTACAGTAATATGGAAATGCATAGAACAATCTTACATATGAACAGTTAGCACAGCTGATAAAATGATTGAGCAGACATTAACTGATAAGAATCGGTGTCCACCGTGTATTACAAATTTCATTATTAAAATGATTCCAGCGCTGAACTAAATGCAGTTTGAGAGAAAAGTTTTAATGAAATTCAGAATCCAAATACTGTGGAGAATTAATGACTTCATAGCATATAACATTTTCTTTTATTTATTTATTTATTTATTTATTTATTTTTATTATAATTATGACTATCATTGTTCTTGTTGTTTATTTCTTCTGGGCTTTTTTTTTTTGTTTTAATTCTTTTCAGGTTCTCAATCCGTTGTTGATTTTAGTTTTGATACCATTCTTCGAAAAAGTTATTTATCCTCTACTAGATATTTGCCGCATACCTCATAGGTGAGCATTATTTTTTTTGTTGGAATCAAAATGCTCTTCTTTTCAGTTTTGCTTTTGTTCAGTTGTTATCTTCATTATAATCATAATGATCATTATCATCAACATCATCATCATCTTCCCACCTACTCTTATTCTGTTACTGAATTTTCAAAGTTTGTAATCTTGAAATGTTTAATATATATCTATATACTAATATTTAAATAATAATAATAATAATGGTAAAGATAATAATGAAGATGTTGATGATGATGATGATGATGATGACAATTCTCCCTCATCCAGTTTCTGCCATTTTGCCTTTCAGCATGCATGTTTTCCCTTTCTGTCTTCACAACACAGCTGTTTTTGTTACAGCATGTATACAATGTGAAGGATGATGATAATTTAAGATGGATAAAAATAGTTTAATTAAAATAAAGCATGTAAAAACCATTAAAATATAGCATGCAAAAATAGATAAGATGTGACATGTATAAAAATTGTTTAAATAAAATATAAAAATAGATTAATTAAAATAATATCTATTAAAAACAGATTAAATAAAATGTAATGCATAAAAAAAGTTTAAGTAAAATACAGCATGCACAAGAACAGATTAATTTTATCACTTATCTAAAATAGTTTGATTAAAACATAGCATGTATAAAAACAGATTCAAATCTAGCAATATAAAAATAGTTTAATTAAACTATATTATCTATAAAGATAGTTTGATTAATGTATATGAATAGCTTAATTAAAACACAGCACATTTAAGAATAGTTTAAGTAAAATGTAGCATGTATAAAAATAGTTTTATTATAGAAATAATTGTAGAATTGGATTTCATGTTTCAGGCCATTACAAAGAATGACAGCAGGGATGCTGATAGGAGCGATGTCGTTTGCAGTTGCTGGGATGGTGCAGCTGGAACTTGACGTGAGTAAACAACCACCTCCTTAGTGCCTTGACTTCAGTGTCCTATCTCAGTCATTACTCCATGAGTATTTTACCATAGGTTTTTATAGGTGTGCATGTTTGTGTGTGTGTTTGTGTGTGTGTAGTACTTTGTGTTACAGAATCATCAAGGTATTTATTTTCATCAGTTTAGTATGATGAGAGGGCATCATAAAATTGTGCTATTGGATGTAGTAATTTTTCTCAAATATTTCCCTGATTCTACTTTTTCCCATTCCAATCAGTACTCCATTTTGTCAAGTACATGTTACATGTTTCTGGTAATGAATATGCATGCAAATGATCCCTTTTTGCTAATCAACTAAAATAAACTTAATGGTGAAGAAGCAAGTTTTACATAATTGTTAAGAAATCCTTGTAATATTATTTTGTTTTATTTTTAATTGTTTATAGACTCAGTCTGATCATCACTTGTTGCACACACAGAGTGGAGTGACATTTATCAACACAAGAGGATGTGATACGTCTATTTCATCTACTGTATACAAAGGAACACTGCAAGCTCACACAGTAATTTATAGTGTTTTCACAAACACAGAGTAATTAGTAATATTGCAATGTGACTGGGCATAAATTTGTTTATACTGTATTGTAAAATAGGAATAGTTTGATAAAAATACATTGTGAAATAGGGAATGATTTTGTAATACAGTAGTAGCTGTCTTTAGCAGATCCCAAAATGAAAGACACAGACACTTTTCCAAACCAGATTTTTTTTCAGTAGAAATGTCTTTTATATCAGCAGACAGTTGCTGAATGTGGAAGCTGACTGCATTTTTAAATTATTGGTTTACTGCTAAAGCTGACAGTCATACCAGCTGGATTTGTTTTCTATGTAATGTTATTGCTTTACCCGATACTTTTAACAATGGCGTCACCCACTTTCTGCACAGCACAGTGAGTGTAGAGTGTTGTGTTTGTCAAGTCACAAGAGCCCATGCAACTGCAAAATGCTTGCCTGCCAAACTGTGTGATTACACCATTTGGAACATAATTTTGATAAATCAAATATTCAACTTCATTCCATTCACATTTATGTTCTGTAAACACTGCAGAAATTGGAGCTCAGGTTGGGTTTCAAGCATAAATATACTTTATGCTTATTATGAGTTTTATGACATCCCAAATAAATTTAGTTTATATGCATCAAAGAACTCAAGTATTTGCAATTGTAGTTTAGGAAAAAGCTGTGATCGTGCTGCTGTGTTTGTTGTGGGTGCTGGTGTAATGGATGTGAATAAAGACTGTAAATATGTTAAAAACAATTGTCTATAATTGCCACCTAGAACATAGGGACATTTTTGTTCAGTACAAGACAGGTGACACTGTATTACATTGTGAAATAAGGAATAATTTGGAACTGTTTTTGGAGAAATGAATTTATTTACTAATATTGATTTGCAAATTAGAGAATAATTTTGTAATGTACATACATTTGCATTACACTGTTAGATATTTTCATCACACACACACACACATACATACACACACACACAAACAGTGTATATATTGCACAGTTTCCTTGATATTTGGAATTATGCACATAGTAATTAGTTTATAAATTTATTAGATTATGAAGAGTAATAATTTGGTAATAAGTGTATTACATTGTTAATAAGGAATATTTTGCTTAAAATTTCTATTGCATTATGTTATAGAGAACAGGACAAACTTGATTATGCATATATTGTATTAGAGGGAATAAGTTGGTCATCTGTAACATCAAGTCTTTTTTAATGACTTGTAAAAGTGGGAATAACTTGATAATATTGTATTGAATCCCAGTATTGCTTTGTGAAATAATATTGTAAAATAGAGAGTCATTTTATAAAACTCTTCCCACAGTCAGTTTCATATTTTGTGTCATTGTTAAGCATTTTTTTTAACATTATATAGCTGTAGATAAATGATGTGTATGTGTGTTTGTGCGTATAGGTAGACATATAGACAGATAGATAGGTAGATAGATAGGTAGATAGATAGATAGATAGATAGAGGTAGTCAAATATAGATAGATAGGTAGACAGACACAGACAGACAGACAGGCAGATGTATGTGTAACTTTGAATGAGAAATAACAGTTATAATTCCTGTTTATTGTTTCAGATATCAAACTACACATATGCAACAGCAGGGAATTACACAGTGGAGTTTTTCTGTGGTAGAGAAGTGAAAAGATACGAGGACATTTCACTAGAGCCACAGAAATCCTACAGAATAGTTTTTTTACAGACATCAACAGGGTACAACACTCTGAAACAGGTGTGTTCTCTAGTCTTCATGGTGCTAAAATATGGTATAAATATATTCTCTCTAAGTTCTATATCACTGTATTTGTTTTTTTGTTAAAATTGGCCAGTGTATTAGTTAGTCACTCAAACTAGTCACCCTGTTTGTCATTCACTTCAAGTTAAGTACTGAAGTATAATAAACCAAATAAATCAACAGTGACATACTCAAATATCATTTAGTCGGTCAGCCACCTGGTTAGTCACTTACATGGAGTTAATATTAAAAGTAATTCAAGTAATTAATTATTCACAGTGACAGAATCGGTTATGGCCCGCAAAGTCGACAACTTGTATAAATGATCTTAAAATTGTGTCTACTTGGTGGGACAAGCTGAAATGTACCAGTGAGGATCTGTCGATGTCCCAGGACTCATTATTTGCCGTTTTATCTGGCTGACGGTGTGCACAGTCAAAATGTGACAACGAGATGATACTGTACAGCAGCTATTACTACAGCTACTACTATTTCTACAATTCAGTTTTCATTCAATTTATTTATTTGCCAGAGTCAGCATGACTATAAACACAATACAAACAAGAATACAGTTATAAAACAGAAACAGTTGTGTAGTAGGTTACAGTATACAAATACAGGAAACAAAATTAAACGTAAGAATTAGGATAATAAAAATATAAACAGATAGTTGTTATATACATATGTAGTTACAAATAAAATTACATAATTACACAAACGCAAATAAATAAATAATAAAATATATTGGCCTCACACATATGGTTAAGGATGATGGATCATTTGAGATGTAGAAGTTTTCCTATGTGATCTGTGTACTCCCATGCTGGTGATGTGGTTGTTGATCATAGTCACCAGTGACCATCCAGTTTCTCTTCCATTGCAGACTGCTCACGTTTTAGAAGTCCTTCTACCTCAAAAATGTTCAGATGACTCTTCTGAACAATTTTGTTTATTAACAACCTTCCAAGTGGTTATTGGTACGGTGACTATCATTGCCAAAATGGTTCGACATTGGTCCTTGTATCCACGTGGATACATAACATAGTCCATCAGTTGTGTCACCTGCACACCTTGGGTTCTGTCAGCAATTGTGTCAGCCCAAACATCCTCAATTTTATCCAGTGGAACCATCAGAAGAGCTGAAGCATGTCTTACTATCTTTTGTAGTTCACTGTTCTCAGAATATTCTGTTGCTAGGCCCACCTTTTGTGTACGGAGCCAAATACACGTAGTGTAGTGAAAGAAACAACCTCTCAGTTGTGTGGTGGGAAATACTGTTTGAACAGCAATATGGGCTGATCTTTCGAAATCCATATGAAAAGTCCTCAGATTTAAATGGAAACCCAGATCATGGCAAGCCTGTTGTAGGTATTGAAATGTCCATACATATGTGTTTTCTGTTTGGTGTGGGAGCAGTAAATACAAAAGAGGAAACACATGACCTTGGGACTTGGCATGTATGGTCTACCACTGATCAAACAGTTTGGGTGCTGAAGAAAATGTTCCATCTGATAATACAACATCAGAGTCACACAACAGCTCCAAGTTCTTGACAATTGTGAAGTTCAGTATTAGGTTTCCTCCTTCAACTCTGTGCAGAAAAGGATCTCCTCCCTCGGTGCAGGTTCTCTCTCCTTCTAAACTGATATCCTGTCTTGTCTGGGGTAGTCGGGATAGGGTTTTGTGTTGCTGACAGTATAGTATCGTCTCAATGGCACTGAACTGTGGAATCTTGACTAACAATCCTTCAGGAACAAACTCAGGTTCTTAGGAATTGGTGTTGTTTCCATTTTAGCTCGGTCCATGAGTTTCACCTTGAATGCATCAACATGCTTAACAAATGGTACTGCCGTGTGGTTGTGCTGTATCTGGTCTGCCATCTGGAGCATGTAGTCCACAGTCACAATGTAGGCTTGAGCAAATAATAAAAAAAAATAAAAATAAAAAAACTTATAAGTATCTACTCAATTAATGAAAGCATTGCAAATTCTACGCAGGACAGTAATCACATAACATTCTATACAAACACGGTTCATACCACAAAGCAGAACATCTACTTCATCTCGTTGTTAACAAAAAAGGCGTCTCAGAACTTACAAACCAGTTAGACATGTCGACGTCCCAGTGCTAAACAAAACAGATTTGTCGACTTCCCGGCCGACACCACAGAATCAACCAGTCAGTAATTTATGTAAAGTTAAATATTCAAAGTTAGTAAGTTAAATCATTAAACAGACAGTCAACCAAATAATCAGTACCTTAGTTAATTAATCAACCACTCAGTTAAATACTTAGTAACTCACACAACCAATCACTCAGTTAACTAATCAGTTATTCAGTTAAATAGTCACTCAAATAATCAGTCTCTCAGTTAAATAATCAGTCATTCAGTTAAATAATCAGTAAGACAGTTAAATACTCAGGTAACAAGAGGAATAGTAAATTATAATTAGTAAGTTAATAACGTAGTCACTGATTCTTTCACTCAGTTGGTCAGTGTAGTCATATTCAGTTAGCCAATCAGTAAATTCAAAAATCAGTCAACTAATTAGTCGAGCACTTACTAAATTTAAAAAAAATTAAATGTTTTCTTTTTATGTTTTCTGTATTCTTTAGTTTGAAGATGAAAGATCTAAATCTAAAAGTGGACTGGCAATCATCAGGTAAAAATAATTCTTTTAAATTTCTTATTACTTTGTTTTAAGTAAAGGATTTGCTTGAAATTATTTTTTAACCAAATCTAATGAGTTTTAAATTTTATATTATTAATAAAGAGAAAATAAAGGGGCTTTGAAAAAACACAATTATGCAAGGTAAAAAAGCATTAAAATTAAATATCTGATAAACCTTTTTCTGCTTTTAATGATTTTTCTATTTCATTATTTATTTGCTTATTCTATTATAACATAAAACACCAAGAAAAAAAGAGAACATCATATAATTTTTTTCTCATTAAAAATGTCATTGAAAAAAACTTCAGTATTGTTGCTTTAATATCTTATGAATGTTGTTGCTTGCTTTCAGTTTATGAATTTTATTTTTGTAATGAGATTGTCATGGTATCTTACTACATTCTATATTTTTTTAAATTCTTTTTTTTCTTTATATCTTACTAATATTTTTAATGATAGTGATAATATTAAAGATAAATTATCTAAAATATCTTTTAAAAAGAATTGATGGTTATGTTAAGAAATCTACATCCAAGTTGGTATAATTAATTTAAAAAAAAAATAGTTTTTGATCATCATCATAATTATATTATTATTAGTTGTAGTAGTAGTAATATAGAAGTTGTAGTAATAGTAGTAGTACTAGTACTTGTAGTAGTACTGCTTCAATTATGATATTACAATCCTACTTTAATTAATCCTGTTTCAAATTGTCAATATAATTTAAATATCCTTTTTTCTTTCAGTTTTATTAGTAACTTACCATATAAGAATGAAACAGTGGACATCAAACTGGTTAGTAAAACTGGGACACTCACCATCATGAAGACTTTATCTCGAGACAATGCCACAGAGTTCACTGAAGTGGAACCTGGCAGGTATTAATGTGCAGGGTGCTCTGGTGGGGTGGAGAATTATTCACTTGATTTATAACAGTTTTGTCACATGCCAGCTCTGAAAGTTTCACTTGATTTGGATTATGTCAGACAGCACAATCAGGGCAATTTTAAGGGATAGGTACAATCTTCTGGAGTTCCAGTGGTTTAGGGACCCATGCAATCCATGTATGCTATGGCTTGATGTAAGCAAACATTGCATAGTTGTGTATGTTATGTGCTTTGTGTGGTTGCAGATAATGATGTTAAGTTCTATACTTGTTGTTAGGGTAGGATAGGATAGCCTTACAATTGTTCAGTGTCCTGCTATTCAACAGACTGCATGTTATCTTTAATGCCTTAATAAATTTTTGATTTTTTAAATTTCCACTGGCTAGAAAAACAATGATTATTTTGAGGTTATTTTCATTTATCAATAGAGGTTAACTGCATTATAGATTGTCATATTTAGTCACATGTTTGAAAAGAAAGATACTGCCATAACTACAGGTTCTGAAAACCCATAAAAGTCCAACATTTCATATTTAGCTACTTAGGTTTTGGTGCTTGCCAAAGTTCTGCTCTTTTATATTATAACACAGTATTTTTGTCAGTGTTATTTTTTTTGGTCAATGTACTATAATGTCAGGAAAGAGAGGACCCAGCAGTGATAATCATTGTTGACTGACACTAGTTTATATATTCATTATTGTCCTCCAGAGTTGTATAAAATCATGTATATTTCTTCTTAAGTTTTGTGTGCAATTATGACAAAGTTCCTTTTAGAAAAACTGCACATATCTTGATTGTGCTTTTAGCAAAAATATGTATTTTTGCTTGTGATTTGTTTTTCAAATTTCTCAATGTTTCATCTGTTTTATCAGCTACAAGCTTTACATTCCTGATGGTGACACAGTGGCTAATGAGACTTGGATGGAAATGGAGAGAAGTTTCACACTGGGAACAGGAGCAGTTTACTCCTTTGTCCTCATACACGAAGGCTTGTCCTGGCCAGATAAGAGGGTAATTTTATATCAGATGGCCAGAGAAATGACAGGGGACATACACACATACATACATACATACATACAGACATACACACACACACACACACACATACATAATACATGCACATGCATATGCATATACATAGATATATATATATATAGAAAGATAAAAAAAATGATGATGAGAAAGAGAAGAAGAAGAATAAAGACAAATATTTATCTTTAATTAACTGACCAGATTTTAAATGTTTACCAGAAGTCTATAAGAAATTCAGTGTTTGAAAATCTCTGCTTTGTACATTAGCATCAAAAACTGTAAATGAAATTTTGAATGAACTTTGTTCTTTTCCAGATTGATTTCAGAGTATATGTGACTGTTGAAGAAAACAAAATTTCCATGTTTTACCTTGTACCTCAGTACCTCATTATAACCATTGGGGAGATTCTTTTTGCAATCACAGGGCTTTCCTTTGCCTACTCACAGGTTAGATACATTTGCCTACTTGTTGCTTGTTTTCTTTGTCTACACACAGATTAATTAACTTTGTCTATTCACAGCTCAGTTATATTTGCCTACTTGTAGATTTGTTTCATTTGCCTATCCAGGTTTAATTTGCCTAGTTACAGCTTTATTTAATTTGTCTACTTAGAAGTTCATTTTCATTTGCCTGCTCACAGATTCATTTAATTTTTCTATTCAAATGCTTGTTTCAGTTTGCCTACTTTCCACTTTGTTCAGTTTGCCTACTTTCCACTTTGTTCAATTTGCCTACTTTCTTTTACTTACTCACTTGATTCTTTCATATGTCCACTCAAAGGTTTGTTTCATTTTCCAATTCACAGGCTTTTTTATTAGTGTATTCATCAGTTAATTTAATTTGCCTAGTCATGTTTTGTTTTTGTTTTTATTAACTTTTGGGATATTTTAATGTATTTTTACTTACAGGTTTTCTTTACTTACAGATTTGTTGCATTTACCCATAGGACTGGTTTTGTTTGCAAAGTCTTACATTTGTTTTTGTTTGTGGGGATTTGTTTTGGACTTAACAAGGATATCAGCAAAAACTTAATAATATGTTGAATTTTGATAAACAAATTTCATTTCCTGATATGTCCAGAATTAAACTTACTTAACCAAGCAACATTAATGCTGTATAATACCATTAATAAAATAAAATAGTTTCAGATATCATTAAAGAATAATCATAATAATAAGGGAAAAAACAACAAACAAACAACTACATTGTTTTATTGCAAGTATCCACTGATTTAAAATAAGAAATTGTGAAATGTGTTAATGTGTTTAACCAAATATTCTTTAACTTTCAGGCTCCTCGAGGGTTAAAGTCAGTTGTTCAGGCTGCGTGGTTGACTACAACAGCAGTTGGAGATCTTCTGGTTGTTATTGTAGCCGAGAGTGAGTTTCTGCCATCTCAGGTAATTTTAGATGTTAAATCATGCTTGTTGTGTAACATCTCTCTGACAAAACCAAACATTATTTGCCCTAGGCAGGACAGATGTTATGAACTACCACTGCTTATCATCATCATCATCATCATCACCATCATTGTTGGTATCAGTAATATCAATGGTCTTTCTTTGCTGGTTTTTTTCTTTCTTTTTCTTCTTCTTGTTACTACTACTGTTATTGTTTATTTTATTTTATTTCAGAGTGCTGAATTCTTCCTATTTGCTATACTCATGATAGTAGACACAGTCATATTTTGTCTGATGTCAGTATTTTGGTATGAGTATCATTTTCCAAAGATGAGTAGTGAAGATATGACAGAGCTGATACAGTCAGAGCAGGAACCTGATGAAGAAACAGAACTCCAGACTAAATAGCCCAACTTTTTTTTATGTTTTTTTTATTTTACAAGAAGAAAATAATTATTTTGTTAACAAAGAACAGAATTCAATTGAGATGGAAATAATTTACTTTTTTTCATTATTTTTCATTCTTATAATTAAAACGACTAAATATAATGGTAGCATTGTGAATTAATCATTTATTCTTATCTGATAGAGACAAGTTATGTCTTAATATCTCTCTATAAAATAGTTATTGTTAAGGACAAAGTAATCTCCTGTGTTTCCTTTATATTTAACAACACACACACACACACACACACACACACACACACAAAAAGATATGAACGGAACATAAGCATACAACAGAAAACACTGTATATAGAGTGCACACTCACGTACATATGAACAAACAAGCACACATTTACTCAGACACATTTTGTGCATACATCTGCCAGGGTTTTTTGTTTTGTTTTTCAAAAGAAATTTTATAACAATACTGTTATTTGCCACATTTTTATAATGAATACATGTTTAGTTATTACAGTGAAAACTCAAACACACTGTTATATTATTATTATTACTATATTTCAAATTAATTCCTTGCAGTATTTATCAGTGCATTTATTTAATTTATTATTACTTAATTTTATAAAAGGGGTTTTATTTGTCTTCCTAAATGAAGAGTGATACAAAGCTATTAGTATTACTTACCAAAGGGGCAGTATTGAGGGAAGGGAGACAACCTGACTGATAACACTGATAAGACTGCACAAATGCTAAAACTATCAGTATTTTATTTTAATTTAATAAGAATTACCAAGAAAACAACCACATAAAACAAATTTAAATTATCTGTTCATCTGCCATGTGTAAACTAACAAAATTAAAACATAAAATAAATAAATAAATAAATAAATATATAAAATAAATTAACAAAAGCAAAAAATAAAAGTAAAACAAGCACTTGGAAGTAAAATAAAAATGTTAATAGATGTTAGCTGATGTCAACATTTTTAAGCTTTAACTACACAAACCCTGATGTGCAATAATGTTAATGTTATCGTTCCACTATATTTATTCATTTATTTATTTATTGTTATTGTTATTATTACTGTTGTTCATTGACAGTTTAGTCCTATATGTATATGTTCTCATTATTTAATTTTTCAAGGAGTGTTGGAGTCATTTTATTTTTTTGAATTTTTATTTTGTTATTATTTTAGTTTTTTCATATGTGTTTTTGTTTAATTTTGTTTAGTTTTATATTGTTACACAATTACTTCAAGACAGCTGGTACAAAGTGTATGAGTGTATGTGTTTATATCTGTACATATTCAGATATATATGAATGTTTGCATGTATGTATGTATATATCTGAATATGTAAGTAAGTAATAAGTATGTTTATATTTAATTATGTTATCTGTATGTATGCATGTGTAGGTATGTGTGTATGTTTGTGTGTGTGTTTAAGTTTGTAGTGAGGTAAAGTACATTTAAATTCCACTGTGTTGTTATTAAAATGAACTGGAATTCAGGTAATTTCATTTGCTCAAAGATATATATGTGACTTGAATGTGGTGGCATAGCTCAAACAGTTCAACTTTGTGACATTATTGTGTGTGTGTGTGTGTGTGTGTGTGTGTGTGTGTGTGTGTGTGTGTGCGCGCATACAAATATTTAAAAAAATGATAATAAATAAAAATGCCAAACAGTCCTAATTACAAAAAGAGTTGTGTCTCAAAATTATTTGTAGGAACAGCTGTTCAAAATAAATACCCAACAGTTTATAGATAAACATCAAATAATAATAATTATCAAAGTGTATGATTTGTATAAACAAACAGAACATTCCAATTAATTCTGTGATACTGCAACATAGAACACAATGTGTTATATTTAAGAGGATTGTTTTATTTTTAATGACATACAAAATAGTGAAAATGCCCTAAAATGGAGATATGTGGGTTGTGTGTGCTTTTTGTGACTGCCATTATTTTTGTTATCATTTTTTCTTGAAAATCTTTAAAATTAAATTTAAAAAATAATAATAAAAAAATGTTATGTCAGTGCCTTTAATTTTGTTGTATTTGTTATAATCAAATATTTTTGTTATTAATTTGCTACAGTGTTGTTGTTGGAATTAATGTCCAAAAACTTATTTCAGCCTCTGAATAATTTAATGTAATCATAATCAACTAAATAAAACAGTTTAATAATATTACTGAAAATATTTGAACACTGCCATTATGTATTAACACTTGCAGTGACCACACACACACTGAACTGTATGAACACTTGCAGTGACCACACACACACTGAACTGTATGAACACTTGCAGTGACCACACACACACTGAACTGTATTAACACTTGCAGTGACCACACACACTGAACTGTATTAACACTTGCAGTGACCACACGCACACTGAACTGTATTAACACTTGCAGTGACCACACGCACACTGAACTGTATTAACACTTGCAGTGACCACACGAACACTGAACTGTATTAACACTTGCAGTGACCACACGCACACTGAACTGTATTAACACTTGCAGTGACCACACGCACACTGAACTGTATGAACACTTGCAGTGACCACACGCACACTGAACTGTATTAACACTTGCAGTGACCACACACACACTGAACTGTATTAACACTTGCAGTGACCACACGCACTGAACTGTATTAACACTTGCAGTGACCACACGCACACTGAACGGTATTAACACTTGCAGTGACCACACGCACACTGAACTGTATTAACACTTGCAGTGACCACACACACTGAACTGTATTAACACTTGCAGTGACCACACGCACTGAACTGTATTAACACTTGCAGTGACCACACGCACACTGAACTGTATTAACACTTGCAGTGACCACACACACTGAACTGTATTAACACTTGCAGTGACCACACGCACTGAACTGTATTAACACTTGCAGTGACCACGCACACTGAACTGTATTAACACTTGCAGTGACCACACGCACACTGAACTGTATTAACACTTGCAGGTGACCACACACACACTGAACTGTATTAACACTTGAACCACACACACTGAACTGTATTAACACTTGCAGTGACCACACGCTGAACTGTATTAACACTTGCAGTGACCACACGCACACTGAACTGTATTAACACTTGCAGTGACCACACACACTGAACTGTATTAACACTTGCAGTGACCACACACACACTGAACTGTATTAACACTTGCAGTGACCACACACACTGAACTGTATTAACACTTGCAGTGACCACACGCACACAGAACTGTATTAACACTTGCAGTGACCACACGCACACAGAACTGTATTAACACTTGCAGTGACCACACGCACACTGAACTGTATGAACACTTGCAGTGACCACACGCACACTGAACTGTATGAACACTTGCAGTGACCACATGCACACTGAACTGTATGAACACTTGCAGTGACCACACGCACACTGAACTGTATTAACACTTGCAGTGACCACACGCACACTGAACTGTATTAACACTTGCAGTGACCACACGCACACTGAACTGTATTAACACTTGCAGTGACCACACGCACACTGAACTGTATGAACACTTGCAGTGACCACACGCACACTGAACTGTATTAACACTTGCAGTGACCACACACACACTGAACTGTATTAACACTTGCAGTGACCACACACACTGAACTGTATTAACACTTGCAGTGACCACACCGCACACTGAACTGTATTAACACTTGCAGCAGTGACCACACGCACACTGAACTGTATTAACACTTGCAGTGACCACACGCACACTGAACTGTATTAACACTTGCAGTGACCACACGCACACTGAACTGTATGAACACTTGCAGTGACCACACGCACACTGAACTGTATTAACACTTGCAGTGACCACACGCACACTGAACTGTATTAACACTTGCAGTGACCACACGCACACTGAACTGTATTAACACTTGCAGTGACCACACGCACACTGAACTGTATGAACACTTGCAGTGACCACACGCACACTGAACTGTATTAACACTTGCAGTGACCACACGCACACTGAACTGTATTAACACTTGCAGTGACCACACGCACACTGAACTGTATTAACACTTGCAGTGACCACACGCACACAACTGTATTAACACTTGCAGTGACCACACGCACACTGAACTGTATGAACACTTGCAGTGACCACACGCACACTGAACTGTATTAACACTTGCAGTGACCACACGCACACTGAACTGTATTAACACTTGCAGTGACCACACGCACACTGAACTGTATTAACACTTGCAGTGACCACACACGCACACTGAACTGTATTAACACTTGCAGTGACCACACGCACACTGAACTGTATGAACACTTGCAGTGACCACACGCACACTGAACTGTATTAACACTTGCAGTGACCACATGCACACTGAACTGTATTAACACTTGCAGTGACCACACGCACACTGAACTGTATGAACACTTGCAGTGA
This sequence comes from Chrysomallon squamiferum, assembly GCA_012295275.1. NCBI lineage: Eukaryota > Metazoa > Mollusca > Gastropoda > Neomphalida > Peltospiridae > Chrysomallon > Chrysomallon squamiferum. Next base: position 8,518,965 of record CM022668.1, on the reverse strand, counting down.
CCACACGCACACTGAACTGTATTAACACTTGCAGTGACCACATGCACACTGAACTGTATGAACACTTGCAGTGACCACACGCACACTGAACTGTATGAACACTTGCAGTGACCACACGCACACTGAACTGTATTAACACTTACAGTGACCACACGCACACTGAACTGATAACTTAAGAAAAACTAAATAAAAAATACAATTAGTTTAAGATGTACTACTACTACAAAACAATGGATGTTCCCAGATACATTTTAACTGTAATTGCTTTTTTCTTTGATGCTAAACTTTTGATATTAACTAGCGTTGGATGATAAAAAAACAAATAAAATATGCTATAATGATGATGATAAAATTTGTAAATGCTGGTTAAAAATACTGGTTCAGGGTATAACAAAAGTATCTATTATAATATCCTGTTCACTTTATTATTATTATTATTATTATTATTATTATTTTTTTTTTTTTTTTTTTTTTTTTTTTTAGGGGTAGTTTATTGCTGATACTATGTTAATAGCATTTATTTATTTACTACTTATTTGTTTTTGTTTTTTTTTTTTTTTTTTTTTATATAAACTTATTTGTTTATAAAATGTTTAAATGTTTTATTTAAAAGCTTTGGCATGTACATTCCAGTCTGTTGTATAGTACATATAAATCTAATTTATCCCAATGTATCCATATCAGTTACAATGGTAACAGTTTATCCTTTAAATAATCAGCATTTTTAAAACCATGTCATAATTACTAACAGTGAAATGTGCTGGTTAGTTAAGTTGTGTTATAATGTATCAGTTGTTTCAGTTTTTGTTAACATGTAGCTAACTTGTGCGGTTATTTAGCCAGGTTTTGGTAATTTGTTTTTTCATTAATAAATTTTAGTTTACAGTTTTATGTGTTAATAAAATAAATTGCATGCCTGCTGTGGACATGTTTGTGATGTATTTGTATATCTCTCTGTATATGTGTGTGAGAAAGATGGCAGCTGCAGCAACACTAATTTTACTACTACTACCACTGTTGTTATTATTGTTGTTGTTACTGTTATTATTATTATTATTATTGCTATTATTATTATTATTACTACTACTATTACTATTACCATAATCATCAAATTATTACTATTTTTATATTTATTATTTTTACTGTTTTATTATTATTATTATTATTTTATTATTATTATTATTATTATTATTATTATTATTATTATTATTATTTTTATGCAATTGATAAATATTTGAGTATTTGCATTTCTGAAATCTTTTCTCTTATATAACTCATATTAATTCAAATTATATTTATATTTTATTCATATTTTTTAAATGAAATAGTAGTAGTAGTAGTAGTAATAGTAGTATTTATTTATTTATTATTTATTTATTTTATTTTTCCTTTTGAATATCCTATTATACTAAATTCCAACAAACAAGAATGTACAAAACCAATTTTTATAATTATCATGGGTCTTTGCACTTTACAGCTGACTATGCCAAAAAAATAAATAAATAAATAAATAAATAAACAAATAATAACTAGTTTAGATCTAAGATAATTTAGATATAACAATGAAAAATATTCCAAATTTTGGGGACTTAATGTAAGATTTTTTCTTAGTGAGTAAACTATAATATTAGATTAAAAATTTTAAAAACTTTTTTTGTTGTTGTTTTCTTGAAATATTTTTTTTTTTTTTTTTTTTTTTTTTACACCCCTAGCAGCCATTAGCTTTCGTAGTGATGTTTAGATAACATTTAATTTTAAATTAGGACTAAGCATTTGAACTTAATTAATTAACATTTATTTTATTTCACTTTTTACATTTATTTATTTTTTTATTTATTTTTTTATTATTATTATTATTATTATTATTATTATTATTATTATTATTATTATTATTATTATTATTATTATTTTAATTTAATTTCATTTTATTAATCCTGCCTGTCCTAAGTGTACCAAGTAATATGTTTCATTTAGTTTGATTTTCTGTTAATATTTGTTTATTTACCTGGTACATTTTTAGTTGCTGAGTATTACATTGTTGAATAGTTATTATGATTGTTTGGTCTAGAAAGACTTTGGAACAAGTGCAAATAAATAATACGAATAGTTACTGTAAAAGTATAGTGAGAAAAACTAAATACATAAATTGTATTATTTGTGATCATCTGGTTTAAACTTCTGAGATACCATTTGTTTTGCTTATATTAATTGTTTTGATAAAATTATTTTTGTCTGCATTATAGTAAGCGGGTGCCAACATCAAATCATAATTTGCAAGTTCACAGAAATTAAAAAGGAAAATGCTGTTGTAGATTAGAATAAAGCTGGGTACTTCAGCTCTGCTGGAAGTAGTGTCAAAAGTGAATTTAATTTATGTTATAAAGTCCTGCCAGTATCCATAAATGACTTTCTGACATGTTTTTCAACAAAGCCATTTTTAATTATAATTTACACAATGATGAAACTGATAATGAAAAATAATTGACATTTACAACCAACTTTATGCATTAAAAGACAGCATTACATCTAAAGAAATATTGTGTAACGGTGAGTGAGGACACATATTTTGTGGATAATATTATATTCTGAACTTCATAAATCATCATAAATATATCACTTATTTTTACTGAGTTTATTTTCCATAAAGTAGTCTGATTTCCTAAGCTTTACCATCTTTTCTTTTTTACTTCCACTAAATTCCAACTCTAATTACTTCTACAGATATATCCCCACCATCAAACATCATAACACAGTGTTTGTAATAAGCTGTATTTGTAAAATTTCAGTTTATTAAATAAAATATATTATTGTATCTGCAGGCGTGTTTTATTAAAATTATATCAACAATGCAAATTATGATTTCCAGCCTCTTTGACCTAAATAATAAAAGTGAATTAAATTTTTTTTTTTAAATTTGTTAATAGGTTCCCATTATTAAAAGTGGCTATGGAATAGTGCCTTTGATCATGCTAATATAATGATCAGCATTGCTGTGGTGGCAAATATTCCTGTGAAGAAAATTATTTTAAATATTAAAACAATAAAACTTTCGTGTCAAGATCACAGTTATTATGAGGTACTATATTTTTAAATAATCATTTTCTTCTTGAATATCAAAATCATTTTGACTGTTGAATCATTATTGCCTTTTCTCTTTTCTTTCATTTAAGAGAAATATAGCAAGCCTAATAAGCTTAATAAAATAAATAATAAATTAAATTAGTCATGGCACACCATATTCTTGTGTCCATTTTGTTCTTTTGATTTGCTAAGAGTATAAGTACATGGCTACAACCAGCTACAACCTTGCACTCAGAATGCCACTGACAAAATTTGGATAACTTACTACTTCTATTGCTGACAAAGTCTGAAACCTAATTTAGCAAATCTCTGGGAACCTTTAATCTAAATGAGTATGAACAGCAGATATCAGATTTCAAATTGATATCCTCATTCAACATCTGCTGCTAACATTTTGAAAATTAAACATATTTCTTGCTTTCTAACATTTTAAATTTTTAACTTGACACATCCATATTTGAAAAATAATAATAATAATAATTATATTAAAATGACCGGTTGAATTATCATGGAAAAAACAACAAGAAACTATCCAAGATTAGTAAATATTTATTTTCAAAGTTAAGGTTGTGAGGACATATTAGTGATTTGGTAAGTAAATATTTTAGAGTGCAGTTTTTCTGCATGACAGTAATTTTACTAACTGTTTCTGTTGTGTTTTAAAAGATAATGTTTTTCATCATTCAGCATTAAATCTGGAAAGGAAAAACATTTCAGTTAATTTTAATATTTAATGGTGAATTAAATGTGCCTGTGCATGTGTGTTTGAGAAAGAAGGAGAGAGAGAGAGAAAAACTGACTGAATGAAAATTCATGAGCTATTTTTGCATTGATTTGTTTCTTTTTGAGTATCATACACCCAACAGAAACATTATTATTATCATTATTATCATTATCATTATCATTATTATTTAATTAAAATAACATTTTCTTCTTCCTTTAATTGTAAATTGACAGAGGTGTAATAAAATGATAAGCTATTGTTACCTCTATGTTTTTTGATAGTAGTAATTAAGACAGTTAACAGTAGGCTGAACATTCGCCAGGTTTCCTAGCATTGCAAAATTCTGCTCGTCCTTCTGTAGCTGCTGGACGACGTAAGTAAACACGACATCTCATTCTCCTTTTGTTTCTACACACTCTCCCTTTGATGAAATGTATTTAGATTAATAATTAGAATAATAAAAATACTAATAGTTATTATTATTATTATTATTATTATTATTTAAAATGTGAGAAAATTTGAACTTGCTTTTAGCTGAAAAATAAATAAAATATTTTTTGTGAAAGTTTTAAGAAGCTGCAGTGCGAGTTTTACCTGGAATACACTTGTTACAGGTCTTCTGGCAATACAACTGTAACTGTGTGTTTGCGTTACAGCGCTCATCAATTTTGTTTTGTATAGCAGTTTTTATTTCCTCTTTACATGCTGCAAGATAAAAATTTGGTTGTAATTAGTTTAAATATAACAAAGTGTGTGTAATATCTGATGAACATATTTTATGTATAACAAAACTTCATCATAAACTAAGTAACCCTTTTGATGGTTTTACATATGCATTATTTTTCATCAGATGTCACAACAAATTGCTTCACTAGATCCTTTTATTTTATAGTTAATTCATTGTAAAAACTAAAAATTAATTAAAATACAACAAAATAAGGCAGATAAGATGTGCAAGCTGTACATAATTATTATAATTATGCTTTCCAAAGTTCAAAATTATTTATTTATTTATTTTTATTTTTTCTGGGTTTAAAATTTTATAAATTAATCTACTTACAAGTCTCACATTGATTTCCATAATAGGCTTCTGAACATTCACACTGGCAAGTGGTTGTATTCAGAACTCCACCATTAAAACATGTGAGCTTACACTCAGCTACAAACAAAATAGTTAATACAAGTAATAATAATAATTTATTGTGAAATTTTATACCAATGTAAAGAGTTTTAATTAGTATTTTATACTAAACATTCTCTCTCTCTCTCTCTCTCTCTCTCTCTCTCACACACACACACACACACATGTATAATGACAGTGTCATAATAATGTTCAAAAACTAAAATAAATACGTACAGCAGTCATCGCCTTCCCAGTTTCCAGTGCAGGTGCAGGAGCTGCATGCAGCATCTGGTGAGCCACCATTCTTACAGTACGTGCAGTCCTCTGCAATGAGAAATGCTTTGTAAAATCCTCTCTAAAGGAATTACAGGCTGCCAGATTCATTCTGATTTATTGAATCATGGAACATCAATTACTGTTTTAGTGTTTGTCACATGTTAAGAACTTTTCCACATAGGAAAATTACTGAAAGTGTTATTTACTGTATAAAACAAATAAGTAAATGTGACATTAAAAAAAAATCCAATTAAGCCACAGTTGGAAAACAAATAACTTGTTTTTGCATACAGATCATTAGAGTCAGGAAACCACTATCACTGCTCCAGCATTACTGATCATTAGAGTCAGGAAACCACTATCACTGCTCCAGCATTACTGATCAGTAGTAGTGTGACCATAACCACCTTCACTAAATCTGCCTTAAGCCAGTGCTATATCACTGAACTAAATGTGCCTTAAGCCAGTGCTATATCACTGAACTAAATGTGCCTTAAGCCAGTGCTATATCACTGAACTAAATGTGCGTTAAGCCAGTGCTATATCACTGAACTAAATGTGCCTTAAGCCAGTGCTATATCACTGAACTAAATGTGCCTTAAGCCAGTGCTATATCACTGAACTAAATGCATTTAATACTATTTTAATACTAAAATGCATTTTTGATTTACCACAACAACTTTTGTTTTCCACATTTATAAGACACTTAGTCTTTTAGACATTGACACACACACACAGAGAGATACAAAAACACACTACAGACACACACATACACAGACACACACACAGAGAGATACAAAAACACACTACAGACACACACATACACAGACACACACATACACATACACACACACAGAGAGATACAAAAACACACTACAGACACACACAGAGAGACACAAAAACACACTACAGATACACACATACACAGACACACACATACACACACACACACACAGAGAGATACAAAAACACACTACAGACAACCACACAGAGAGATACAAAAACACACTACAGACACACACATACACAGACACACACATACACACACAGAGATACAAAAACACACTACAGACACACATATACACAGACACACACATACACACACAGACACAAACAAACACAGTCAAACACAGACCCATAGAGACACACAGATACACACCCAGACATACACACTCTTACAGACACACAATATAACTTCCACAGACATATCATTCAAATCAGTGTCATAAGTTTGTTCTTTCCAAAATGAATTTTGTTTACCACAGTTGTTAAGAACAATACAACTAAAGATCTAAAGATTGTTACAAGTGTTACAGCAGTAATATTAGAAATCAGGAGTTTTTCTTTTTTTCTGACATCCTGCCTCTATGATGTGCATGTGTGTGTGTGTGAGTGTGTGTGTGTGACTGTCTGTGTGTGTGTCTGTGTGTGTATGTGTGTGTGTATGTGTGTCTGTGAATACAATAAAAGATATCAAATCTAAACATAAGACAGAAATGCTATTAAAGTTCATACTAACCACAGTGATCACCTGTCCACTCATTTGCACAGGTACAACCATCGCAACTGGCTGTGTGAGAACCACCATTTTTGCAATCATAAAGACAATCCGCTACAATGAAAAAACTGAATTACTGCAGAGAAAGATGAATCATTACTTTTATTTGCATACACCTTATATATTGCTTCTTTTTACCCTATCCTCTTGTGCAGTTTTTTATTTGGATAAGTCTGTAGGAGGGATCTGAATGATTCATGTATTGTTACTATAGAAATAGAACTTTGTGAAAAAACACTGATATATATTTCAGTTATTTAACACAGTTTCCTTGCATAGACAGGTACCCACACATTAATTTGCATTATTTCAAACACATTTCCTTTTCCATATTTATAAGACATTTACTATTTTAGGCACAGACACACACACACACAGAGAAACACAAACACCTACAGACACACACACACATAGTGAAACACTTACACAGAGAGACACAAACATAGACAGACAGAAACACAAATACACATGCACAAACAAAAACACATAGAGAGAGACACACAGATACACACCCAGACATGCACACTCTTACAGACACACAATATGACATCCACAGACATATCATTCAAATCAGTGTCATAAGTTTGTTCTTATAAAAATGAATTTTGTTTACCACAGTTGGTTCCGCCATAATTGGGATCACATTCACATTCATCACAATTTGCATCTGGAGTGCCATGGTCATTACAGTCCAAACCACAAGTGGCTGAAATGGGAAATTTATTTTTATTTAGTCATTTAATGATATACACATTATTTCTTAAACAGTTAGAAGTAACAAATATTGCTAATGTGAAGACAAATAATTCACATTACCACAGTTCGGTGGTTGCCATGAATTAGGACAAGAACAGGATGAGCAGTCTCCATTTTCTGTTCCACCATTCTGACAGTAATCACAAGTCTCTGAAACATACAAACATTCAAAATGATGTGAACTTGATTGCTCAAACAGAAGATGTTGTTAATGTCATTTAAGAAATACCCAGTTTTATGTTCTGGATTCTGTATCTATTCAATGATATTAAGTCTGCATTTATATCTTTGAGAAGAAGATGTAATAAAATATTAAAAATGACAGATCCTATGATTGTGTGCACATACACAGACACATATACATACAAACACACACACACACACTACATATATATATATATACGCATATATATATAAAATTACCTAGCAAATATGAATATTATTTCTGAATATGATAAAAATCTATTTTCATATTAGGGATAAACAGCACCCAAACAAAAAGGCATCTGGTAAAAATATGGCACCTAACATATCATGCTACTGTAAAATTTCATAAATATAATTATACACAATATAATTTAGATTATGTTATTTTTGACATATTACTAACTATGTGTTAAAGATTTAGTAATTTCTCGTGGTGACTTTGTTTATTTTTTCTCTAACTTTATTAAAACATTTCCTTTGTTGATTTATGTTATAAAAATTATAAAATTTATTTATGTTGTAAATATCTTTAAATTTTTTATTCCTTCAGATGAGAATTATAAAATAAATTTTTGAATTTTATCAGATACTTTTTCTGACTTTATTAAAATGTTTGCTTTGATCCCTATAAAAGTAACAAAATATCTAACATCAGGAAGCATTGGTCACACAGATGTTAAGCACAATACAACTAAAGATCTAAAGATTGTTACAAGTGTTACAGCAGTAATATTAGAAATCAGGAGTTTTTTTGACTTCCGGCCTCCATGATATGCATGTGTGTGTGTGTGTGTATGAGTGTGTGTGTGTGACTGTGTGTGCGTGTTTATGTGTGTGTGTATGTGTGTGTTTATGTGTGTGTGTATGTGTGTGTGTATGTGTGTCTGTGAATACAATAAAAACTATCAAATCTAAACATAAGACAGAAACGCTATTAAAGTTCATACTAACCACAGTGATCACCTGTCCACTCATTTACACAGGTACAACCATCGCAACTGGCTGTGTGAGAACCACCATTTTTACAATCATAAAGACAATCCGCTACAATGAAAAAACTGAATTACTGCAGAGAAAGATGAATCATTACTTTTATTTGCATACACCTTATATATTGCTTCTTTTTACCCTATCCTCTTGTGTAGTTTTTTATTTGGCTAAGTCTGTAGGAGGGATCTGAATGATTCATGTATTGTTACTATAGAAATAGAACTTTGTGAAAAAACACTGATATATATTTCAGTTATTTAACACAGTTTCCTTGCACAGATAGGTGTCACACATTAATTAGCATTATTTCAAACACATTTTGTTTTCCATGTTTATAAGTATTTTAGGCACAGACACACTCACGCACATGTAGTGAAACACTTATACAGAGAGACACAAGCACAGAGACACAAATACACATGCACAAACAAAAACACATAGAGAGAGACACACAGATACACACCCAGACATACACACTCTTACAGACACACAATATAACATCCACAGACATATCATTCAAATCAGTGTCATAAGTTTGTTCTTATAAAAATGAATTTTGTTTACCACAGTTGGTTCCGCCATAATTGGGATCACATTCACATTCATCACAATTTGCATCTGGAGTGCCATGGTCATTACAGTCCAAACCACAAGTGACTGAAATGGGAAATTTATTTTTATTTAGTCATTTAATGATATACACATTATTTCTTAAACAGTTAGAAGTAACAAATATTGCTAATGTGAAAAGACAAATAATTCACATTACCACAGTTCGGTTGTTGCCACGAATTAGGACAAGAACAGGATGAGCAGTCTCCATTTTCTGTTCCACCATTCTGACAGTAATCACAAGTCTCTGAAACATACAAACATTCAAAATGATGTGAACTTGATTGCTCAAACAGAAGATATTGTTAATGTTATTTAAAGCAATATCCGGTTTTATGTTCTGGATTCTCTATCTATTCAATGATATTAAGTCTGCATTTATATCTTTGAGAAGAAGATGTAATAAAGTATTAAAAATGACAGATCCTATGATTCTGTGCACAGACACACCCAACCAAATATATATATAAATATATGCGTATATTTATAAAATTACCTACCAAACAAGAATTTTATTTCTGAATATGATAAAAATCTATTTTCATACTTAGGGATAAACAGCACCCAAACAAAAAGGCATCTGGTAAAAATATGGCACCTAACATGTCATGCTACTGTAAAATTTCATAAATATAATTATACACAATATAATTTAGATTATGTTATTTTTGACATATTACTAACTATGTGTTAAAGATTTAGTAATTTCTCGTGGAGACTTTGTTTATTTTTTCTCTAACTTTATTAAAACATTTCCTTTGTTGATTTATGTTATAAAAATTATAAAATTTATTTATGTTGGAAATATTTTTTTAATCTTTGTTCTTTCTGATGTGAATTATAAAATAAATTTTTGAATTTTATCAGATATTTTTTCTGACTTTATTAAAATGTTTGCTTTGATCCCTATAAAAGTAACAAAATATCTAACATCAGGAAATATTGGTCACACAGATGTTAAGCACAATACAACTAAAGATCTAAAGATTGTTACAAGTGTTACAGCAGTAATATTAGAAATCAGGAGTTTTTCTGACTTCCTGCCTCCATGATGTGCATGTGTGTCTGTGTGTGTATGAGTGTGTGTGTGACTGTGTGTGCGTGTTTATGTGTGTGTGTATGTGTGTGTATGTGTGTGTATGTGCATATTTGTGAATACAATAAAAACTATCAAATCTAAACATAAGACAGAAACGCTATTAAAGTTCATACTAACCACAGTGATCACCTGTCCACTCATTTACACAGGTACAACCATCGCAACTGGCTGTGTGAGAACCACCATTTTTACAATCATAAAGACAATCCGCTACAATGAAAAAACTGAATTACTGCAGAGAAAGATGAATCATTACTTTTATTTGGATACACCTTATATATTGCTTCTTTTTACCCTATCCTCTTGTGTAGTTTTTTATTTGGCTAAGTCTGTAGGAGGGATCTGAATGATTCATGTATTGTTACTATAGAAATAGAACTTTGTGAAAAAACACTGATATATATTTCAGTTATTTAACACAGTTTCCTTGCACAGATAGGTGTCACACATTAATTAGCATTATTTCAAACACATTTTGTTTTCCATGTTTATAAGTATTTTAGGCACAGACACACTCACGCACATGTAGTGAAACACTTATACAGAGAGACACAAGCACAGAGACACAAATACACATGCACAAACAAAAACACATAGAGAGAGACACACAGATACACACCCAGACATACACACTCTTACAGACACACAATATAACATCCACAGACATATCATTCAAATCAGTGTCATAAGTTTGTTCTTATAAAAATGAATTTTGTTTACCACAGTTGGTTCCGCCATAATTGGGATCACATTCACATTCATCACAATTTGCATCTGGAGTGCCATGGTCATTACAGTCCAAACCACAAGTGACTGAAATGGGAAATTTATTTTTATTTAGTCATTTAATGATATACACATTATTTCTTAAACAGTTAGAAGTAACACATATTGCTAATGTGAAAAGACAAATAATTCACATTACCACAGCTCGGTTGGTTGCCACAATTAGGACAAGAACAGGATGAGCAGTCTGCATTTTCTGTTCCACCATTCTGACAGTAATCACAAGTCTCTGAAACATACAAACATTCAAAATGATGTGAACTTGATTGCTCAAACAGAAGATATTGTTAATGTTATTTAAGCAATACCCGGTTTTATGTTCTGGATTCTCTATCTATTCACTGATATTAAGTCTGCATTTATATCTTTGAGAAGAAGATGTAATAAAGTATTAAAAATGACAGATCCTATGATTCTGTGCACACACACACACACACACACACACACACAGATTTATATATATTTATAAAATTACCTAGCAAATAAGAATATTATTTCTGAATATTATAAAGATCTATTTTCATATTAGGGATAAACAGCACCCAAACAAAAAGGCATCTGGTAAAAATATGGCACCTCACATATCATGCTACTGTAAAATTTCATAAATATAATTATACACAATATAATTTAGATTATGTTATTTTTGACATATTACTAACTATGTGTTAAAGATTTAGTAATTTCTCGTGGAGACTTTGTTTATTTTTTCTCTAACTTTATTAAAACATTTCCTTTGTTGATTTATGTTATAAAAATTATAAAATTTATTTATGTTGGAAATATTTTTTTTATCTTTGTTCTTTCTGATGTGAATTATAAAATAAATTTTTGAATTTTATCAGATATTTTTTCTGACTTTATTAAAATGTTTGCTTTGATCCCTATAAAAGTAACAAAATATCTAACATCAGGAAATATTGGTCACACAGATGTTAAGCACAATACAACTAAAGATCTAAAGATTGTTACAAGTGTTACAGCAGTAATATTAGAAATCAGGAGTTTTTCTGACTTCCTGCCTCCATGATGTGCATGTGCATGTGTGTGTGTGTTTATGTGTGTGTGTATGTGTGTGTGTATGTGTGTCTGTGAATACAATAAAATATATCAAATCTAAACATAAGATTGAAAAGCTATTAAAGTTCATACTAACCACAGTGATCACCTGTCCACTCATTTGCACAGGTACAACCATCGCAACTGGCTGTGTGAGAACCACCATTTTACAATCATAAAGACAATCCGCTACAATGAAAAGACTGAATTTACTGCAGTGAAAGATGAATCATTACTTTTATTTGCATACACCTTATATATTGCTTCTTTTTTTACCCTATCCTCTTGTGCAGTTTTTTTTTTTGGCTAAGTCTGTAGGAGAGATCTGAATAATTCATGTATTGTTACTATAGAAATAGAACTTTGTGAAAAACACTGATATACATTTCAGTTATTTAACACAGTTTCCTTGCATAGATAGGTATCCACACATTAATTTGCATTATTTCAACTCATTTCCTTTTCCATATTTATAAGACATTTAGTATTTTAGGCACAGACACACACAGAGAAACACAAACACCTACAGACACACACACATAGTGAAACACTTACACAGAGAGACACAAACATAGACAAACAGAAACCCACACACAAACACAGACCCATAGAGAGAGAGACACACAGATACACACCCAGACATACATACTCTTACAGACACACAATATGACATCCACAGACATATCATTCAAATCAGTGTCATAAGTTTGTTCTTATAAAATGAATTTTGTTTACCACAGTTGGTTCCGCCATAATTGGGATCACATTCACATAAATCACAATTTCCATCTGGAGTGCCATGGTCATTACAGTCCAAACCACAATTGGCTGAAATGGGAACATTATTTTTATTTAGTCATTTAATGATATACACATTATTTCTTAAACAGTTAGAAGTAACACATATTGCTAATGTGAAAAGACAAATAATTCACATTACCACAGCTCGGTGGTTGCCACGAATTAGGACAAGAACAGGATGATGAGCAGTCTGCATTTTCTGTTCCACCATTCTGACAGTAATCACAAGTCTCTGAAACATACAAACATTCAAAATGATGTGAACTTGATTGCTCAAACAGAAGATATTGTTAATGTTATTTAAGCAATACCCGGTTTTATGTTCTGGATTCTCTATCTATTCACTGATATTAAGTCTGCATTTATATCTTTGAGAAGAAGATGTAATAAAGTATTAAAAATGACAGATCCTATGATTCTGTGCACACACACACACACACACACACACACACACACACACATTTTATATATATTTATAAAATTACCTAGCAAATAAGAATATTATTTCTGAATATTATAAAGATCTATTTTCATATTAGGGATAAACAGCACCCAAACAAAAAGGCATCTGGTAAAAATATGGCACCTCACATATCATGCTACTGTAAAATTTCATAAATATAATTATACACAATATAATTTAGATTATGTTATTTTTGACATATTACTAACTATGTGTTAAAGATTTAGTAATTTCTCGTGGAGACTTTGTTTATTTTTTCTCTAACTTTATTAAAACATTTCCTTTGTTGATTTATGTTATAAAAATTATAAAATTTATTTATGTTGTAAATATCTTTAAATTTTTTATTCCTTCAGATGAGAATTATAAAATAAATTTTTGAATTTTATCAGATACTTTTTCTGACTTTATTAAAATGTTTGCTTTGATCCCTATAAAAGTAACAAAATATCTAACATCAGGAAATATTGGTCACACAGATGTTAAGCACAATACAACTAAAGATCTAAAGATTGTTACAAGTGTTACAGCAGTAATATTAGAAATCAGGAGTTTTTCTGACATCCTGCCTCCATGATGTGCATGTGTGTCTGTGTGTGTATGAGTGTGTGTGTGACTGTGTGTGCGTGTTTATGTGTGTGTGTATGTGTGTGTATGTGCATATTTGTGAATACAATAAAAACTATCAAATCTAAACATAAGACAGAAACGCTATTAAAGTTCATACTAACCACAGTGATCACCTGTCCACTCATTTACACAGGTACAACCATCGCAACTGGCTGTGTGAGAACCACCATTTTTACAATCATAAAGACAATCCGCTACAATGAAAAAACTGAATTACTGCAGAAAAAGATGAATCATTACTTTTATTTGCATACACCTTATATATTGCTTCTTTTTACCCTATCCTCTTGTGTAGTTTTTTATTTGGCTAAGTCTGTAGGAGGGATCTGAATGATTCATGTATTGTTACTATAGAAATAGAACTTTGTGAAAAAACACTGATATATATTTCAGTTATTTAACACAGTTTCCTTGCACAGATAGGTGTCACACATTAATTAGCATTATTTCAAACACATTTTGTTTTCCATGTTTATAAGTATTTTAGGCACAGACACACTCATGCACATGTAGTGAAACACTTATACAGAGAGACACAAGCACAGAGACACAAATACACATGCACAAACAAAAACACATAGAGAGAGACACACAGATACACACCCAGACATACACACTCTTACAGACACACAATATAACATCCACAGACATATCATTCAAATCAGTGTCATAAGTTTGTTCTTATAAAAATGAATTTTGTTTACCACAGTTGGTTCCGCCATAATTGGGATCACATTCACATTCATCACAATTTGCATCTGGAGTGCCATGGTCATTACAGTCCAAACCACAAGTGACTGAAATGGGAAATTTATTTTTATTTAGTCATTTAATGATATACACATTATTTCTTAAACAGTTAGAAGTAACACATATTGCTAATGTGAAAAGACAAATAATTCACATTACCACAGCTCGGTGGTTGCCACGAATTAGGACAAGAACAGGATGAGCAGTCTGCATTTTCTGTTCCACCATTCTGACAGTAATCACAAGTCTCTGAAACATACAAACATTCAAAATGATGTGAACTTGATTGCTCAAACAGAAGATATTGTTAATGTTATTTAAGCAATACCCGGTTTTATGTTCTGGATTCTCTATCTATTCACTGATATTAAGTCTGCATTTATATCTTTGAGAAGAAGATGTAATAAAGTATTAAAAATGACAGATCCTATGATTCTGTGCACACACACACACACACACACACACACACAGATTTATATATATTTATAAAATTACCTAGCAAATAAGAATATTATTTCTGAATATTATAAAGATCTATTTTCATATTAGGGATAAACAGCACCCAAACAAAAAGGCATCTGGTAAAAATATGGCACCTCACATATCATGCTACTGTAAAATTTCATAAATATAATTATACACAATATAATTTAGATTATGTTATTTTTGACATATTACTAACTATGTGTTAAAGATTTAGTAATTTCTCGTGGAGACTTTGTTTATTTTTTCTCTAACTTTATTAAAACATTTCCTTTGTTGATTTATGTTATAAAAATTATAAAATTTATTTATGTTGGAAATATTTTTTTTTAATCTTTGTTCTTTCTGATGTGAATTATAAAATAAATTTTTGAATTTTATCAGATATTTTTTCTGACTTTATTAAAATGTTTGCTTTGATCCCTATAAAAGTAACAAAATATCTAACATCAGGAAATATTGGTCACACAGATGTTAAGCACAATACAACTAAAGATCTAAAGATTGTTACAAGTGTTACAGCAGTAATATTAGAAATCAGGAGTTTTTCTGACTTCCTGCCTCCATGATGTGCATGTGTGTGTGTGTTTATGTGTGTGTGTATGTGTGTCTGTGAATACAATAAAATATATCAAATCTAAACATAAGATTGAAAAGCTATTAAAGTTCATACTAACCACAGTGATCACCTGTCCACTCATTTTGCACAGGTACAACCATCGCAACTGGCTG
This sequence comes from Chrysomallon squamiferum, assembly GCA_012295275.1. Classification (NCBI taxonomy): domain Eukaryota; kingdom Metazoa; phylum Mollusca; class Gastropoda; order Neomphalida; family Peltospiridae; genus Chrysomallon; species Chrysomallon squamiferum. The sequence continues at coordinate 8,502,835 of CM022668.1, read as the reverse complement.
TGTGAGAACCACCATTTTTACAATCATAAAGACAATCCGCTACAATGAAAAGACTGAATTTACTGCAGTGAAAGATGAATCATTACTTTTATTTGCATACACCTTATATATTGCTTCTTTTTACCCTATCCTCTTGTGCAGTTTTTTATTTGGCTAAGTCTGTAGGAGAGATCTGAATAATTCATGTATTGTTACTATAGAAATAGAACTTTGTGAAAAAACACTGATATACATTTCAGTTATTTAACACAGTTTCCTTGCATAGATAGGTATCCACACATTAATTTGCATTATTTCAACTCATTTCCTTTTCCATATTTATAAGACATTTAGTATTTTAGGCACAGACACACACAGAGAAACACAAACACCTACAGACACACACACATAGTGAAACACTTACACAGAGAGACACAAACATAGACAAACAGAAACCCACACACAAACACAGACCCATAGAGAGAGACACACAGATACACACCCAGACATACATACTCTTACAGACACACAATATGACATCCACAGACATATCATTCAAATCAGTGTCATAAGTTTGTTCTTATAAAAATGAATTTTGTTTACCACAGTTGGTTCCGCCATAATTGGGATCACATTCACATAAATCACAATTTCCATCTGGAGTGCCATGGTCATTACAGTCCAAACCACAATTGGCTGAAATGGGAACATTATTTTTATTTAGTCATTTAATGATATACACATTATTTCTTAAACAGTTAGAAGTAACACATATTGCTAATGTGAAAAGACAAATAATTCACATTACCACAGCTCGGTGGTTGCCACGAATTAGGACAAGAACAGGATGAGCAGTCTGCATTTTCTGTTCCACCATTCTGACAGTAATCACAAGTCTCTGAAACATACAAACATTCAAAATGATGTGAACTTGATTGCTCAAACAGAAGATATTGTTAATGTTATTTAAGCAATACCCCGGTTTTATGTTCTGGATTCTCTATCTATTCACTGATATTAAGTCTGCATTTATATCTTTGAGAAGAAGATGTAATAAAGTATTAAAAATGACAGATCCTATGATTCTGTGCACACACACACACACACACACACACACACAGATTTATATATATTTATAAAATTACCTAGCAAATAAGAATATTATTTCTGAATATTATAAAGATCTATTTTCATATTAGGGATAAACAGCACCCAAACAAAAAGGCATCTGGTAAAAATATGGCACCTCACATATCATGCTACTGTAAAATTTCATAAATATAATTATACACAATATAATTTAGATTATGTTATTTTTGACATATTACTAACTATGTGTTAAAGATTTAGTAATTTCTCGTGGAGACTTTGTTTATTTTTTCTCTAACTTTATTAAAACATTTCCTTTGTTGATTTATGTTATAAAAATTATAAAATTTATTTATGTTGGAAATATTTTTTTAATCTTTGTTCTTTCTGATGTGAATTATAAAATAAATTTTTGAATTTTATCAGATATTTTTTCTGACTTTATTAAAATGTTTGCTTTGATCCCTATAAAAGTAACAAAATATCTAACATCAGGAAATATTGGTCACACAGATGTTAAGCACAATACAACTAAAGATCTAAAGATTGTTACAAGTGTTACAGCAGTAATATTAGAAATCAGGAGTTTTTCTGACTTCCTGCCTCCATGATGTGCATGTGTGTGTGTGTTTATGTGTGTGTGTATGTGTGTGTGTATGTGTGTCTGTGAATACAATAAAATATATCAAATCTAAACATAAGATTGAAAAGCTATTAAAGTTCATACTAACCACAGTGATCACCTGTCCACTCATTTGCACAGGTACAACCATCGCAACTGGCTGTGTGAGAACCACCATTTTTACAATCATAAAGACAATCCGCTACAATGAAAAGACTGAATTTACTGCAGTGAAAGATGAATCATTACTTTTATTTGCATACACCTTATATATTGCTTCTTTTTACCCTATCCTCTTGTGCAGTTTTTTATTTGGCTAAGTCTGTAGGAGAGATCTGAATAATTCATGTATTGTTACTATAGAAATAGAACTTTGTGAAAAAACACTGATATACATTTCAGTTATTTAACACAGTTTCCTTGCATAGATAGGTATCCACACATTAATTTGCATTATTTCAACTCATTTCCTTTTCCATATTTATAAGACATTTAGTATTTTAGGCACAGACACACACAGAGAAACACAAACACCTACAGACACACACACATAGTGAAACACTTACACAGAGAGACACAAACATAGACAAACAGAAACCCACACACAAACACAGACCCATAGAGAGAGACACACAGATACACACCCAGACATACATACTCTTACAGACACACAATATGACATCCACAGACATATCATTCAAATCAGTGTCATAAGTTTGTTCTTATAAAAATGAATTTTGTTTACCACAGTTGGTTCCGCCATAATTGGGATCACATTCACATAAATCACAATTTCCATCTGAGTGCCATGGTCATTACAGTCCAAACCACAATTGGCTGAAATGGGAACATTATTTTTTTATTTAGTCATTTAATGATATACACATTATTTCTTAAACAGTTAGAAGTAACACATATTGCTAATGTGAAAAGACAAATAATTCACATTACCACAGCTCGGTGGTTGCCATGAATTAGGACAAGAACAGGATGAGCAGTCTGCATTTTCTGTTCCACCATTCTGACAGTAATCACAAGTCTCTGAAACATACAAACATTCAAAATGATGTGAACTTGATTGCTCAAACAGAAGATATTGTTAATGTTATTTAAGCAATACCGGTTTTATGTTCTGGATTCTCTATCTATTCACTGATATTAAGTCTGCATTTATATCTTTGAGAAGAAGATGTAATAAAGTATTAAAAATGACAGATCCTATGATTCTGTGCACACACACACACACACACACACACACACAGATTTATATATATTTATAAAATTACCTAGCAAATAAGAATATTATTTCTGAATATTATAAAGATCTATTTTCATATTAGGGATAAACAGCACCCAAACAAAAAGGCATCTGGTAAAAATATGGCACCTCACATATCATGCTACTGTAAAATTTCATAAATATAATTATACACAATATAATTTAGATTATGTTATTTTTGACATATTACTAACTATGTGTTAAAGATTTAGTAATTTCTCGTGGAGACTTTGTTTATTTTTTCTCTAACTTTATTAAAACATTTCCTTTGTTGATTTATGTTATAAAAATTATAAAATTTATTTATGTTGGAAATATTTTTTTAATCTTTGTTCTTTCTGATGTGAATTATAAAATAAATTTTTGAATTTTATCAGATATTTTTTCTGACTTTATTAAAATGTTTGCTTTGATCCCTATAAAAGTAACAAAATATCTAACATCAGGAAATATTGGTCACACAGATGTTAAGCACAATACAACTAAAGATCTAAAGATTGTTACAAGTGTTACAGCAGTAATATTAGAAATCAGGAGTTTTTCTGACTTCCTGCCTCCATGATGTGCATGTGTGTGTGTGTTTTATGTGTGTGTGTGTGTGTGTGTGTGTGTCTGTGAATACAATAAAATATATCAAATCTAAACATAAGATTGAAAAGCTATTAAAGTTCATACTAACCACAGTGATCACCTGTCCACTCATTTGCACAGGTACAACCATCGCAACTGGCTGTGTGAGAACCACCATTTTTTTACAATCATAAAGACAATCCGCTACAATGAAAAGACTGAATTTACTGCAGTGAAAGATGAATCATTACTTTTATTTGCATACACCTTATATATTGCTTCTTTTTACCCTATCCTCTTGTGCAGTTTTTTTTATTTGGCTAAGTCTGTAGGAGAGATCTGAATAATTCATGTATTGTTACTATAGAAATAGAACTTTGTGAAAAAACACTGATATACATTTCAGTTATTTAACACAGTTTCCTTGCATAGATAGGTATCCACACATTAATTTGCATTATTTCAACTCATTTCCTTTTCCATATTTATAAGACATTTAGTATTTTAGGCACAGACACACACAGAGAAACACAAACACCTACAGACACACACACATAGTGAAACACTTACACAGAGAGACACAAACATAGACAAACAGAAACCCACACACAAACACAGACCCATAGAGAGAGACACACAGATACACACCCAGACATACATACTCTTACAGACACACAATATGACATCCACAGACATATCATTCAAATCAGTGTCATAAGTTTGTTCTTATAAAAATGAATTTTGTTTACCACAGTTGGTTCCGCCATAATTGGGATCACATTCACATAAATCACAATTTCCATCTGGAGTGCCATGGTCATTACAGTCCAAACCACAATTGGCTGAAATGGGAACATTATTTTTATTTAGTCATTTAATGATATACACATTATTTCTTAAACAGTTAGAAGTAACACATATTGCTAATGTGAAAAGACAAATAATTCACATTACCACAGCTCGGTGGTTGCCACGAATTAGGACAAGAACAGGATGAGCAGTCTGCATTTTCTGTTCCACCATTCTGACAGTAATCACAAGTCTCTGAAACATACAAACATTCAAAATGATGTGAACTTGATTGCTCAAACAGAAGATATTGTTAATGTTATTTAAGCAATACCCGGTTTTATGTTCTGGATTCTCTATCTATTCACTGATATTAAGTTTGCATTTATATCTTTGAGAAGAAGATGTAATAAAGTATTAAAAATGACAGATCCTATGATTCTGTGCACACACACACACACACACACACACACACACACACACAGATTTATATATATTTATAAAATTACCTAGCAAATAAGAATATTATTTCTGAATATTATAAAGATCTATTTTCATATTAGGGATAAACAGCACCCAAACAAAAAGGCATCTGGTAAAAATATGGCACCTCACATATCATGCTACTGTAAAATTTCATAAATATAATTATACACAATATAATTTAGATTATGTTATTTTTGACATATTACTAACTATGTGTTAAAGATTTAGTAATTTCTCGTGGAGACTTTGTTTATTTTTTCTCTAACTTTATTAAAACATTTCCTTTGTTGATTTATGTTATAAAAATTATAAAATTTATTTATGTTGGAAATATTTTTTTAATCTTTGTTCTTTCTGATGTGAATTATAAAATAAATTTTTGAATTTTATCAGATATTTTTTCTGACTTTATTAAAATGTTTGGTTTGATCCCTATAAAAGTAACAAAATATCTAACATCAGGAAATATTGGTCACACAGATGTTAAGCACAATACAACTAAAGATCTAAAGATTGTTACAAGTGTTACAGCAGTAATATTAGAAATCAGGAGTTTTTCTGACTTCCTGCCTCCATGATGTGCATTTGTGTGTGTGTTTATGTGTGTGTATGTGTGTGTGTGTGTGTGTCTGTGAATACAATAAAATATATCAAATCTAAACATAAGATTGAAATGCAATTAAAGTTCATACTAACCACAGTGATCACCTGTCCACTCATTTACACAGGTACAACCATCGCAACTGGCTGTGTGAGAACCACCATTTTTGCAATCATAATTGCATTCCTCTACAATGAAAAAACTGAATTTACTGCAGAGAAAGATGAATCATTGCTTTTATTTGCATACACCTTATATATTGCTTCTTTTTACCCTATCCTCTTGTGTAGTTTTTTATTTGGCTAAGTCTGTAGGAGGGATCTGAATGATTCATGTATTGTTACTATAGAAATAGAACTTTGTGAAAAAACACTGATATACATTTCAGTTATTTAACACAGTTTTCTTGCATAGATAGGTACCACACATTAAATTGCATTATTTCAACTCATTTCCTTTTCCATATTTATAAGACACAAACACCTAGAGACACACACACATAGTGAAACACTTACACAGAGAGACACAAGCACAGAGACACAAATACACATGCACATACACAAACACATAGAGAAAGACACACACATATACCAAGACATACACACACATACAGAGAGACAGACAGCATGACATGCACTCAAATTCACAGTTACACTTGCAGATACTCCATAACCACTATTTTGACTATAAAGATTCAAAGCTCTGGAATGAAAGAAATCACAAATGAATCTTTTCTTTTATCTGTGTACACGTTGCTTCTTTTAACTCCAATCATCACTGATGTGGCTAAGTTGTCAGTGTGTACAGCATACTTCAACATACTTCAACATAATAGCACCAGACAAAAGTTAACATAACATTGCTGACACGTAACTGACTGACTGCGTTCATTTACTACATTGTCATAAATCAATTTCCTTTACCTTAATTTACACATATACAGATTATTCAATGGTAAACTAAAAAGATGAATAACTGAAAGATAAATAATTATCATAAATTATTCACTGATTTCCTTGAATTTCAGTCATATACTCTCTCTCTCTCTCTCTGTTAGATACATACATATACATACACACACACACACACACACACACACACACACACACATATATATATATATATAGAGAGAGAGAGAGAGAGAGAGAGAGAGAGAGAGAGAGAGAGAGAGAGAGAGAGAGAGAGAGGAGAGATGTTAATCTAATGTGTTCTTACCACAAGTTGGACCCCCCCAGGCACCAGAACACGAACAAGCATCACAGTTTCCGGTGTGTGACCCGCCATTTTTACAGTATTCGCAATGAGCTGAAATAAACATGACATTCAGAGCAGATGAGGGTAATGTTCTCTAAATGCTGCACGTATCAAACAACATTAAATACACTACTATTGTTTCAACAACTGCCTGAAGACACACCATGAAACAAGTGTTACAGTCAGAACTGTTATTTAATACTCACTGTTGAATACTTATTACATAAATCATTTTTTTTAATACTTTTCTTAAGACTGATTCTTTGAAATTATTTGATAAACATATCTACACTTATTATTATTATTACTGTTGCCGTTACTGTAATTTTGTCGATTTTTTTTTTTTTTTTTTTGTTCTTACGTTTGTTTATAACATTATCGTTATTGTTATTGTTATTAGTATTATTAGTATTATTACTATTATTACTATTATTACTATTATTAGTATTATTACTATTACTATTATTATTATTATTGTTTTTACTATTATTATTATTAATATTACTATATTATTATTATTGTTATTATTATTATTATTATTATTATTATTGACACTGTTAATATGTACTATTAGTAATTGTTTTGATTATTATGTTATCTTTATATATGCAAAGAGTTATGAATAAGTCTTCCATACATAACAGGCTCATAATGTTTCCTCACTATTAGAAATTAAAAATTAAAAATTTGACAGAGCAAACACACACACACACACAAAAATGTTTTTTAAATCCAAATTTAAAAAAAAGAAGAATTTGGTAGTATACTGAGAAGATTTTAAAGACTGATTCACAGATAGTATATTCACATTCTTTCAGAATGTTTTGATTTTGGGGTTCAGGCAACTTTTTCTTTAATGACACTCGTCTGTCATTAATTTAGCGATGGACAGGGCTTGTGGTTAATATCAGTCATGCAGGTATAGATATTAACATGGCATTAGTCCTCTTTTAACAGAACATCTTTTAATGAATAATAAGAAGAATAGAGACAATATATTACACGACATAATATAACCGATAATTTTAAAAGTTACCTAGCTAAATAGAAAATGGCATTTAAACTCAGCATAGAATATCTGTTGTTTCACATGTAAACTAATATTTGAAATGAAAACATTATGATTCAGGATATTTTAAAGGTGTTGAAAAGACTGTATATAGACTACTTACAACATCTGTCACCCTGCCAGTTGGTTTCACAGGAACATTTACTACAAATGTTGTCGACTGTGCCGTGCACACAATAATCACAGGTCTCTGTAAAATGAAATCATAAATTATAGAAAAGAATTCTGGTAACAAAAAGAAATAACAGTGGAGATAAAGTGCTCTTCCAAAAATAATAAAAATAATAATGGAGTAGTAACAAAAAAACGAAAAAGAAAAGAATAATACGACAAAATTACAATGATAATATAGCAGTTGTAGCAGTAGTAGCAGTAGTAGTAGTAGTAAAGTAGTAGTAATACTAGTAGTAGTTGTAGTAGTAGCTGTAGTAGTATCAGTAGTAGTAGTAGAAGTATCATAATGCTTTAAGATTACACTGTTTATTTATCATTGACGTCATTATCATCATCGTCATTATCATCATCATCATTATCATCGATACTGTTATTAATATTATGTATTTTACGAAACAGAGGTAAGCATTATTTTACTTATTCAGTATTATATTTTATAGTTATCTTTTGTCGTTACATCTAAAAATACTGATTCATTCACAGAAATGGTTAGTAACGGTTTTGTTATTTAATGGCTTTCTTATTTTTGTTTATATATCAGAAGTTCTTACAGAATACACCGTGTGTTCACATACACACAAAACAGATGCCCCCAAAAAGAAGGAACAAAAGGACAAAAGTTAAGAACATAGAAATATATATTAAAATTCTTTCAAACTTACCACAACGGTCGCCTTTCCAGTGATTAATACAGGTGCAAGTTTTACAGTCGTTGTGGCTTCCACCATTTAGACAATAGTTGCAAGTGTCTGAAAAAACAAAAACAAAAATAAATAATATACTTACTCCAAAAAAACCAACAGATAAAGAATACCTCTATCTGACATTAAATAGTCTCTCTCTCTCTCTCTCTCTCTCTCTCTCTCTCTCTCTCTCTCTCTCTCTCTCTCTCTCTCTCTCTCTCTCTCTCTCTCTCTCTCTCTCTCAGAAATAATTCAACTGAAAATAATTGGTTTAAAAACATAAAAGTTCTCACATACCACATTCTGCCCCTTCCCAATGATTTGTGCACTGACAGATACATCGGAGCTCCCCGTTCTTAAACACACGATTCATATATCCACCATTCTGGCAGTTCAGTGTACACGTATCTGTGTTCAAAAATAAATACTGTTAATATTTTCATTAAACATTACTGATTGGTTATTTGTATGCAATTTAAAACTGACAGATAAAGAGGCAGGTAGAGTGCCAGACAGATAGATGGAAGTGTATATAGCTGTATGGATACATAAAATTCAGTTGGATGAATTTCATTTCCAGATCACACTTTAGTCTCATGGTATAAAGGTTTATATATAATAATAGCAGTAGGTCTAACATACCTGGACAAACTTCACAAGTGAATGGACAGAATAAAAGTGCCACCTCATAAGTAAAAGATGAACAAAAAGTTTGTCGACATACATTACTATCAGATGCTAAGGTACAGTCAACTGGAATCAAAAGAAAATAATATTAGTTATCTCTCTCTCTCTCTCTCTCTCTCTCTCTCTCTCTCTCTCTCTCTCTCTCTCTCTCTCTCTCTCTCTCTCTCTCTCTCTCTCTCTCTCTCTCATGATGTTTTGATCATTTTTTTTTCATGTAGAATAATAATTATTATTATATATAAAAGACGTAATAATTTACTCATTCTGCTTATGATACTGGTTTAGGAGACAAACTAAGAGCAGAAATGAAATCTTGGAATACCTTTTCTTTCTACCAGTCCTGAATGAATTCTTGACAATATATATATGGCATGAAGTAAACAACAAAAATAAAGTAGGTTGAATGTTAAAAATTAGTGTTAATTACCAGTTTCACAGTTAGTTCCAGAGGTAACTCCAGTTGCATCACATTTACAGTCACACGTATCTACATCAACTTCGCCACCATTGAAACAGAATTTGTCTTCGCAGTCTAAAATGAATAACAAAATCTTGGAGTAAGATTATAAATGATCTTGCAAATCTCTCTCTCTCTCATATGAGTAATGGTATCTTCTTTGTATGTGCATGATTATGTATGTTTGTATATGACAATAGCTTCAGTAGCTTTATCTGTGGCTGCGAATATACGAGTTGAAAAAGAGAAAGAGAGTACGTACCACAAAGGTTGGGGTATGTACTGTCAGCAGTTCCACAGGACGTGCAGCCATCCTTTTCACTTGGTGCACAATAAGGATCATCATGTCGAGAATCAGGTATTCTATGAGATATATTATTATTATTATTATTATTATTATTTCTCAAAAGATATATATTTTTAATACAGTTCAAAATAATAATACTAATAATACTACTAATAATAATAATAGTAGTAGTAGTAGTAGTAGTAGTAGTAGTAGTAGTAGTAGTAGTAGTAGTAGCAGTAATAATAATACATGTAAAAGTGATGTAAGACTGAATTATTTGTATCTCAGGGTATGTATTGGTAGACTAATGTTAAGTAAATAAGTTTCTTATTAATACAAACATTTTAACATTTAATTTACAAGAACAATGATTTCTTTTTAAAGACTGCTGAATATTTCGAATTAATAGTCTTTAAGGTTGAGCCATATTTGTCATTACTGTTAATAAATAAGTTACTTACCTTTTTGCATAGTAGCAGATCATGATGTAAACCTCGTTAGATGCACCTGTAATTCCTTTGCTATTACAATCAGCCACTGCACAGCCAACTCGGGACGACTCACTTGAAATCAACTGAAATAAATATTTATATAAATCAATATATTATTGTTTTATTATATGTATGCGTCATAATACTGAATTATTCACTGACTGAGTGATAGAAACACAATGACAGATTATAATGTAAATGAATAAATAAATGAACAACCATTCAACTTGTTAGCAGTCACTAAGTGTCAGAATGAAAACCTCTTCTTTTCCATAATTTTGTTTTTAAATTTAACAACGACACCTAAAATTTCTATTAAAATTTTGAAGCAGTATGAACTAAGGCATGATCTGTGGTCCCTCCTGGATTATAGGACCTGACGTTTTAGCTTCATTACTTTCATAACAGGTCTGTTTCTGGATAATTAATTAATTAATTTCTGAATACCTGTAAGTATGGTATTGCATTTTCATTTGCATTTCCATAGGTAAAATTGTCTTTAGCACTTTCCCAGCTGGCGACACCATCAGCCGGGTTAATGGAGCTGTCTGACATGAACATGTTCTGTCCTATCTGGATTCCAGGCAGCGCTGTCATTTGTTTAAAAATTATATATAATCCAAACATGACAAAAACAAAGATATTAAAGAAACAACAGGCATACTAATAATAATAATAATAGCTTTTATTTTAGTTTTTAATTTTTAAATGAAGCTAATAATAAAAAGATTAGTAGGAAGAGTGATAGTACTAGAAGTTCTAAAAATATTAGTAGTCAAATATAGCAACAACAACAACAACAACAACAACAACGACAACAACAACAACGACAAGGACAAGGACAAGGACAAGGACAACAACAACAACAACAACAACGACAAGGACAAGGACAACAACAACAACAACAACAACAACAACGACAACAACAACAACAACGACAAGGACAAGGACAAGGACAACAACAACAACAACAACAACAATAATAATAATAATAATAATAAGTGAACATACATATTGCACTTCTATCGGCTTTCTCATCAGGTACGGAAGTGCATTGTCGTGCAAACTTTGATGCAATAGCTTCAAGTTCGTCATCCCAAACCTGAAAAAGCACATTTTCAAAGTAATATTCAAGTTTCAATTCTAATTATTCTATATCTTAGTAGAATTTGTAATCACAATATTACAGCTGTAAATTCATTATTATAAGTATCATGCGCTAACATTCGCTAACATTTGGCGCAAAATTCATTTATTGAAATTACTAGATATAAGACAGGAAACTCTGAGCAGCTCAAACTCCGAAAGTTACTCGTTTTGCTAGTTAGCAACTGCAAATGTTTATTTATACCTTCCCGAACACTTGTAAGTTCGTGTTATGCTATTTTAAAAGGCCGGGGTGTGATACTGGGTGGAGTGGGGTGTGATGCTGGGTGGAGTGGGGTGTGATGCTCGGTGGAGTGGGGTGTGATACTGGGTGGGGTGACCTGTAGCCGCTCGGTGAGAATTAATCTTGTGACCTCTATACAGACAACAGTCAGTAAAGAATAAAATAAAATAAAAAGAACAAGTGAAACCTCGATTTTACGCTTCCTGATTTAAGGTGAGTTCGGATATAACGCGATAAATTACTAGAATTTAGTATTTTATTTTAGTATTATTATTTTATTTTTATTTTTATTTTTGTGTTAATAATTTGTATATACATATATCTTCTTTTTTATAGACAAATGTGGAACAAATTGTGTGTTTTTTTTAAATTTTCCTATTATTTATTTATTTATTTATTTATTATTATTTATTTATTTTTTTATTTTTTTATTTTTTTATTTTTGTTTCTGTAGCAACGATGATTTATTCTCTGAATTCTCTGATGCGTTTTAGGTCAATAGCGAGATGGAGTAAAAGCTGATTTCTTTAATCACGATTTTTTTCATGATATAATTTTACCATCGAATTACAACAGAGCCGCATTTTAATAACAACAACAACCATATTAATAACAGATGACTGAATATTATATAGGCAAGTAGAATTAGAAATTTAAATTTTTATTTTTATAAAATGGCGATTGTTGATGTATATTATATTACCATTTTCAGCATATCTGCAGCTGGTGGTACCACATCATTCCTAATTTGGTTGTGTGCTGCCACAATCTGCTGCCTGAAAGGGTTTGTCATTGGTACTTCAGTTCCGACGTCATCCAAACACATAACATGAGTTGTGTCAAATGAGAAATGATCATATTCACACTGTAAACAGATAGTAATAATAATAACAACAACAACAATAACAACACAATAATGTTAATAATAATAATAAAGTTAGTTACATTAATAATAAAGTTAATAATAATGATAATAATAATGTTAATAATAATAATAATGTTAATAGTGATAATAAAATATTAATAATAGTAGTAGTCGGTAATAGCGCAAACAGAAGTAGCAGTAATGGTAGTAGCATTGTAGTAGTAGGAGTAATAGTAGTAGGAGTAATAGTAGTAGAGTAGTAGTAAGAAGAGTGATAGTACTAGAAGTAATAGTAGGAGGAGTAATAGTGGTAGGACTATAGACATAATAATATAATTCACTATTAATATATGATAATATATAGATAGCATTATACTTAGAATGGATATTTCATTTTGTTTTTCCCTTTTCTTCCCCTTTTTAAAAAAATGTATTTATTTATTTTTTGTAACCACTTGTTTATTACAAATGTAGTTAATGTTTATTCAGTCAGTGATCTGTTTGTTTAGAGATGATCTCTTTCGTGGACAGTTTGTTTCATACCATTAGCCATAATTATTTATGTTAGTAGGAAATACAATGCAAAGTAATATAGTATCTGAACAATAGCTGCATACTTCAGTTTTATACTTAAATCTAACAATAACCAAATTTAAAACATATTTTACAAGCAATATCCGTCTTTCTATAATTCTATCTATCTGCATGTCTTTATATCTACATATATCTGCCTCTCTACCTTTGTACCTTTCGATCTGTGTGTCTGTTTGTCTGTGTTTATATTAAATTATATGTTTTGCTACGTTTAATAACTTACTCCATTTCGCTTAGTCAACCGGTTAAATGCTCTCAAATCTGAAACAAAAATATTACGTAAATCAAAGTGTTTGTATTTATAATATAGAAAAACTGAAAGATTTGTGTTGCTCGTTCAAACACATTTACATTGTTAATTATATTGCATTCTAAAGCATTGATTTTTTTAAATGTTTTATATATATATATACAAGAAATAAAAATAACTAATTAACTAACCAAATAAATAAATCAGAAATATAAAGAGAAAAATTAACAATTTAAGTAATAATAAATATATTATTATTATTATTATTATTATTATTATTTTGTCTATGTATTGATTTTTTGACACGTCATATTTAAGAATTAATAAGATTTTCACTTTCTCCAACTGATTTTTAGATAAATGAACAATAAAATATCACATATTAAAAACTTTGTCTTTTACTTATTATGGTGATTATATATGCCTAGCATTTCATATGTTTAATAATAATAACAATAATAATAATAATAATAATAATAATAATAATAATAATAATAATAATAATAATAATAATAATAATATTAAACATTATACTATTCTGATGATTTAATTCTTTAAAAAATAAAATAGTATTTTTGATAAATAAATAAAATGACATAAATAATGGATTATCAATGTCTTTACGTGAAACGTTTTTGTACAATTGGTTTTTGAATGTTAACATTTGTTTTGTATGAAAACTATTTACGCAAATGAAGAGCTAACGCACAACACGGATAACAAACGATCTAAAATAAAAGCACAGTTCAGTGGCCCGTTACCCTCGTTAATACGGTTCTTAGCTGCTCACTAAAACAGATCTACCCACTGCCGGATCAGAAATATGAAAAGTAAAACTTAGACTACATTTGAAACAGACTATATGTCGTCGAACCGACCGTCCAGCCAACCTCGGTTTATGTAACTCTTCAAAATCATAATATAAACATAATGATATGACATATTTACCTAAATGTTTTATATCTATATATATATTTATATTTATTTAGCCGAATATATAAGTATATAAACATTAATATTTACATAATGTAAATACTGCTTAGTTGAATATAAATATACAAAACATTTAAAACAAACAATATTTTTTCACATATCTATAGCCCTTCACAAAAAATAAATAAATAATAAACTAAAAAAATTACTAATTTCGTAACAGTTTTACATCTAACAGTGCTTTACGTGGAATAAGAGTGTGTTCACGTTCATCACGTTATATAAATATCTAACAGTGCATTACGTGGAATAAGAGTGTGTTCACGTTCATCACGTTATATAAATATCTAACAGTGCATTACGTGGAATAAGAGTGTGTTCACGTTCATCACGTTATATAAATATCTAACAGTGCATTACGTGGAATAAGAGTGTTCACGTTCATCACGTTATATAAATATCTAACAGTGCATTACGTGGAATAAGAGTGTGTTCACGTTCATCACGTTATATAAATATCTAACAGTGCATTACGTGGAATAAGAGTGTTCACGTTATATAAACATCTAACAGTGCATTACGTGGAATAAGAGTGTGTTCACGTTCATCACGTTATATAAATATCTAACAGTGCATTACGTGGAATAAGAGTGTTCACGTTATATAAATATCTAACAGTGCATTACGTGGAATAAGAGTGTTCACGTTCATCACGTTATATAAATATCTAACAGTGCATTACGTGGAATAAGAGTGTTCACGTTCATCACGTTATATAAATATCTAACAGTGCATTACGTGGAATAAGAGTGTTCACGTTCATCACGTTATATAAATATCTAACAGTGCATTACGTGGAATAAGAGTGTTCACGTTATATAAATATCTAACAGTGCATTACGTGGAATAAGAGTGTTCACGTTCATCACGTTATATAAATATCTAACAGTGCATTACGTGGAATAAGAGTGTTCACGTTCATCACGTTATATAAATATCTAACAGTGCATTACGTGGAATAAGAGTGTTCACGTTCATCACGTTATATAAATATCTAACAGTGCATTACGTGGAATAAGAGTGCTCACGTTCATCACGTTATATAAATATCTAACAGTGCATTACGTGGAATAAGAGTGTTCACGTTATATAAATATCTAACAGTGCATTACGTGGAATAAGAGTGTTCACGTTCATCACGTTATATAAATATCTAACAGTGCATTACGTGGAATAAGAGTGTTCACGTTATATAAATATCTAACAGTGCATTACGTGGAATAAGAGTGTTCACGTTATATAAATATCTAACAGTGCATTACGTGGAATAAGAGTGTTCACGTTATATAAATATCTAACAGTGCATTACGTGGAATAAGAGAGTGTTCACGTTCTTCACGTTATATAAATATCTAACAGTGCATTACGTGGAATAAGAGTGTTCACGTTATATAAACATCTAACAGT
>CM022668.1:8476817-8481817 GCA_012295275.1 Chrysomallon squamiferum | reverse complement strand
CATCTCTTATACATCAGTACATGTTTCATCTCTTATACATCAGTGCACGTGTGTTTCATCTCTTATACATCAGTGCACGTGTGTTTCATCTCTTATACATCAATACACGTGTTTCATCTCTTATACATCTACACATGTGTGTTTCATCACTACACGTGTGTTTCATCTCTTATACATCAATACACGTGTGTTTCATCTCTTATACATCAGTACATGTTTCATCTCTTATACATCAGTACATGTTTCATCTCTTATACATCAGTGCACGTGTGTTTCATCTCTTATACATCAATACACGTGTTTCATCTCTTATACATCACTACACGTGTGTTTCATCTCTTATACATCAATACACGTGTGTTTCATCTCTTATACATCAGTAAACGTGTGTTTCATCTGTTATACATCAACACACGTGTGTTTCATCTCTTATACATCACTACACGTGTGTTTCATCTCTTATACATCAGTGCACGTGTGTTTCATCTCTTATACATCAGTGCACGTGTGTTTCATCTCTTATACATCAACACACGTGTGTTTCATCTCTTATACATCAATACATGTGTGTTTCATCTCTTATACATCAGTACATGTTTTATCTCTTATACATCAATACACGTGTATTTCATCTCTTACACATCAGTACATGTTTCATCTCTTATACATCAGTACATGTTTCATCTCTTATACATCAATACACGTGTGTTTCATCTCTTATACATCAACACACGTGTGTTTCATCTCTTATACATCAACACACGTGTGTTTCATCTCTTATACATCAATACACGTGTGTTTCATCTCTTATACATCAATACACGTGTGTTTCATCTGTTATACATCAATACACGTATGTTTCATCTCTTATACATCAGTACATGTTTCATCTCTTATACATCAGTACATGTTTCATCTCTTACACATTGTTTTGTGTACAGCAGCTGTTAATGTTATAAACCTATCATCCATTCACCCACTCATCTCATCCGGTCTTCCATAATGGTTTTTATTTTTTTTTTTTTATTATTATTATTATTATTTATTATTATTATTATTATTATTATTATTATTATTATTATTATTATTGTTATATTGTTTTACAGCCACATGACAATGCGTTATATGTCATCGTGAAAGTTAAAGTTACTTCACAACATTTACTAACTAATCATCACAATTACAGCTGCGTCACAGTGTATGCTACAACACCATCAGCTAAGAAAGAACACCTCTACGACCTCATCGAATGACATCCACTACTGTTAAAACAACATCTATTTGACAACGTCACCAAATGAATAAAAAAAAACAACAACATTACGACATCCACTACTTCAACCGTCAAAAACCCCGAGCAAAACATTGGGCTATCAGCTCTGTCAATTTTGAAAATCTTTTCAATAAAATCACTACTGTTGTATCACAGCAATATCTGAATGAGAATATCAACTTAACGCTATAAATTAAAATAATAAAAACAACAAAATACGTACAAGAGTTAAGTTTATAATTTTATTTATCTGGTATACAGAGAACATATTTCAGAACATATTTCAGTTAAAGTGTTTGAAGTTTCGTTATTTTAATTTAATTAGAAAATTATTATGATATTTATTTTTTCTCTTTTTGAGTCCCATCAGTTGAATACCTCTGTGAAAATAGATCTGAAAAAAAAAAAAAATAATAATAATAACATACGCATGCAGCAAGAGATTAATAAGAAAATAATCTACAGACGTATAAATATGTTTCAGCATATATAGGTTTTAATTATATATCTAACAGAATTATATTTGTAGATATTTAATGTAAATGTGAGTGTACATATATATGTTGTTTATATGTTTTAGTCCATGTAAATGTTTAAAATTCTAAACAATAACAAGAGTAACAATAATAACAATAATGATAATAATAACAGTAATAATAATAATAATAATAATAATAATAATAATAATGATAACAATAATAATAATATTATAATTGATGAAGACAATACACTATAAAAATATAGAGAGAAAAGGTAAATGAAACTTGTAAACTACCTGATGGTTAAGATTAAAATTCGTCGTCAGCACAGTATTTGGCACAGTGACCGCCTTTGTTGACGCAGAAATCAGCTTTGCCGTGCAAATAGGACTTGAAAGACAAGTGGTACATACATCCTGGATGATCATATTTCACTGGAAAATAATAAAATTAATAAAACAGTAACAACAACAGCAGCAGCAGCAACAACAACAACAATAATAATAGAAAAAATAATAATGAAAACGAGATGATGATGATGAGGAGGATGTGTGTGTGAGAGAGAGAGAAAGAGAGAGAGAGATACAGAGAGAGAGAAAGAGAGAGAGAGAGAGAGAGAGAGAGAGAGAGAGAGAGAGAGAGAGAGAGAGAGAGAGAGAGAGAGAGAGAGAGAGAGAGAGAGAGAGAGAGAGAGAGAGAGAGAGAGAGAGAGTTTTGTCACTTACGTGTTGAATTCGTTCCACACGATTCAGGACACAGTTCTTTATAGTAATGATTACTTCGACACAGTGACATCACTTTCGTTTTTACCGTATCCCAAAATCCTTTTCGGCAACCTGAAACGAAAATGTATGCTTTATACTTACAATTCAGAACAAGCATATAATTATCTGTGGTATAAGAGTTAAATTATTAAAGTATATCTTTTATATTTTAAATATGAATCTTGTATTTTAATTCAGAATGTGTCTATATCGTATTATTGCAATATTTTAGGTTTGTTCTCTAGGTATATAGGTGCATGATCATTAGTCTGTGATTTTGAGTTCATATAAACGTAACTGAATACTTCAGAATATGTAGATCCTTATTGTGCACCAAAACTCACAGAGACATTCAATGAAAAGTAAATATAACTACTGTACTGGAAGCTAACTTACTCATATCACAGTTGATACCATAATGATCTGCAGGACAAATGCATTCACAGTTTTCTTTATTCAGTAGTCCTCCGTTTTTACAAGTCAGCTCACATGCATCTGTAAATAAATATTGGAATAATAGTGCTAGTACTAGTGTTGGTGGATAGTAGCAGCAGTACAAGAACAAGATGGAAATTAAAACGTATATTGATACTCGTAGTATTCATCGAATTAATAAAAAAGAGTGATGCCACTCTCTTCTAAATAAGAGTACTGCTACTTCATTACGTCAGTGACAGTTGCATGTGATCAGTGCAATTTAGTGTAACATTTGTGCTTTAATCTTTTCTGCATGTGCATTTTAACTCACTGCATTCAGGCCCCTCCCAGTTTCCAGGACAGTAGCACGAGCACTTCAGCGTTCCTTCTTTGAATACGTAGTTTAAGTAACCTTCGTGTTCACATGTCTTGTTACAGTTAACTGAATAAAATAACATTCACATTATTAGGAGTTTCTGTAGAAGCTTCAGGAGATACTGTAGTAGCGGAAATTATGATGGAAGAAGAAGTAATAGAATAGTGGTAATAGTAGTATTAGTAATATAAAGCTGTATTGGGAGATAAAATCAATAGAACCAGTAGTAGTAGTAGTAGTAGTAGTAGTAGTAGTAGTAGTAGTGGTAATAGTACTAGTAGTAGTAATAGTAGTAGTAGTAGTAGTAGTAGTAGTAGTAGTAGTAAGTAGTAGTAGTATAGCATAATCATCAATATAGTAATATATTAATGGTATTAGTAGTGTTAGGAATCTCTCTCTCTCTCTCTCTCTCTCTCTCTCTCTCTCTCTCTCTCTCTCTCTCTCTCTCTCTCTCTCTCTCTCACTCACTCGCCCAGTCTGTTTATCGTTGGTGTACCTGGACATGTTCCACAGAGTTTAGGACAGAAATTAAGAGCACCGTTGAAATCTAGGGCAGGACATTGCTCAACAGCACAGAGCTTGTTGTCTTCTGCATTCGTACAGTTCACTGAAAGTTAAAATTAGTGACGATAAATACTTCTCATATGTTTCATCTTGAATACAGGAGTATCCCTGAGTCTGCGACATTTTATATCATGTAAAGAATAAATATATTTAGATATCATCAGGGATCAGGATAGACTCATATTTAGATCAGTTACATTTTGACATCATCTTCAAAGCATTTTCTGCTATTATATAATCATACAATGTATTCTGAGGAAATATAGATACTACATATTATGATATATCCGATGTGTTCTAATAAACATTAATAATAATTATAATAATAATAATAATAATAAGCTATGATGATTAGAATGCAATACATATTGATATTTCCTATAATATTTTTAACGACAACCGTTTTCCCATCTAACATAAATACAAAATAATAGCATCTCTCTCTCTCTCTCTCTCTCTCTCTCTCTCTCTCTCTCTCTCTCTCTCTCTCTCTCTCTCTCTCTCTCTCTCTCTCTCTCTCTCTCTCTCTCTCTCTCTCTCTCTCTCTGTTTTATATAAGTAAAAAAATATAGTTTGCTTACAGATTTCGCAGTGCTCTCCACTGAGCAGACTGACTCCGTTGCTCTGCTCACATTCACAGTCACACGTTTTGACGTTCAAAATTCCACGATTAAAGCATACCTTGCCTCCGCAGTCTACAACCACACAATACACATTTTAGTAACATAATACTCTATATTAAACACAGAAAGAAACGGTTAGATAGATGGGTATAGGAAGGTGGACTGAGTGACAGAGATACAGACAGGCTGGAAGATAGTTAGGCAGATGAACGAACAGATGGACAGAAAATGTAGATCATCTACAGAGAAAACTAATTCAAATGAAAGTTATTTGCACGTACCGCACAAATTGGTGTATATCGGGTCGAACTGACCACAACTTGCACATTCATCAATAGCTTTAGAACAGAATGGTTTCTTATCGTTGTATTCTGGTTTTCTGAACGAAACAAATTATATAAATAAATAAAATGAAAAATATATATATACACCTAACATATTTTGTGACCAGTTTCGTATTGTATCTACATTGTATCTCTATTGGATAATACAGAAAAAGAACCA
>CM022668.1:8416817-8469317 GCA_012295275.1 Chrysomallon squamiferum | reverse complement strand
CCACAACCACCTGGTGTTATTTGAAAACTGAATCACATTTGTTTCTTATCTGGGAATAAATATTAAACTTTAGTTTGAAAAATAGAAATAAAAACTTTTAATAACTTTATTGACACTTTCACTGATACGTGAGCTGAATGTCACGTTCGCCAAGTTGAATCTGTCACTGGACGTTTTTCATATTTATTTATTTATTTATTTATTTATTTATTATTATTATTATTATTATTATTATTATTATTATTATTATTATTTCAAAGTTAGAGATAACAAACATTATTCCACTATGCTTTTAGACTCTTGTTTTTTAATCATATCCCGTTCCACACAATCTTTAGACCGGTTTATCAAAAAATTCGGTTTACTGTTTATGGGAGGGAGTTAGATAAAAAAAAAAAAACATTAGTTGTTTAAAGATAGAGTAGATTAGGGAATTATGGATAACGGGTCATCCCCTAGTAAACATAAAACAGTAAATATTAAGCAGTTGTGGAAATCCATGATCTTCATGTGCATGTATTTATGTATATCGATCTGTACATACTAGTGTGGTGTAGAAATTGTCAGCGAGATTTGCATATAAAGTATTTCTTCCTGATAATCGGCAACAAAATTATATTTTCTCATTCTGTTTCATATATTCACATACATACATACATACACACACACACATACACATATATTTATGTATATATATATATATAACTTAAAACAACCAATAATCGAAATAAAAAATGACGTTGATTTGTCGTGAAGATATTTATATATTCAAGTTTATAAATGAATTAACTGGCTTCCATTATAATCAGTAATTATAGATTGACAAAGTAATAAAATATTTGACTGTGATCATAGCACAGAGAGTCTTATAGGTACGACTCAAAACAGTGCAGTGAACTCGAATATTATGAAACAGATTATTTAAAAATGGAATTTATAATAAAATTTATTTATTCGTTTGTTTGTTCAATATTTATTTTAAATTAGAAAAGATGGAGAAAACAAAATGGTACAGATTTTAAAAAGAAATCTAGTATCTGAAGAAAAACTGGGATGGGAAACAAAAACACGTTTTCTTACATTTAATTTCAACACACGTGTTTCTGTACCTACCTGCTGCTGAGGACGTATAATAAATGCTTGTGTGAAACGTTTCAGATAAGAACTATAAACGAAATCTGTTGTTGTTTATCTCTTTCATCGCTGTTTGATCAAATATGTAGAAATGTTTTAACAGCGAGTGAAACAATCGGCATTCGGGTCAATTGTGCCATGCGTTCGAGTCTCGTCAACGGCTTCTGACGTTTGATATGTCGTGTGCCTGTGCGTTCAAGAACTTTGTATGTGACAAGAGTCTAAACAGATAGAATATTCATTTCTAAATACAAATATACATGCATACTCACATAAAAAGTACATACATACATATATATATCTACATACGCGCGTACATTCATACATACAATCGCAAAATGTTGTTTCGATGGGCGAATGGTAACGTCGTCCGCATTCGGATTGCAGGTGAATGTGTGTCACACGTTCGAGTCTCGTCGGCGGCATCTGACGGGTTTGTGAGGTCATGATTCGACTTTGTCCTCCTGCGCCAGTGCGTTCCCGAATATTGTCTATGTGCAGAGTCTATTCAGACGTACATACGAGAGAGACTATTCAAAATCTTATTCTATATATTATATACATTCATCCATACATACATATACATATATACATTCAAGCATATACATACATACATACACATACAAACTAAATACATACATACAGACATACACACACATGCATGCATACATACATATGAATAAAGGTTTAAAATATGATAATAAATATGTACACAGAAACAAAACAGTACAAGATAATTAACATTAAAGGACACGGTTATAACATTACGATTAACTTTAAATCAACTTGAGTTCCTATATATGACATTAGAAAATTACTACATTTCTCAGTTTTCTTTAATTATTACTAAATACGTTCATACAGATGCATACATGTAATTTTCTACAGACAGACACAGAGAGCGGCAGACGGATGGACAAACATACATACATCGTGTATATGAGTATGTGTGTCTGTGAATATTTGTATTTATTTCTACTTTGAATAAGTTTGTGTCTGTGTCTTTCTCTGTATCCTTTCTTCTATATTAATTTTAATAAACGTTTTACAGTGACAGTGCATTACAAACACTGTCTGTTTATTTTAGCCTGATGGATATAAAGTAAGATATATGAAGGTTAATTAATCGATACTTTATTTCTTTGACTGACGTGTTTATGTATGTTTGAATTCCTGCAGGTAAGTTATTTTCACCTGAGCTCAATCGATACTTAATTAATGTTATCTCGCACGAGTGATAGTCACGTAGCTGGTTTCATTTCTGATCTGGTTAACACCAGACGTTTCTGTCTTTCTCTTATCTTTGATGTCCGCTGTGATTCGCATTTGTTTTTCAAAACCAAACTGGTACAAGATTTACCTTATTGACCACACTTAATACATCTCTCTCTCTCTCTCTCTCTATCTCTCTCTCTCTTTCTCTCTCTCTCTCTCTCTCTCTCTCTCTCTCTCTCTCTCTCTCTCTCTCTCTCTCTCTCTCTCTCTCTCTCTCTCTCTCTATATATATATATATATATATATATATATCTCTCTCTCTCTCTCTCTCTCTCTCTCTCTCTCTCTCTCTCTCTCTCTCTGTATATATATATATATATATATAGAAAATTATGCACGCACACACATACACACATATACAAATACACAGAACAAATGACAAGATAAGGTTTCATTTATTGTGTGTGTGGGTGCGCGCGCGCGGGCCTGCACGTGTATAATAAAAGAAAAATAGCTGCAGCTTTCCATTCCATTCTTTCAGCAGTGAAAGAACTTTTATATGAATCACATACAAATAGCCTTATTTCAGAATGTACGTACATATTATAAATAAATAGATACAATACGTATTTCATTACAACATTTATTTCACGAATATAGTATATCACAACATTACAAACATAATAGTAATAATAAATATAATAATAATAACAACAACAAAAATAGTGTCTTTTGATAAATCAGTTTTAAGTATTTTCTGTAATGAATTGCTCCAGCAGACTGTCATGTCTGAGACCACCAAGTGAATTACTGGATCTCTCTTCCTTATCTGTGGAAGATATTACGTATCCTTCGTTCTTGTAGTAAACGTTGCTGTTGTTGTAGTTATTTTCACTTGGTTTTTGTTGCTTTTCTAGTCTTCGTATTGTTGAATCTTCTTGTTGTTATTGATGTTACTGATTTATTACTGATCTTACTGATTTATTACTGATCTTACTGATTTATTACTGATCTTACTGATTTATTATTGATGTTAATGATTTTATTAGCCTGCTACCAGGATGGATTTGGATCATAGTTAAACATTAAAAAATCTGTCGCATAAAGAGTTTTTAACTTTGAAATAATTTCTGCAGGTACTGATCTAAACGCTTCCGATAAGAAATGTTGTCTTTGTTGTTTCACTTGATCTCTGGAGAGAGGATTTTCTCTGTATGTCTTAACAACTAAATCTTTCAACAGTCTAGCATTTATGTCTTTCAGTTTCTCGCTGGGTAATTGTGTATCCAGTGGCAGATATCCGTTTATTTGAAACGTTTTCCATAACAGAGTCGCAACTAGCTGTTCATCGAGGCATGACTTACCACAAGGCAATATTTTCAATAACTGGAAATTATAATCAGTTAGCATCTTCATTTCGTGTTCTACGTGTGTCTGGTGGCTGTAGTTGCTGATCAAACGAGACAGACCGACTTTTGATAAAATGTATTCGACGTCTCTAGAAAATGTCTCAATGGTACCAATCACATCAGGCTTGAACTTACACGGATCACACATGTAACTGACAGGACTCCAGTGTTCGTTGAGACTGGCAGGATTCCCAGAAACGACAGTTTCCAGAAATTCTTCAAAAGTAACGTCATTGCCGCAGTTTCTATTTCCTGTACGACGACGTGACTGTGGTCGTCGGGCGGCTATACCAATTCCATCAGAGCACCAGAAGTCTGGAAGAAGAAATTTGTCTACATAGGCAGACCAAAGTCTTATATAGGGATCACGAGTGAATAAGAAACGAAGAGTGTTGGGTAAAAGTTTCTCTGCAGTCTTCATATTATAAAATTTTAAGTTGATCAGTTTACTAAAATGAGTAATCTTCCGCGGTATTTCTTCAGGGGACTTAACTTTTATTCCATCTGTATCATTGTACAGGAAGCGGAAGACGTTTATCCAGTATGTACATCCCGCCTTAGGCACCGCACAATAAGAAAGTTTGTAGATGTCGTGAGTGAGAATCCGTCTTGCGAAACCAGGAGGATTTGTGAGACAAACGTCTTGTAATTTCTTTTTTCGCTCAGCATACACATCCCGGATATCGTTTTTAGTTGCATGATTTTGTTGCTCAACGTATATGTGCTTCATGTCATTTGTCCTTGTATCATCTTGTCCCACTCTGTACGTATTCTGGATATCATTTTTCTTTTTTTCTGTTTTTGACAGGACAGATAAACCTGGTGTGAAAAATAATAATAATAAAGATAGTAAATAATGAAATCAAATTAATGTTATCCTAAGTTTTAAGATAATTTTTAGTATATTTAATTAACAAAGAGAGATATCGATATAATAAACAAAAAAATCTGTAGATTTCCTTAAAACTGCAAATCTAAACACTAGCGCAAAACTTTATGATATGTGGAAAACAATTACAAACAAACAATAAAAAATAAAACAAAATTTATCGAAAGCAAATGAAACATAAAATGAGAAAGAAAAAAATGAAATTGAAAAGAAAAGAAGAAAAACAACAGTGGTATATGTGTTATTACTTACAAATTCTATTCCAAACAACAAAGTTGTACCAACAAGCTACAAGCAGCAGACAGAAGAAATACAGCCAAACGACTCGACCTTTGCCAACCCTTGAACTGAAATCATAAAATAAAATAAAATAAAATAAAATGAAAATGAATAAAACAACAAAGATAATAAGTAAGAACGATGCATTTGAAAACGAAATATTAAATAAATTGCCTAACGAACGAAGGAATTAATATGTATGTTCATAAATAAATAAATTAGTCTACAGCAGCAGCTTCATGCATACGGAGAAATGTGGTAAACATTAAAAATAAATAAATCTGACTACGTCTAAGTTTTTGAGTGGTTAAGGTCTGTTCATATATATTTGTTATTTACTTCAGAAACATGAATTTAAACACGAACAAAATATGCTGTTATTTTCCTCAGATATTCATCTTAATTAAATGTAGAGCTTTGTTTTTGTTTTAATTTTGTGAAGACAACTTCAAATTTGAGTCAGATATTTCATTTTGTCGTTTACAAGAAACGTGGTTAAAAGCAGTTCACAAATACACACACACATATATATATATATGTGCATATACATATAAATAAATAAAAATTACCCCCCCCCCGAAAACCCTCCCACAATAATAGCATCTTGCGAAATGTCTAAGTTAAAAAAAAAATTAATGCATCTTTTCTGACTCTGTTTATTCAGTCACATGATGTAATAATAATAACAGTCAACAGAATATACTTATATTGGCTAAATAACTTAAATTTAAACTAAATTCAGGTAAAGGTATTAACCACCATAATACAGAGTTAGGTACAAACATCGTAAAGCTAACAGGAAACGATAACTTTCTAACAACCGCCGAAAAGTCAGTATTGGACCGAGACCTTAATTTTGTTCCCACCCCTCAACCTAAAACTAGTTCAGAAGCACTTCTTGAAAACGGCGTAATGGACTCAGCTAATTGTGAACAAACTTGAAACTAGAAACTCAAGTGAAAACAAATTACGGTTCACAGAAAAATCCGATTGCACAGCCCATCCTTCAAAAGCAAACTCACATCCGCGAAACCCATAGACAAGTAATAATACAAAGTACAAAAAGTTTGACGAAGCCATTTGACCAACCAATAGAAATAAACTTAATGTGCAGGAAAAGGGTCAAATAAATAAAACAAAAGAGATGGACTATCTAGATTACGATCTTCTAAATGGTGTCTAAAATAGTTTTAAACAGATTTTTGAAATGTCGTTGTTTGTAGAAATGCACTGGTATTAAATGTTACAATATTGATAGATCTTTTTTTAGAAAGGATACTTTCTAAATAGTTTTTGAAACAGTTTAAATACATTTAGAAATGTACTGTTTCGTTCTATAAATGTCTGAACGCTGCTGTATATAGTTTTAAAAGGTTGTATGCATGTAAATAAATGTTTTTAAATACGATAACAAAATAATAAATATAAAGACAAAGCACCAAAGCACACTGTAATAAACATTACAATGGTCAACTTTAAGGCAACTGGAATCCCTGAAGACAAAATTAGAAAATGATTTTTTTTATATATATATATTAACAGAATTGCCTCTGACAATGCATTCTTTAATTCTTAAATACATACATACACAAAAAGAATTTAAAAAAATAAACGTTTTTTTTTAAAAATAATAACAATGTAATAGCATCTTGCGATATATCTACATTAATATAATTTTTAAAACATCTTTTCTGAGTCTTTTTATTAACATTCAGTCATATAAGGCAATAATAATAATTATTAATTTTATGTCGCATTTACTACATATAACTAATACAGAGTCACAGCACATATCAAATTTGAATAGCCGGAGACTATTCTACTAATATTATAGGAGTTTGGTTAATCTGGCCCTAAACTGACTGTGTAGCAATGGGGTTTTAACAAATCGGAGATGATAAACTTGTATTTATGTGAATATGTATGTGTCTGAGTGTGTGTGTGTGTATGTGTACGTGTGTGAGTGTGACACTTTGTGTACGTGTTTATCTATGTGAACTTGTATATAGGTGTATGTATGTGTTTTTTTGCGTGCGTACGCGCGCGCACATTTCTTGTGGATGTTTGTTGTGTCAGTGAACAAAATCCCTTTTCTGAATGTTTATCATCGCATGAACATTATAATGTAAATTACACGTTAATAGCCATTTTCTTGTTTAATCTGTATATTGTGTGCAGAAGAAAACTTTACTTTCACCTTACTTCACCCAATATTTTACTACAATGGGATAATGACTTGTTAACTGAGTTTGTGCGACATGCCCACTATATAAACTTTTTGATGCCAGCTAACGTGTACGTTTCATCGCTCATGGAGTAAGGGAGATAATCTCTACTTTACAACAACAGTATTCACGGAATTTAGGTGGCTTTTATAAACACTAATTTCAGTTTTAATCATTTATTAATTAGTTTATTTATTTATTTATTGAATATCTATTTCCAATTAAAACTCTAAGAATAATTATATAAATAAATATCGGTTCACTTAATGTTTCAGGTTTTTATTTTTATTTATTTATTCATTTATTTTTAATTTATTATTATTATTATTATTATTATTATTATTATTATTATTATTATTATTATTATTATTATTATTATTATTATTTTTATTATTATTATTATTATTCATTTACTTACGAATTTTCAACATGTTTATTGATTTTCTCGCCTGTTAATTATTTATTTATTTGTTTGTTCTTAACCTCTTGTTTTTCGTTCATTCACGCAACATTTTAAAACATAACTCAAGTTAAATGAAAGAGAGACGTAGACAGATTTATTTAATAAATATTTGATGAAATATATTCTACGATCTTTTCAGAGATGCACAGTTTTAATACTTTGAATCAATGGAGTCCTTGTCTTCCTGCACTGACATTGTGTTCGCATGTGGAAGCAGAAACATTTTATACGAATTAGGCGTCAGTTGCACTAAATTCTTACCATACCCTGAAAACCAGCGCCGAGAGTTGAACCTGTCTTCCATACGTCTTGGTTCACTTGGTTTTACCAAACGCATCCCCTGTGGCAATTTGTATTCTATTCGATGTCTCTTTGAAAATGAATTATATATTCGCTCGTTCGCTGGTGTAACATGTATCTGTTGCCCGTGTAGAAATAATGGTTTCACATTTTCCTTAGATTTAGATATCCGTTTGCCAGATACATCCAAAAATCTTGCGAATTCCTGCAGTGCCGGTAATTCTTCTGGTCTCCTCATTCGCGGATATTCAACTTTGACTATTTTGGACGGCGGAATAAGATGCAGCGTTTCGAGAGTGTTCCAGTGGTACCTCGACTGTACATCGAACAGATTGTCGTGAAGGTACGCCAAATGTCGGATGTACTGGGCTTGGTGTTGTGTTTCTACATCCGGGAACCATGGTGAATGTCGCATCCACTTCCTGGACTCAAGGCCTGGTCTTGCCATTAGCCTATAATAAATTTACACACGAAAGCATATATATGTATACTCTATAATATGTTACATACATACATACCCACAGACATACACATGCATGCATACATAGATACACACATACACATACATACATACATATATCTATACAACAGAAAATAGAAAAATAAAAACAAGCGACTAAAGACACACGAACTTTTGAAATTACATGACGGCTGATAAATGGTTATTAAAAGGCCAGCGTCTGAATTAATTATTGTTTTTGACAATAAAATAAATACCAAAAAAAATTAATAAATAAAATTAAGACATAAAATATAAAAAAATAATTTACCAACTCCCCATATTTCTTCTGATTGAAGCAGTTCGACTTTGTGACGTAAACACAATCGCAATGCAACGTAACACAGATAACGTAATACTGTTGTTCTGTTTTTTATGAACACACTGGTAGAAGGAAAAAAAAAAGTATATATATATATATAAAATAAAATAATATAATTATTATAATTAAGAAAGATTAAGTTAAACGGTAACTAAAACTTGAAAAACAGAAGAGTATATGATGTGATAAGTTCATTCGGATAGACATTTCTGTAATTCAGCCTAATCGATTATCCATTTTCCTGTTCCCTATTCTCTTTTTCTTAAATGGGTTGCCTGTCTTGTTGCATTAATGTGGCATATATTTTCGGTTAGTGGAAAGAAGAATAAAATTATATTTAAGAGAATAGGTTATAATATCAACTAAAGATAGGTTCATAGTAAAAAATAAATAAATAAATAAACAATAACCGTAAACAACAATAATAAGTGATAAGACTTTCGGTTTATATATATATATATATATATGAATACATAAATAGATAAATGGATAAATAAAAGAAAGATTTATCTCCCTTTCATTTCGTTCATGTATATTTGTCTGTTTCAAATCAGCAGTGTAAATATTTTCAAAATTGTGTATTATTATTAATGTTGTTGTTGTTCTTGTTGTTGCTGACAGATATGATCATAATTAAATTGTTTCTTTTTATACTTTATATCACCAAAAGAGTTTCAGTCACCAGAATGATAAAAATAATAAAAATATATATAAATAAATAAATAGGCAACAAGAATAATACTACTACTACTACTACTACTACTACTAATAATAATAATAATAATAATAATAAAAACAACAACAACAACAACAACAACAATAATAATAATAATAATAATAATAATAATAAAACCGATGAAGATGACGTTGACGATGATGATTATGTCTTTGTGTACATTTATATATATATCTACGTGTTTATGTGTTTATATGTGTATGTGTGTGTCTGCCGTGTTTAATATACAGCTGCCACACACACACTGACGAACAACGTTATTGCCACTTTTAATTCAAGTACATTTTAATAAGGTGTCACATTTATGTTTAACTTGAGAAGTAAAATTTGAGATCAGGTGAAATTAGTTAAACATGGGCAATGAGTATAAATCATATGTAATCTGTTACTTTTAACAAACCTTCCTATTCAGAACCCCCTACAAGCATGTTTAGATGCGCCCTCATCTATCATGTCAAATTCAGTTAACGAGCAGAGATAATTAGTGTCCCATTGTTTTAAATGTTGTGGAGAGCAGTATTACGGTGTAATTAAACAGGTAAAATCAGGTAAATTAATGAAAACACCTGTGACAGATACTTTCACAGGAATCACTGACCATCGGAAAGAAATGGTGATTGTAGTGGGTGATCTAAGGATCTGAAATGGAAGTTTTGTATGCGAGTATCTCCCTCCTCTGTAAGAAGCCAACACGAAGAAATGTGGAGATTTAACATTAGTTAATTAATTAGTAAACATATAGTTATTACTGTAACAAACTGTGACATTTGTATTTTACTACAATGGGATAATGACTTGTTAACTGAGTTTGTGCGACATGCCCACTTTTAAATTAGTTTACTGAATATTATAGTTATAACTTTTAATACTTTCGGGTAGATATACCATTGGTCATTGCAATGTTTAGATTTATTTAGAAGAATTCTTAGATATATTTACATGAATACTAAAATAGCTTTGCCATGGAAAACAACTCATTTTGTCCCTCTCTGAAAGTGGCTATTGATCTGCACCTATCCTTACATGAAGGCAATTATTTCTGCCACAGAGAGTACATGTACATCCCATTGTTTTAATTTAAATGCTATACTTAAATGATGTAGATGTTAATACGATGTCGCAGCAATCTGCAATTTAAAATCGGTCAGAAGACGATTCTATTAATTTTATCTTTGATACAGCCGTGCTGTTGTCGTACAGTTTATATTCATTTATGAATGTTGTTAATGTTGTTGTCCGTGTCATCGTTTTCGTAGAAGGCCGTTTCTTTATAATTTCAAGTAATTTAATATGTATTAATGTATTTGTCTTTCTATTGCTTGCTTGTTTGTTTGTTTAATCATTATTTATTCATATTCTACAACAAGATGTATGAGAAATTCATTTGTTGCTTTCTTTTTTCTTTCTCTTTCTTTTACTATCACTGCTTTCTCTCTGGCAGTTTCTCATTTCCTTTACTCCCCGTTCTCTCTCTCTCTCTCTCTCTCTCTCTCTCTCTCTCTCTCTCTCTCTCTCTCTCTCTCTCTCTCTCTCTCTCTCTCTCTCTCTCTCTCTCTCTCTCTCCCTCTCCCTCTCCCTCTCCCTCTCCCTCTCCCTCTCCCTCTCCCTCTCCCTCTCCCTCTCCCTCTGCCTCTCCCTCTCCCTCTCTCTGTCTTTCACACGCACATACAGACAGGTTAGATAACTAATTTATCAAAACTAGTGCATATGTGTGTGTGCGTATATATGTATGTATGTTTATCTGTATAAAGTTAAGGTTCAGTTACGAGTACTTTAATAAAACTCTTCAAATTTTCAATTGCATACTGAATAAATTCTCAGATGCTGCTGGCGAGATTCGAACCAACAGTGTGAAGATAACACTAGATTATTCTCATGAAAAACAGACCATCACTGAAACATACAAATTCTCTTTATTTCTTAAATAATAATAATAATAATAATAATAATAATGGTAATAATAATAATAGTAATAATAATAATAATAATAAGAAGAAGAAGAAGAAGAAGAAGAAGAAGAAGAAGATATGTATTAGGAAGATGTTGTTAAATTTAACATTATAATAAAGTCAGTGATGAAGATATTTAAAAATCTTGAAATCTCTGATTTGTGAGTTGGTTTGAGGAGTGGATATCAGGAAGTTTAATCATGTCTTCTTCATAATACTGCTCTGGCGTCGTCAGACGACTTTCTGACGCATAGGAATCCGATTTCCTTGACGTGGTTTGTTCAATGTCAGGTAGCAAGTTGTCTGCTCTGTCTACTGAGATGTTGGAGGACTGACTCAGTTTGTCTTGGTTCAGCTTGTTCTTATCAGACGAGCTAGCCGAGGGGAACGATTCTGTCTGCAAACTCACTTCTGATACTGATTTCTTGAAGTGTTGAAGGTCAGCTGACAATGATTTCTTCAAGTCTGAACTAACGCCTGTTAATGATTTTTTTAATTCTGGACTTATTTCCGGCAGTGGTTTCTTAGAGTCTGCATTCACTTCTGATACTGGCTTCTTTAAGTCGGGAATGACACCCGAAACCGGTACCTGGAAGTCGAAACTTTCACCCTGAATTGTTTCTGAATAGTTCGTTTGGTTACGAGGTTGACATGTTGGTAGCAAACACACTTTTGAAGCATTCCTTTTGTGAAATGGCTGGATCGTCTTTAATGACCTTTCATCATTGTTCGACGTTATGTTAAGATGTAAAATACTACAGGAAGTTTTATCTTCCATATTGACATATTTCGTTATGTCAGATGAATCTATTTTTGGCAAAGTATTTGCCAACTGTTGGCGTTCAGCGCCCAGCGCGTTTGCTTTTGAGGTGGTGTCTGTTTCTCCTTTGTCACCTTGACTAGGTGGTATCATCTCTCTGACGTGTGTAACGGCTTCTGGAGACCAGTCATTGACAGAGGGTAAGACATGAATACTGGCTTTACTAACTTCAGAAGAATTATTTCCTTCAACACACACTGGCGCCTTCTTAACCTCTTTAGCTTTTTCTTTTAAACTGTACAGTCGAAGACTAGAATTACCAGCACTTCTTTCCACTGGTTTGCGAAAATATATTTTTTTCGATTTCTGTTTGTTCGTGGTTTTGGTTTTGGTTTGACTAACTCCTTTCAGAATCAGATCTGGCTGTTGTGGAGAGCTGCCTCTTACTGGATGGGGAATGCTCACTGATGATTTTATCACTAGGTGCAGGAGTTCGCTGAACGTAGTCTGACTGTGTTTTCCACGTTTCATCTTTCCTTCCATCTGTTTATTCGCAAACTTGTTCTGCCAAGGAGCCGGCAGTTTTAGCCTTTCGAGGTTATGTAGCGCCGTCATGTTGACGTCACCGTTGTCAACAGTGGAATCGTCGTTCAGCGTATATTTTTTAATTCGACGCATAGGAATTATTTGCCGTCCTTGTATTCCTCTCGGCAGACACGTGTTTTCGTCGTTTTTTCTCTGTAGCACGACTTCGCTCCTTGACGGCGAAATACGTTTCGTGTCTGGCGCTAACTTTGCATGGTGATAGAGCAGCGTGCTAACTGTTTCCATATCGCTCATGGAAGAAACCCGCAGACATTCCAGAGCTTCCGCCAAATTGAGTTTTCCTTGATTAAGCAGATCGTCTCTGTTACGAGCTAATCGTTTCAAATACTGATCATAATAAATTTTTTTACTTTTGAAATAATATGACTTCTTGTCTTCCATTACTCTGAAATAGGAGATATTACTTTTGACAATATAAGAAATAAAAAGGAAAGAAAAAAAGAAAGAAAAGAAAAAAGAAAACATAAACGTTTAATTATTGAAAACAACAACAATAACAACACCAAAAACAACAACAACAACAATAATAATAATAATAATAATAATAATTTTCAACTAGCATAGAAATAAATGGCGGTAGAAATTGCTTCAGAGTAAGTCTGATTGGGAAAAAAAAAAAATATATATATATAGATAGATAGATAGATATATTAATTCATTTCATATTTGGCTTACACATTTAAAAGAAAAAGCAAAAGGAAATTCCTGAAATGTCTTCGGCCATTTTGGTTTGTCACAGAGACATGACAACGTCATCAATTGTAATAACAACGGGTGACGTCATCAGCTTTCTTCATACATTATAGTCGAACTTTTACAAAGTTAACATTTTAAAATGCTCTTTTTGTCAGCTTTTGTAATAATAATAATAATAAATTAATTAATTAATTAATTAATAAACCAATAGTCGGGACAGGAAGAGTGAAAACTATTACTGCAACACGCTAAGAGCTGATTTTACACGTATACGTTCTTCTGAAACGTCATCACTTAAACGTCATCCTGCTACCATTAAGACGGCAGCTCTCAGTTAAACCTTTCCTGCTTCGAGAAGAATATTCAATTTATATACACCTGCTAGTTTGCTTATATTAATACAATATTAAACAACGGCGCGGTTAATTAATTAAACTAGTTTCTCTCTCTTCAAAGTATGTTTACTTTGGACACCGCAGCGATCTTTTCTTATCTGCAGCTGACAATAAATATTTAGTTTCTGCGTGAAAATTAGAGATCCAAATTAATAACTGGCTTGATCAATGTACAGTTTAATCACTTCAATAGTCAATAAACTGACGCATCCGTATTTCACTGCAAATTCAATGTTAAACTGTATTAACTTGTGTAAGAAAATTTGAAAAATATAAGTTGTTGTTGTTGTTGTTATAGTTGTTATTCAAAATAAGAACAGAAACAACAAAGCAATAGTAGTGGTAGTTGTTGTTGTAGTTGTAGTAGTAGAAGTAGTAGTGGTAGAAGTAGCATAACTAAATGACAAAACAACTAATTAATTATTTTCAAAAATACACATTGATATATACACACGACCACATCATCCAGCGAGAGAAATACTCGCATTTAAACAATAAATAATAAAATTAGACCAGTAACGAGTCTCGAACCCGGTATGCTTCAGGCCTGAAGCGAAAGCAGATGAAGATTAAGTTGACAGATAAATAAAAGTTGGCAAGCGCTGACTAATGAAATATCTCTAGTTAATTTTCAGTGATCCTGCACATTTAATTATTGTCACAGATGTTTGCAGTCAAGACATTTTGTCCACGTACCATTCAATTTAAACTCGCTATATAAATCCACACGTCTCCTGTCAAAGTTTAATTTCTGCCAAGATGGCTTTCATACATGTGGTCGCGCTTCTTGTTTCATTGTGTGTCATTTTTGTGCCTTCTGAAGCAGGTAGAGTTTAATTTTATTTGTCTAATTTGTCTAAATTATTTACATTTAT
Organism: Chrysomallon squamiferum; assembly: GCA_012295275.1. NCBI lineage: Eukaryota > Metazoa > Mollusca > Gastropoda > Neomphalida > Peltospiridae > Chrysomallon > Chrysomallon squamiferum. Next base: position 8,454,565 of record CM022668.1, on the reverse strand, counting down.
TTAATCTAACAAGTTAGATAACTTATCACGTTTCTAACATATATATATAAGCAGATCGTCTCTGTAACGATTAAATTTGTTAGATTAAATAAATGTAAATATATAATGTATGTATGTATATATGTATGTATGTGTGTATGTATGTGTACATGTGTGTGTATGTATGTATGCATTAATGTACGTATGTGTATGTATGTATGTATGATTAGCCTGGAATAGATAAGGGGATGAGACATATTATTTTACCTTTCTTGACAAAGTCTGGCTTTGTATTTAGAGCGCATGCCACACTAGACTGTTCACACGACATTTCAAGCGCGTCCATTATGTTTTTCTTCATCAACTTCTTTCCTGTCTATGGGTTGGTATATATGAAGAGTTTAATTCCAAAACGCGATAAACGCCAAAATCAAATTAAAAAAAAAACTGCTGACCTTTGTTACACATCGTTATAAACTCCAGAGCAGAAATAGTCATTTTTCTCAAAACACAGAAAATGGACTTACAGCATTTTAGAACCTAAATTTTATTATAAAGTATGTCTTACCATTAATCCGAAAAAGAATAGCGTGCAGTGTGCAAGATGTTCCTTCTTTTTTCTTTTCCTTTTTATGTGTGTTGCTCCTTATTATCTATCACGTTGTAATATGTTTTTATTGTAAATTAAATGTGTTGCGTGTGTCGTTAATGTAACATTTCTTTTCCGTGGAGCAATAGGCAGTCATTTATATTATTACTTTTCCTTTCGTTAATAAGTGAAATGCATTATTTATTTATATCAATTTACTTCTACTACTTCTCCTATAATTATATATAATTTGGGAATGTAAGTTTTTGTTTGTGTGTTTGTGTATGTGTAAAACAAATATTAAATATACTTTAAAAAAAGATCCATAAAACGCAGAAATGTATAGAGTCCTTTCATATTTCCATGAGTATTAATTATTTATAATAAATAAATGTAACTTGATAATTGTTGAACATGTATTTTCATATCTAGGTATTTTACTTTTTTCTTTTATAAACATCTGTACAAATGTTTAGTATCATTCAAAGCAAAGGTATGTCATATTTCTTCTTTTTTATGTTCCTGACTGTACTGTTTGTATTCGGGAAAAAAATAATAACAGTAAAAATAAAAATAAAATAAAATTAAATAAAATTAAATAAAATATATAGAAAGAGAAATGTCAGTATGGTCAGGGAGAGGGATCGTCGAGAGAAAGAAAACGTTTGAAAGATGAGTGTTAGAAAAAGTGCTTCTTACCTTTGTCACATTTTACATTTTAATATTTTATTTGTAACTTACTTCGTTTTCATTCTTTCCTTTTCTAGCTTTTCTAGGCACCTTATCACGAATTGCCCGATATATCGGTACTGTAGTTTTATTTCTTTATTTCTTTATTTATTTTGTTTTGTTCGTTTGTTTCTTTATTTATTTATATGGATGCTATAATCATTATTATTTTTTAAACTAAATTATGTTAATGAAATTGTTTCCTAAATTTACCAATACAAGTTATTTTTATGTTTATAACCATCATTACGGTTTATTATTCTTATTATTACTATGAACATTATTATTATTATTATTATTATTATTATTATTATTATTATTATTATTATTATTATTATTATTTCCGGATTATTTTTTTGTTTTTTTCTTTTTTGCTTATTTCAGGTCCGACAATACCAGAAGACGAATCGGTACTATTATAATTATATTAGTAATCATACCTATATGGAAGCACATATCCAGGCAAACACACACACATACACAGTCACACACACATACACAGTCAGACACACACATATACAAACACACTCATACAGACACACACACATACACAAGCACATTCATACAGACACACACACATACACAGTCACACACATACACAGAAACACACATATACAAACACACTCATACAGAAACACACACATACACAGACAGACACACATGCACAAACACAGACAAGCGGACGATCACTCATACATATATTGTCGATTTTAATTTGACTGATAATATTTGATTTAAATGTTAAATATTTTTCGTGTATTTATTTCAAGTGTACTATTTACTCGGACGTTGTTCAGGATGGAGGTCATGTTTTTTGTGCGACGGACGTTGGTACTGACGTGAAGCTGAGTCACATAGAAACATCTATCATTGTTGAGGAACATAATCGAATTCGAAATTCTGTTTTCCCAAAAGCTGAAAATATGCAAAAACTGGTAATACACTACTCCTACTTTTACTATTACAATATTATCACTACTACTTACTACTACTACTAGTTACTACTGCTACTATTACGACTATTAATACTGCAGATTTCTTTACTATTATCACCACTACCACTACTTCTATCACCACTGCTGTTTGTACTAGTATTTGTACTAAATAATTAAAGCTTATTCTGATACTAACAGTACCATTGCCACTATATATGTATTTAAATTGATTGACTATTGAGAGAGAGAGAGAGAGAGAGAGAGAGAGAGAGAGAGAGAGAGAGAGAGAGAGAGAGAGAGAGAGAGAGAGAGAGAGAGAGAGAGCGATGTACAGATAAGTTTCTAAACAGTTAGAAATAAATTAACTGCAAATATTGACTCGTAATGAAATAAATGTTTCTATCTGCAGGTGTGGGATGAGGAGCTCGCTCTTATCGCCTCCAAGTTCGCTAAGCTCTGCGACAAATTCCACGACCCTTCAGTCATGGACATCTCGTCACTGAGTAACTACCTACACACATTTCAATAATTAGTATTGCTTTTTATCATAAAAGTGTAACACAAACGCACGCACACACATAATCCTGTTTATTTATTGATTGATTAATTAATTTATTTCTTCTGTTTGTATTTATTTAAATATATTATTAACATTTAATTATTATTATTATTATTATTATTATTATTATTATTATTATTATTATTATTATTATTATTATTATTAATTTATCAGAGGCTCCACTTACGATTGTCGGTATGAATACATATGTCTCTGAAGTAGAGATCTGCCCATCACAAGCAATTCATGAATGGGAAAAAGAAAAACCGGTCTTCACGTACAACATTACAGCGAATAATGAGAACGCAAAAGCGTACGTTCAAGTAAGTTTAAATGCACACAACTTTAACTGTTCTACTACTAACACTACCATTGCACAAATATCATTACATATTTTGTTTTTAGTTTTACCATTAGTATAATCCTGTTTATTTATTGTTTCATTCATTCATTTATTTCTTCTGTTTGTATTTATTATAAACATATTATTAACATGTTAATTATTATTATTATTATTATTATTATTATGATTATTATTGTTATTATTGTTATTAGAATACTACTACCTATTTCTCATATTATTCCTATTAGTAGAAGTACTACTACTTAATACTACTACTACTATACAACTATAACTATTATTATTACTATTACTACTACTGCTACTGCACAAAAATCTTATTTTAATTATTTCATCGTAGCTCGTGTTGTGTTATTTCCATTATTTATTACAGATGATCACAGATTCTGTTTCTAAAGTGGGATGTGGTATTGCATTCTGTGACTTGGGAATTTCCGGGGAAGAGTGTGACAAGTATATCATGGTTTGCATCTACCTGCAGATGATGTAAGTCAAACTGTTACGTCATCTTTGTAACCAGAAAAAAAAATATTTAATATGATCTTTCCATAATAATAAATAACTGCTAATAAATTTGATTAATAAGAAATGATATTATAATATTTATCATATAATGTTTTGTCATAAAAATTTTAATAATTTTCCCATAATATTAAATGTTATAACATATCTATTTAATATGAACTTTCTATAATAATAAATTTTATGAGTTTAATAAGGTCTTTCACTAGAAATAGCTGCTATATCATTTTATTATTAAGAACGTTCTATAATAATTACTATTATAAAACTTGATTAATGAAAATTATCTATAATGAGAACTTTCTGTTATAAAAATATCGTAATAGTAACTTTTAATAATACAAATACGCTATAATAATAATTCTCATTTTAAACTTATTTAATCAAAGGTTTCTGCAACAACAAACGTTTTAACATTCATTTTATAAGAACTTAATAATAACTGTTACAGCATTTGATTAATACGAATTCTGTAAAGTGTCTTAAAAGCACACACGTACACACACGCACGCACACGTACACACACGTACACACACGTACACACTCGTACACACACGCGCGCACAGCCATATACATAGTAAGTAAGGACATGGCTACTTACAAACGCAGATTTATCATCAGTTAATTTTAAATATGTACAGTGTATTAAACCTAGTGATTCTGTTTTGAAATATCTGACAGGCCTCTGGATTATCAAAAACCGTATTGTAGCAATGTTCTTGATGAATGTCCACCTTGCGGAAAGCTTGATGAGGTGTACACTAATTTGTGTGGTAAGTTAGTTGATGTTTCATACTGCGTAAACACTATTCGGGAACGCATTGACACAAAGACACAGCCAAATCACGACCTCACAAATCCCATCAGATGCCGCTGACGAGACTTGAACATATGAATGTGTGTTATTATGTGTGCATTTATGTATGTGTGTATGTGTGTCTGTGTGTGTGTTTGTGTGTGTGTCTGTGTGTGTCTGTGTGTGTATACGTATGCATGTATGTATGTATTGTAATTATACCTATATGTTATAATTATGAATTATCTTTCCATGTCTGCGTTTCTGCTTTCGTGCCCATCATTCACTGTCTCTCTAATCATCTTTCTAACCACCTCTTTAACACACATTTCTTTATACTGTTTTATCTATATATTAGGGTCTAAAGCGGGCTCAATTGTAACCTTCTAATTTTATAGACTGTGGAGGAAAAACATGTTACTACAATGGCTATTTGAATACGAACACGTGCGAATGTGAATGTTTTCAGAGCTACGGCACTGACACTATTTTTACAGGACAAAGCTGTGAATTCGGTAAGTCATAAAGATCTCTTTTCTCTGTGAAACTGTTTTTTTACAGAAGACACAGAGTAAGAGAGAAATATCACTATAAGATATACAGGTGAGCCGGGGAAATGAGGTCACAGAGTAAGAGAAATATCACTATAAGATATACAGGTGAGCCGGGGAAATGAGGTAACAGAGTAAGAGAGAAACATCACTATAAGATACACAGGTGACCCGGGGAAATGAGGATCACAAACCGTTTTTGCCAGTGGATCTCCCAGGTTGACGGCAGCTGGTTAATAACTCAACGGGAAATGATAGAAAGTAGCCTATCTAATCTTGACACTTTTATGGTGTCAATTACAGCCATTTTCGTCTGTGTGGTGGTCAAAATTAGTTTAAAAATGATCCACTCTTCCCCGCTAGAAGGATAGAGTGGAGCACCAGCCAAGGACATAGTGTATCAGTCATTATAAATAATTTAATTTTTCACACAAAACAATTGAATGTTATAAACAATTCACAATATCAGTCTGCTTTTACATCTGGTAATTCGAAGTCCTCTGCCCTCAGGCGCGTCATATTCATCTCATCTATCCTTCCCTCAGATCTTACTTGGAAACACTCTGCAGAAGTTATTCTGATCTGTTCACTGACGGGTGCTGGTTAGGACTGTCTGTTTAGGCTTACCATTCCTAAATGCTGCCTTGTTTCTTCGTGGTGGTGTCTTTGGAAAGGGACTTATTTCCTCTGAACTGATGATGCTCGAGTTTGCAGTTGAAGTGGATGCAACTGGTTCGAATATTGCTGGCGTTCCTCAGGCTGCATTTCGAGCTGTTCTATTGGATCTGTCACAAAGGAAGAAAGGAAGATCTCATCAAACTGACAAATACCTGTGCATGTGTGTTGTATTGTGTTGTATTGTATTGCATTGTGTTGTATTGTTTTGTATTGTGTTATATCTGATGTAAAACATATTTGTTTTCAGATACTTGCTCGGAAGATGTAGATAACGAGTTATGTGATCTTGATTACTGCCCTGACATGAGTTTATGGGAAGTAATGACTTTCTGCCCTGAAATCTGTGGACTTTGTATGTATCTATATATTTATATATGTATGTAACTATGCGTGTATATATGTATGTAAGTATGTATTTATCTGCGTATGTCTGTATGAATGTATGCGTTTGAATGTTTGTATGTTTGTATGTATGATTGTGTGTATAAATATATATGTGTATATATGTATGTATGTGTGAATGCATGTGTGTACGTGTAATATGTACATGTGTGTGTGTATATATATATATATATATATATGTACATATGTGTCAATCTGTATATCTGCATGAGTTTTTTGCGTGTGTGTGTGCGTGTCTTTGTGTGTATAATGATTATTTTGTTGTATGTATCTTGTAAATCGTTAGACATAAACAATACTGTAGGAAGTTTGATTATAGTAGTTTTATTCTGGTTTCATTTAAGGTAAAGCTTGTCTTCCATGTCTAAATGGAGGTTATCTTCACTTCGGGCTGGGTGAGGGATATATCTGTACATGTGTTTGTCCTGGCCAATGGACCGGTCCTTTGTGTGGTAAGTTAGATTTCTCGTACTACACTAGAACGTGTTTTTATCTCTCTCTGTTTCTCTCTCTCTCTCTCTCTCTCTCTCTCTCTCTCTCTCTCTCTCTCTCTCTCTCTCTCTCTCTCTCTCTCTCTCTCTCTCTCTCTCTCTCTCTCTCTCTCTCTCTCTCTCTCTCTCTCTCTCTCTCTCTCTCTCTCTCTCTCTCTCTCTCTCTCTCTCTCTCTCTCTCTCTCTCTCTCTCTCTCTCTCTCTCTCTCTGTCTATCAGATATTTCTATCGTCATTTCTTTCTGTCTTTATCTACCTATTTCTATATCTGTCATTTACACAATTATTTTAATAAACAATATCTTATTTGCGTTATTTCCACAGACCAATGTGATATTTCTTGTGAAAATAGTGGAATGCTCGACAGAGATGAATGCAAATGTAAATGTCCAAAGGACTTCTATGGACACAAATGTGAATACGGCAAGTTCTCTTCTTCTCTGTATTTAATTTTCTTCTAATATTATACTTGTATTATTTAGTTTTAATTAATCACGTGTTTTTATTATCACGTGTTGTACTAAGATGGACTATGTTATGGGGTTATTTATGTTATGTTTTTTTATTATCTATTAAATAAATCATATTAGCGCTGTATAAATGGTTACATTCAGAAACTTTAAAATAATCATTGCAAGATATTTTTCTTATAATGGAAAATTGTTTCATTATTTGATAAAAAAAAAAAAAAAAAAAAAAAAAACAAAAATACCCTAAAAAAAAAAAAAAAAAAAATATGGATACTATCCATTATTAATACCCTAATTTTAATTTCTATTTGTTTATTTATTTCTTTGTTTGTTTATTTCTGAAATTAGCATAACAATTAACCTTATAAAGTAATGATTTTACGACCAGAACTAATTGAAGAAACAATATATTAACACTGTATAAAAAAAGAGGCATCCACACAACATATTCGTCAACTGCAAATATTACTGTTTCAGAATGTCGAAAAGGATTCTGGGATAAGGTAACAGCAAAAGTGAAGGTTCTGTGTGACAATAATTATCTGTTAAGGGAATGGTGCCCAGAAGCCTGTTCTGAATTCAGTCACTGTAAGTTTTTCTCTGACGTTTTCATCAAACTAAACCAAACCCCTCTCTCTCTCTCTCTCTCTCTCTCTCTCTCTCTCTCTCTCTCTCTCTCTCTCTCTCTCTCTCTCTCTCTCTCTCTCTCTGTATCTATCTTTCTCTGTCTCTGTCTCTCTCTCTCTCACTCTCTCTCTTTTCTCTCTCTCTCTCTTTTTTCTCTCTTTTTTCTCTCTCTCTCATTTTCTCTCTCTTTTCTCTCTCTCTCTCATTTCTCTTTCTCTCACTCTCTCTTTCCTGATGCTCAAGAACATCATTTTAACTGACCAGTGAACAACAACTACTACAACTACTACAACTAAAACAACTACCACTATCATTACAACTATTTATTTTTTGTGTTGATCGTCTTTTTTTTTTTCTTTTTTTTTTTTTTGATGTTGGTTAATTACAGACTATTGTTGTTTTACAGCGCCGTTCCATGTGAAAGACCGCAAAGAATGCGAGTCTGTTTTGGAGGACAAAGCGTACGCTGAGGCGAAGACAGATTTCTGTGTTTACGTGAAGTACGAATGTGTCGACCACTGTTCGGACGAAAGTGCGCCCAGTGACTGTGATGAAAGGTAATTAAACATTTATTTACTTTTTTTATCTCTATGTAATGTATTGTTGTTTTTATTGTTATTATTAATCTGACTATAATCATCATTAATTCTTTATCACTATCATCATAATCATCATCATTAATTCTTTTTAATCATATTTCTACTTCTTCTATATTTTATTTTATTTTATCCTACCTTATTTTATGTTATTTTATTTTATTTCACTTTATTTTGTTTTTACGTTCTTCTTCTTCTTCTTCTTCTTCTTCTTCTTCTTCTTATTATTATTATTATTATTATTATTATTATTATTACTGTGTGTTATTTTCTTCTTATTTTTTGTTGTTGTTGCTGTTTGCTTCTCTGTTTTTGTATGTTTATTTGTTTATTTGTTTATATATTTATTTATTTTTCAGTTATGATTAGCAGGACGTTATGACGAGTCAGGACAGTCGGCTGAAAATGAAGAGCAGAATACAAAAAAAAAGTTATTTTAAACTAATAATAATTATGCAATATCTTAAATATCAAAATTAATAAAGATATAGGAAATATGGTATGTTGCTATTTCCTTCTGTTTAACTTTTGAAATGGAAAATAAAGTGTTCAACTTTAATCATTCTGTTTTTATTAATTGATAACGTGGATAATAAGACACCAAGTAATTTTTGTTTCGACATCGATGTGATTGTTTAATTATTAATTTGAGTGGGAAATGTGATATCGTTTACACAATGTTGCTCTATACATGTGAGTGGTTGTTATTGTAGTTGTTATGTTAAAGTAGTGGACGCAGTTGGGTCATTATAACTAAGAATAAAATGGTGAACAAAGTAATAAAAGCGTAACATCGACAGTGACGTTGTGGCATAGTTGTCGGTTGGTTGATGTCACTGTCGGAGCTACATTAGCAATACGACAGAAATATAGCCTGGTATTAAAAGATAATATCAGTAACATAATCAGTTTTATTCAAGATGATGAAGTAGGTAACGTTAAAACATCGTATCATGTCTCGTGGTACTGATTAGTATTAAAACGAGGCTTTACGTCACAATAAGATGGTATTACGTAACGTTAAAACATCGTATCATGTCTCGTGGTACTGATTAGTATTAAAAAGAGGCTTTACGTCACAATAAGATGGTATTACGTAACGTTAAAAGTATCGTATCAGTCACATGGCTTTCAGTAGGATTAAAACGAGGCTTTAAGACACGTTAAGACACATTCTGAAACGTTAGAAAGAAGTAACAACATCAGTATGTTACGTTATATCCTGCCTTATTTAGCTTTGTAACAGGCTGAAACCGGAAAACAGTCCACAGACTGCAGTCTGTGTTATTTCCAATATTATTTCTTAGAATATCAGCACACACACATTTAAAACGAAAGCAAATATATAGTAGGTTCACACAAACTCGTTACCACGCACACATTTATTTATTTGTTCATTCATTCATTTAATTTTTTAAATAATAATGATGATAATGATAACGATAATAATCACAGTAATTATTCATTATCTGCTTGTTGCCATCATCATTATTATTATTATTATTATTATTATTATTATTATTATTATTATTATTATTATTATTATTCAAATGTAGGAGTGAGTGTTGTATTAATGGTAGTGGTAGTAGTAGTAACTGCTGCAATAGTAGTAGCTGTATTAAATTGTTTGTGGAAAGCTAGTAATAGTTGACGTAGTAGTGGTATTAGTAATAATAATGGCAGCAGTTCTAATAGCTGTATTAAAATGTTTTGTCCAAAGGTAAAATATTTTCACCTGCATGTGTGCATGCGTACGTGTAAATACTGTACCTGTCCGCGTGCAAGCAGGTGCTTTCTCAGACTGCCTATCTGACTGTCTGACTTTTTTCAAAATATCAATGATGAATATTTTAATATCGATACTATCGATAAAGATTTCAAATATATTCATATATGACAATGGTTTTTGAGAATATAGATCCTAATCATGATGTGTTACATTTAAGATAATGATTTATATATATTATTTCATTATGGCAGGCCTATCTAGAACGGGATATATAACAAATAGCAGATGAACATAGATTGATCCTGCAGCTTCAAAAGAAACAAGATTCCTCTTGCCAATATAAATGAATGAATAAATAAATAAATATTAAGTAAGTTAGTAAACAAATAAGTCAATGAACAAATAAAGAAATATATTAAAATCAATTTAATGATCAAACACTTTCATCCACTTTACATTGAGAGAGAGAGAGAGAGAGAGAGAGAGAGAGAGAGAGAGAGAAAAGAGAGATAGAGAGAGCGAGAGAGAGAAAGAGAGATAGAGAGAGAGAGAGAGAGAGAGAGAAAAAGAGAGATAGAGAAAGCGAGAGAGAGAAAGAGAGATAGAGAGAGAGAGAGAGAGAGAGAGAGAGAGAGAGAGAGAAAGAGAGATAGAAAGAGAGAGAGAGAGAGAGAGAGAGAGAGAGAGAGAGAGAGAGAGAGAGAGAGAGAGAGAGAGAGAGGGGGAGAGGAGAGAGAGAGAGAGAGAGACAGAGGAAAAAACAACAACACAGGACAGATTATTTGTTTTTGTTGTAACTTGTTGGAATAGTATAAATATATGGGGCCTCCGCCTAGGATCCCAGTTCTGTTGCTATACAGTCATAGATTTGTTTTGTAATCTGACCACGTGTATATACTCTCCCAAAAAAGAAACGCAAAATGGTTGATTTCTTTTATAACTATTGTAAACTGACACATATCAATGTACAAACTACGAATATAATGACATTTGGTGATTCAAACGTATAGCTTTTGTTACAGTCACCAAAAAGCAGGTAAGACAAAATAAAGGCTATGATCGTGTTTATTAGCCAAAACGTCCCCGCATGCAAACCACGTTACCAGTGCATGTCGATGAAACTTTAATATGAGGGTTATAAAATTGCAAGGTTTTCGAATACTTCTGTTCTTTATATTTGTTCTGACCGAACCTCAAACAAATGCCACGACTGAGTGAACCGCAACAAAACAACGCCATCGGCTGTTTACAACCTGGCGAATCCTTCTCGGCCGTAGCCCGGGTGTTCCATGTATCCCCAGGCACCATCTTGAGATTGTGGTATCGGTGCCAGCAACACCAAACAACACGTGACCGTCCCAGATCAGGTAGACCACGTGTAACCACCAGGGCCCAGGACTGCTACATACGGGTACCTCATCTACGGGAAAGAACCACCACGGCAACCTCTACTGCTTCAGCAATACCAGGTCTGTGTAGAATATCGGCTCAGACAGTACACAATCGTTTACGCGAGGCAGGTATTCGAGCCAGACGGCCTGTAAGAAGAGTAGTTTTAACTCAACAACGTGGTCGACTACGACGTCAGTGGTGTCAAGTGCACCGTGTCTGGCCTCGATTACGATGGAGAACTGTCTGGTTTAGTGACGAGGCTCGATTTCAGCTTCGTCGAGCTGATGGAAGATGTCGAGTTGACAGACGTCGTGGTGAACGTTTTGCTGCGAACTGCATACAGGAAGCGGACAGATTTGGCGGTGGTAGTGTGATGGTGTGGGCAGCAATCTCATACACTGGCAGCACCAACCTGGTTCACATCCAAGGCAACTTAACGGCAGAGAGATACCGAGATGAAATTTTGCAGCCACATGTTGCTCCAATTATGAATAATGGTAATGATGTGTTCCAGCATGACAATGCGAGACCACATACAGTCAGACTCACAATAGCGTACCTACACAACAATAACATTCAGGTCCTGCCCTGGCACTCTAAATCTCCGGATTTGAACCCTATAGAGCATTTATGGGACGAGTTGGATAGACGACTGAGGCAGCATCAATCACAGCCTCAGAATCGTGCTCAGTTGGCATTATTACTACACACAGAGTGGGCCACCATTCCACAAGGTGTAACTCGTAATATCATTACTGCCATGGGAAGGAGATGTCAGGCAGTTCTGGACTCCCATGGTGGGCACACAAGGTATTGATATTATACTGTTATAACCTTGAACTTTAACCTTTTCAGTGTAATACCAATATTAATGAACTGCGAAAGTGTGTGTAAAATGTGAACATTCTGCTGCTTTCTGTTGATCCATTAGATAGATATTCCCAATGTCAGTAAAATCTACTTTTGCGTTTCTTTTTTGTTAGAATATATTTCCAGTAGTCTTAGATATTTTGATTTAACGTGACTGAGATATTAGCACGTGTCTCAAATACGTTTTTCATTCCTAAGGTGAAGCTTTCTATCTTTTCTTTCAACAGCATTAAAATGGTTTATCAGCGGGTAAAATGAATTAATTACAATGTACGTTGTTTGCAATGTACATATATAGATATAGCTACAAGTGACTATTTTAACTGCATAGAATTAATATGCATCCCACTGTTATAATTTAAATGCTATACTTAAATGATGTAGATGTTAATACGATCTCGCAGCAATCTGCAATTTAAAATCAGTCAGAAGACGATTCTATTAATTTTATCTTTGATACAGCCGTGCTGTTGTCGTACAGTTTATATTCATTTATGAATGTTGTTAATGTTGTTGTCCGTGTCATCGTATTCGTAGATATTATTATTATTATTATTATTATTATTATTATTATTATTATTTGTATACATATATACACAAACAGACACAGACGCAGATAAAAACATTCTCACAATACACACAGATGCATGCATGCACATATTATTCAAAATAATCATATATGTAAACTTATATTGTTGTGTACGTATATGAGTGTTTTTCGTTGTAAATGTTTGTGTGTATGTATAGATGTTAGTGTTTCTATATGTTAATGTGTGAACGTATGTAGGTATATGCAATTTATATTAATTTTTGGATGTTGTTAATGTTTTTTACATCATATTCACACACACACGCATATAATTATATATATATATATATATATATACGTATATGTGTATATGTGTATTTGTGTATGTGTGTGTGTTTTTGTGTGTCTGTGTGTGTTTGTGTGTGTGTTTGTGTGTCTGTGTGTGTGTGTTTGTGTGTGTGTGTGTTTGTGTGTCTGTGTGTGTTTGTGTGTGTGTGTGTGTGTCTGACAGAGAGACCTTCGCTGAAAACGATGACATGGACAACACCATTAACAACATTCATAAATGAATATAAACTGCACGACAACAGCACGGCTGTATCAAAGATAAAATTAACAGAATCGTCTTGTGACTGATTTTTTATTGCAAACTGCTGTGACATCGTATTAAGACCTACAGCATTTAAATGTAGCGTTTAAAACAATGGGATGTACATTAATTCTATGCAGCTCAAGATATGTTCTTATGGGGATCTGAATGAGTTGAGCTTCCGTGTAAAGAAATCTAACTGTTCTTGAAAGTAAATCTTATATATTTGCAAATTACTTTAATTATTCTAATACCCTTGTAAATAAATATAATATCCTTGTTAATTCATATAAATAATTCTGATATCCTTGTAAAAATATCTAACACCATTGGAAATATATTTGTGGATACCTGTAAATAATAATATATTCTTGTAAATGAACTCAGTATCGATGTACATAATTGTGGTTTCCATGTAATATCCTTGTAAATATGTGTAAATAATTCTAACATATTTGTGAAAATCTGTGAATAACTGTTATGTCTTTGTAAATACCTGTACATACGTCTACTATCCTTGTAAATAAAACTTAAATACCTTGTACATAAATTTCATGTCCTTACAGACAAATCTGAGTAAACAAGTAAAATCATCTAAAATTATTCAAAGAAAAACTAATATCACTGTAAATAAATCTAATAAAGGTTAGAACTGGAAATAAGGAAAAGCTCACATTCATCCAGTTTCGGCTGACGTGCGCGGTCTGATGGGATAGGGGGTGAATATTTATTCCATATTTTAAAAATGTTGTAACGAATGATAAATAGCTTCCGAATTCAGACTAAACTGAGCATGATACTACCTATTTGTTTGTTAACTCATTCATAGCTGTCTATATGTTAGCTAACGTGGAAAGCTTTTCATGTCCTTAGTGTTTTAATCCTGCTGTTACAACAGTTCGTACACACACGCACACTCACTCACACACACATATACACACACACAAATACACACACACAAACACACACACATACATACAGACAGACATAAAAACACATATACACACACACACACACACATACACACACCCACAAAACACTCACACACCCACACATGCATATATGTATTTATGTATGTATATATCTGTCTGTCTGTCTATCTATCTATCATCTATCGGTCTAACTGTCTTTCTATATGAAGAAATTTACATATTCACATGAACAACAAAACAGCAAAAGAAACAAACAAAAGGCAAATAAATAACCAAACAAACAAACAAACAAACAAACAAACAAATAAATAAATAAATAAATAAATAAATAAATAATTCCTAAAACTAATAATTCCTGAGTACATCATCATTCTACCTATAATGTTAAAATAGGGGACGTACACAGATTCCGATGGAGAAAGAGATCCATTTTAGATTGTAAGAGCGCTCTGTAGATTCGCCAGTAGTTCCTGGTGGTTAGTGATTCCTGTGAATGTTTTAATTAATTCACCTGTTTAATTATACTATAGTAAAGCTCTCCGGATTGGCGAACATTTAAAACAATGGGACACTAATTAACTCTGCTTGTTAATTGTATTTGACCATGATACAACAGGGATGTTTCTAAACATCGTTATAGCGGGGGTTCTGAATATGAAGATTTTGTTTAAGATAGGAACATAATTTTATGTGGACGCTGGTGTTTAATTAATTTCACCTGATCTTACCTTTAATTAAACATTTACACGAGTTCATGGTAACAGTTAGTTGTAAATATACACACCTAGACACACAGAGAGACATACGCTTACACATACACTACACACACAGATATACACCCACATACATTCACAAAAAAACACACATACATAAGACATACACACGTACACAAATACAGACATATACACACACTCACGTACATGCACAAACACACACATATCCATAACGCATTTACGTGTGAGTTTGTACGTTTTCCATTTTTCAGGACTACAAAGAGAATTAATTCAGAAATTCTCATTTCAAATTTAATTTTTTTCAATTTATTCAATATTACAGACATTCAAGTGATTTGGTTCATAAAATAGTATCGAGTAAATTGAACACACAAAGACATAGATGTGATTTCAGTGATGAAATAGCAAAATGTAATAATTTATGGCCATACCTGCTTATACACAGACAAAGTCAAGGAAGTAATTTGTATGATCAAATAACAAAATACAAACACAAACACTTTAAAGTTCTAATGATGAAATATAATAGTGGAACAAACATGAAAGTAATTTGCATGATGACATATCAAAATGTTCAAGGATACGCACATTGGAGTTATTTGGATGAGGAAATGCCATGATGATTTGAATATTTGTGCTGAGATTCGGAGATCCTGAAGTGATTTGAAAGCTGAAATACCATGATCAGTTTGAATATTTGTTCTCACACGCACTTACACTGGACTAAATACGATAACGTATTATACTTGAACATTCTGTGCTGGACGAAACTCTCTGGGACCCAGTCAGGCGTGGTTTGACACTATCATGATGAAAGAAATACTCTATGCGTGTTTATGTGTGTGTGTCTGTCTGTATGCCTACAGGTTGTGTATGTATGTATGTGTATGAATGTGTGTATGAGTGTGTGAGTGTGTATGCTGAATGATATAGAGGCGTGTTTCGAGTGTGCGCGTGTTGTGCCATTCACAAAGAGCATGGCCGCATCCCCGCCTCGTTTCACACTAACAGTCAGTTAGCAGATATCTATCAACAACAATTTCAATTACAAATCACAGATGTTCCACAAATTAGGGATGAAATTGGTTTTGTCCACGTATGTCTTCAAAGTGCTATATAAACGCAGTGTTGAGCTGTCAAAATCAAACGTGTAAAAATGGCTATAAAGTCCCTTTGTTCTTTTCTTGTAGCAAGTTGTGTTATTCTCGTCTCAGGCGTTCCTCCAGGTAAGCAAACTTATTTTTATTGTTGCTGTTGTTTAATAAATGAAGGAGATTTCAGCTTAAGGAAAGCAATATTATCTTCACATCACATTACCACGTTCTTCGTCAAACTTAGGATATTTCCGTTATACATAAGAATAAGAGAAATGTCAACAGATATGCATTTACACCAAGGTCATATTATTCATAAGGCAGATTAGAATGAAGCCTAAGAACACGTCAATATCCTTTCCTATGGATCTGTTATGTCCTCTTCACATTATTATCGAATTATATTTAAAACGCTCATTCTTACTCTCTCTCTCTCTCTCTCTCTCTCTCTCTCTCTCTCTCTCTCTCTCTCTCTCTCTCTCTCTCTCTCTCTCTCTCTCTCTCTCTATATATATGCTCTCTATATCTCTCTCTCTCTCTCTCTCTCTCTCTCTCTCTCTCTCTCTCTCTCTCTCTCTCTCTCTCTCTCTCTCTCTCTCTCTCTCTGTCTCTGATTTCCGTAATAATGAAGCGCTAACGCTAGTGTTTTCGCTTGCATAGTTGATTCTGTGAGTTTTCTTCCTACAGATTGGAGCAAATACAGCTATGTCTTTAAACTTCATTTAAATATCCGATATAGCTGGCTTTACTTCCTGAAAGCAGTATAAAAGGTCTAAGAAAAAACGTTCCATATTTCCGAGCAACAGACACCTTTCGAAAATATACTAATCAGAAGGGTCAAAACATAGTAGCCAAAACATTTCCGTGTGAATTGGCTTGATGATGTTAACTACATTTTTAAATTTATTATTAAAATTCCAAGTTCACAGAAAACCATCAACAAATGTAAAAGTGTTCATGTTCGTCATTATGTAGCAAAAATGCAGCGGTCAAATATTGAGCTTACACATGAGCAGATTTCAGTAAAAGCGTATGAACCCGAAGTTATTTGATACATTTTTGTCTCACTCTGTTAGTCAACATCTGAACAAGTCTTGAGAAATATTCTTTCTCTAGGCACAGACGTTCACTCACTTGGGCGGAAGTCGCATGGTGATCACCAGTCATAAAATCATCCCAGACGTCCGCTGAGGCGAGTCACGTGACGGCGACATCTTATAGCTCCTAAAACTCCGCTACGACACTGTCGCGGTGGAATCTGGGATTGTTGTTGTGATCAACTTTTCCACCTCAGTGTACGGATAATCTCGTTCACTTAATGCATTGCCGTCAGACTGCTATTCACTGCATACAGAGGAGTGACAAGCCGTCTCACAGCACGATGCTGCACCCATCGAAATACACGGCTCTCTGGACGTCTGTAAAGAAGAATTCGACCATTGCTGAAGTGAACACTAAACCTGGGTCCATCTGTGAACAGACCTCGACTCCACTGAAAACGTTGCCATCGTCGATGATGAGCTCACCAGTAACGTCTGGCCTTTCTCTGAAATGGTAGGGTGATGTTCGAAACACCTGGCAGGAGCAGCGCATTCGGAAAACACGTAACTTTGACTTGTCTGTTCATCTGATATGTCCCTTGTAAGTTGTTTGACGGCCAATACAAATATAATTCAATGGCAAGTGGCTGGATGATTCAGACACATGGGTTCTTACAGTCGGCCGTTTCAATACATCTGACTTAATGAAGTTGGATAAGAATCAGTTCGACACGAAGTTTGTCCACATGCCTTTGTCTGAAACGTGATTTATTCTGATGCCTTGGTACTGCAGCATAAAACTGAAAGCAAAAAGAAAAAAAAAGAAAAAAAGAAAACAAGGAGGTCCTAACTAACACTACTTTATTTCACAAATGTCAATATTATCATATACAATTTTCATGTAAATGTTTTAAATGACTTAGATAAAAGAATTCTATTTACAGCTATATACACAATATTACCAAATATCTGACTATAATAAATTGTTAGGCATTTAATAACATGCAGCATAAAAAGAAAAACTACTCCTTATGTATCTGCACTGTTAGTGCAGACACGTCTTAGCTCTTTGGAAAAAACCTTTATCCATTACAGGCTGCTTTCTCACCTTTTCCTCAGCAGTCGTTCTTTGTTTTAGACAGTTTCCAGCAACTTGGTAACTGACATCTTATTTTCCTGACTCACACTGTATTTGCAACCATACAAACACTTCATTAACAATCTATATGCACTGCTTAATTCTGTTTTAACACTAAGAATGACACACACTGTTCCAGAACCTCTACGTCATCAAATGATTACACCTATAATTACAGTTCATGTCACACATGAATCCTTCTTCACGGTATTCAAATGGTTGTTACACTGTTTTAAGTGCATGATGTCATAAATCTGTATACATGTCCGATAAGTGATATGGTCTTTACATTCCTATCAATTCTGGGCCGTTTATTTATTGTTTAGTGGATGCTATTGGATTGAGACGATTGATCTAACGCATCACAGAGCGTCAACGTTGATCGCTGAATCTAACTCAAAGTGACGTATAAAAGATGCAAATTTTCTGTGTAAATATGAAGGCCACTGTTTCAGCTTGAGCAAATGGTGCTGTAGGATGTAACAAATATGTGGGAACTTCTGTTATACTGATGCCGAGCTGATTGTTCAACTGTAATAAATAATTTTAACAATGGAATCGAAAACCACTTATCTAAAGATTATATACTGTATATGTATAAATGTAACGAACAACAACAACGACAACGACATTAATAATAAATAAATAATTTTGCTAGTTATTTTTCACTCTCATCCTTAATTTCATGGGCTAAATTATTCATTTGTGCATATCGTAAAACATATTTAGAATTTGACATTCATTTACTGATAATGATAACCGATTTTAACAAAAGAAATTTCATAAATGTCAGAATTAACTGCGCTTGATCTTCAGTAATTCAACCGCAGACATAGTATTTGAGGCGAAACACATGATATTGTCGACTTCCGTAATTGATTTCTTTGCAGCAATGTATACAACATACAAAACCAAGCATCAGTCCTAATAACCAGTCCTTCCGCTGTTCACAGTATCTTTCTAAATACTTCAATTTTCTTTCAGGTCCTAAAGTTTTAAAAATTAAAAAAAAATGAAAATGAAAAAAAAAGAGGAAGCGTTTTTGTTAGAGGGGTGGAAATATGTTTTGAAAAGGTCGGATTTCCACAACAGGTGGAAAAGTCGTTTCTTCTCGCTTTTGCAGGAGTTCGCCATTTCACCACCATTTTTCTACGTTCTGAAGTCAAACTTACAGTCAGGAGATTATCATGCTTCGAGTGCTTGTGTGTTATCATACTGATGACACCCGTCCTTTCTTTTTGAACCTGTCTTGTTGAACCTGAATACTTACTCGAATATCCCAAGTCCATTGACTTCGTAGCATCATCGAATGTAGATTCAAGCAAGCTCCGTTTATAGGGGAAATTATGCATGCTGGACGTGAAAGACATCTGCAAAGAAGGCAAATGAAAAAGCAACTAAAACATTTTAGGTCAGCTCTAGTTTGCTTGCTAATACATTTACAGTATTCTTGCAATTACATTCAGTCGACAGTTTCAACTTATAATTATAAATCAAAATTTGAAGGAATATTTACAGCTTGATAGTAAGATCTTTCTTTATCATTTTTTATTTTATTTAGCTGTTAAAAAGCTGAATGTCGTCTGTATTATTATTTAGCCTTTTCTTGCCCTGACATTGTACCCTGTTGCTGAAGAAAAATTCAACTTGTTAAAGAAAAGAAATAAACAAAAATCAAATAAAATAAACTATGTTTCACATTTTGTTATTTATCCTTTCTAAATGTATTTCGTTATCTAGATTTCTTTTAGTATAAGCGTAAACATGAATTTATCACGATTTGAATAATTTGGCTAAGTCTGGCTTCACAATTCGTAGAAATACACTTTACGTATCACACCTAGTTCGCCGATAAATTAAGTCAAAGTATGCACACGCGAGACTGAAATGTCAAGTCTGTGGTGTATGAGTGGGTCAGTAGACGTCGAAGTGACCAGACCGTGTGCAGATTTTCAAAAGTTGAGTTAAGTGCAGGTCATTCCTCTAGATTTTAAAGATGTTCTCTGTCAATGGCTCTATTTTCGCAGATTCACGAAAATCTCACAGCATAAGTAATTCCTTGCTGAGAATAACGTAAGTGATGCTATTTCAAGACTGCACTGTCAGGTTCTAGAATTCAACACGCATCTTTTCTCAATGGCTAACGTAATTGCCTTGCTGGTCCATTTTTTTAGAATTTTAATTCTTTCACATATAAACTTGACTGCGAGGCTGTGGTAGATCGCTTTAAACACGTCGTTTGCAAGTTTTCGATGGAATCTACCTCAGCTTCTGTCATGTGACGTCAGGCGTATTTATTTACTGTTTATTTATTTATTTTCATTCTTCTTCTTCTTCTTCTTCTTCTTAATATTATTATTATTATTATTATTATTATTATTATTTATTCATTCATTCATTCATTCATTCATTTACTTATTTCTTCTTTTTTTTATTATTTTTCGATACACACAAGTAATGTGAAAATAACTTATTTTTCATTATTTTATTTTGTTTGTTTTGTTTTAATTATTATTATTATATTTTGTGTTGTTTTGTTTTATTATTATTCTATATTTTTTGTTGTTTTGTTGTTTATTTTTACTATATTTTGTGTCGTTTTGTTTTCTTTATTATTATTACTATATTTTGTGTTGTTTTGTTTTATTATTATTCTATATTTTTTGTTGTTTTGTTGTTTATTTTTACTATATTTTGTGTCGTTTTGTTTTCTTTATTATTATTACTATATTTTGTGTTGTTTAGCTTTATTTATTATTATTACTATATTTTCAGACTGGAATGAGTCGAAACTATCTGTTGAAAAAAGGCTGCTCGTAAGTTCTTACATAAGAAACTATACAGTTATCAAAGTTCCTTCGTAATTAAATAATTAGAAACTTCTATTCAGCTACAAATGTATTTATTTTTCTTCTCTTTGCTTGCTTGTTTGGTTGCGCATTCTCTTTGGTTACTAACATATATTCATTTATTTATTTATTTGATTTCTTTCTATTCAATTTTATTTTTCAATTTGTTTGTTTTTGATTTATATATATATATATATATATATTAATTTTTTTTTCCAGAACTAATATTTAAATTTCAGAGGAAAAAAATAGAGATAATGTTAAATACGAAAGTGAAGTAATCGTGACAAAAATGTTAACATGTATGTAGGCTCTATTGATGTATATCTGTCTATGTTTCTGTCTGTGCCATACATAAGCGTCTTGATGCAGATTAAGATACAAAATTATAGATCGGAAAAAAAATAAAAAATCGCGACCAGGCGGTACTTGTATTTTCGATGCTATCAAACCATTTCATGTTCACGACATACCAGATTCTGAAACATTCTTACAGATCTGTAAAGACATCCGTACCACCGTACTCATGAATGTATGTATGAAGGCATTTACAAATAAACTGTCTATGGCTAGCACTTCTGACTGTACTCAGAACACAGACACTGTTGGAAAACACACTGGCACGACGTCAGCAACATAAGATGTGGCTGTCGAGACAAGGACGCATGGCACCCATTCTCGATTTTCTAGGTTTCATTGCTCTCCGGTTTTGAAGGGTTTCATTGTATGTGTGTATGTGTGTGTGTATGTGTGTGTATGTGTATGTGTGTGTATGTGTGTGTGTGTATATGTGTATGTGTTGTATGTGTGTGAGTGTATATGTGTACACACGCACACAATGATTATGTTCACACATTACACACCCCTTAATTATTTATAACTTGTATATACTTGTATAAATATTTTTGTGTTTGAGAGAAAGTAACTATAGCAAATAAACTCATACATTTATTTATGTTATTATTTCTTTCTTTTTTATTCTCATCTAGGATCCGTGCAATTATGATATGTTTGAAAACCATGTTGCTTGTTTCGAAAACATGGGAAATATTGTTCCGCTGACTCCGGAAACTAAACTTGAACTTCTGAACGAACACAACAGAATTAGAAATGATGTGTCTCCTACTCCTGCGGATATGTTGAAAATGGTAATATCTATCTTTTTAATGTTCTTTTAAATCAAACTTTAAATCAGATTCCATTTATTTATTTATTTAGTTATTTATTTATTTAGTTATTTATTTATTTATATTATTTATACTGTATGTGTATCTAAATAAATGCCTAAATAAATATTTTCCCAGATGTACACATCCAAACTTATATACGGATACTTACACATACACCTATATACAAACACAAATACATACATACACAGCCACACACACATATATACATACATACATACACAGACACACACACACATACATACATACATACACAGACACACACACACACACACATACATACATATATAAATATGGTTATAAAGAAACTGACACAAAGAGTATTTATTGTTTGACATAACAGTAACTGTTTCTCACCAGTAGTTAGACGGATGTTTTATCTATAGCTTTGCTGAATGTTGTATTTCTATAGGAAAACGTCAAAATCATATTTCATTTGTTTCTACCGTTTAATCATGAGTTACTGGTTTAATATTTGCTTATTAGAAAGTATAGACATGAATCAAAGATTAGTTTTAGCAGAGAAATTATAGATTATATTCTGAGCTTTAGCTTTTAATTAATGAATGAATGAATGAATTTTGTTATTATTATTATTATTATTATTATTGTTGTTGTTGTTGTTGTTGTTGTTGTTGTTGTTATTATTTAAATTCAACTGCGAATAAGTAACTTTCTCCCCAAAAAGTGACTATAAATTATGAAATATAAATTGTGCTTGGCAGACACTTTTCATCCAGTACATATGTTGTGAATCAAACAATTTATTTAATTTTTATTATTAAAAATCGTCTGCAGGTTTGGGATGACGAACTTGCAGAGATTGCAGAAAGCTATGCAGGAACCTGCACCGACGACCTGTGGTCGAAAGCAGGTTTATACGCACGATGTATGTTCATCTTCTTTACAGTTCTTTATTATTACTATTCTTCTTCTTCTTCTTCTTCTTCTTGCTGTTTCACAGACGTTTTATCTACGATAAAACAGGTTTAGGACCGTTCATACGAAAGGTTTCGGACCGGAAATGTTATTTCATACAACTTGAACAGATAGTCTACTAAATAACATTTTTTTTCTCTAAATAAATGAATTGATAACTTTAATTTAAGTGTTAACACCTAAAGTATCGAGGAAGGTTTAATGACGAATATAGGCATATTCCTAGTCAATAACGGTATCATTATCATCATCGTCATGAGTTCCAACATTATTATAATTATTATTAGCAGCAACATCTAGATATCTGTCTATCGATAGATTGATAGATGGACGTGTGTGTTATTGTGCGCGTGTGTGTTTTGTGTATATGCATGTGTGTGTGTGTGTGTGTGTGTGTGCGTGCGTATATTTGTATGCGTATTTTACATTTTCGACAGCGTTACCTGGAACCGACATTGGAGTGAATATATTTTCTTCACCTACGGAATTCTCAGCTCAGGAGGCCATGGCAGCTTGGGTGGAGCTTGAAGCATCGTTTGTATACGGTGACGACAACGAAGGCGAAATTATATCCTACCTGCAAGTACGTATTATAATTCCTTGAATTTTTATTAAGTTATTATTTTTTTTTATTATACTTATCATCATTATTGCTATTATTTTTATTATTATTATTATTATTATTATTATTGTTGTTGTTGTTATTATTATTATTATTAGTTGTTGTTGTTATTGTTATTGTTATTCTAATTGTTGTTGTTGTTATTATTATTATTATTATTATTAGATGAACAGTTGTATATAGCTTCATCACACATTTTTCAAATTTATTTTTTATTTATTTATTTATCATTCTTACCCTTCATTTGCAACTGATTTTACATTTCGTTGTTTAGTACTGTTATTTTTTTCATTGATTTATTCAGATGATAGCAGACCAGTCTTCTCGTCTAGGCTGTGCTATTGCTGACTGTTCAACTGACAATATTATGATTTGCTTGTATGCACAAGTGTAAGTAATTTAGCAAGAACAGTAACTGTTGAAAAAGATTATAAGCTAAGAAACGAAACTACGTAAAACTGAATGTCACTGATTAATTCATAAAGACTTTTTGTTAGATTTGCTTACAGAATCATATTCATTTTCCTATATTTTATCGATCTATCTTATTTATTTGTTTGTTTAGTAACAATTATTATTATTGCTGTTGTTGTTGTTATTATTATTGTTATTATTATTGCTATTTTATTAACAACAATAACAAGAACAACCATAACAACAACAGCGATAATAATGATAATAATAATAATAATAATAATAATAATAATAGTAATAATAATAATAATAACAGTAATAATAATAGTAATAATAATAATAATAGTAATAGTAATAATAATAATAATAAAAATAAATATACTTCAGAATACTAGATACTAACCTTGATTATCCATACTGTGCACCATCTGAACGTATCGACTGCAAACCGTGTGCATTTTTTGACGATGTATACACCAATCTGTGTGGTATGTACTGTCCGTCTTTTGCTTCTAAATTTACCCTGGCTTTGCACAAACAAACACCTATACTCTAACACAAAACCCCCACAAAAAACAATACTAGAAAGTAAGACAGATGGATAGAACATCACGAAAGTAAAGAGAGAGATGCGTCTCTGTGCCAGTGTACACGCATGTTCGTGAATGTGTGAGTGTGTTTGTAGATATAAATAAAGTATAATTTTGAAATATGATTGACTTCAGATTTATTGATATTGTTGTCTGATTTAGTTTGTAACGAAACGTTCTGTATGAATATGGGGACAGTTGAAGTGGATACATGTACCTGCAGGGCTCGTACAAATCAAGGCAGGCAGGTTCTGACAGGAGCCATATCTGAAACAGGTGATTATAATTAGCATCCTTAATTTTCATGTTCGATATGGCAAATGCAAAAGCAACAATGTATATTATTGTTAGGCGCACAATCTTACGAATAAACAATCACCGCTTACAGAATTTAATTATGTTCTGTTTTCCTAATCGTTAGTATTAATGATAGATTTAGCTCGCTGAAAGCGATGCAGAGAGAGAGAGAGAGAGAGAGAGAGAGAGAGAGAGAGAGAGAGAGAGAGAGAGAGAGAGAGAGAGAGAGAGAGAGAGAGAGAGAGAGAGAGAGAGAGAGAGAGTTAATTAATTTTTCAATTTCATTTCAGTAAACTGCGATGAAGCAGCTGATCACCCCGCATGCCAGTTAGGAATATGTAAAGTGCTGCCATATGTTGTAGCACTTTCATTCTGCCCACTTAAGTGCAATATTTGCCCAGGTATTTAAATTTATTTTTATTCTTCCTGAATCAGATTTGTGTCCTCCTTGTAAATAAATAAATAAATTAGTAAACATATAAGTAAGTAAATATATAACTAAATAAGTAATACCTATTAGTTATTTATTTACATAGTTATTAATTTACTTACTTATTCACTTACTTACGAGAATGGTATGATTTACATTTTTCTTTATTTTCATCCTAACTCTTTTTCCCTTATTTACGATAATATTTATTTATCTATACTTGTAGCTATTTAATTTACTATTATTGCTAAAACAGATCCATGTGAACAAGACTGCGTCAATGGTTTGTTACACCGTGTTGCTGTAGTAAACGGAGAACCCTTGTGCTTTTGTTACTGTTTCAACGAATGGTCAGGAGACGACTGTGGTATGTGCAAACATTTTGTATAGAATATTATCATCGATTATTATTATCATTATCATCATCATCATCAACATCACCATTATTAATATCACGTTCGTTATCATCGTCATTATTATTATTATCATCATCATTATCATTATCATTATCAGCATCATCACATTCATCATCACATCCTTACTGACGTTGTTCCTGATGTTCCTATTATTATTACTGTTGTTGACGTCAATTTTATTATTGTTATTATTTATATCGTTATTATTATTGTTGCATTTTTGTTCCTTTAATGCTATTGTACTTGATCATCATTATCCTAGTATTGTTATTATTATTTTAAGTGGTATATTATTATTATTATTATTATTATTATTATTTTAAAAATGGCCATAGTTGCATGTATCTCTGTAAGTGTTTATTGTGTATACACACACACACACAGAAGTGTCGGTGTTTTTTCAGATACTTGCGACTTCTGTGAAAATGGTGGGACTGAATTTGAGAGCTGCTCAAAATGCGACTGCGTTGAATGGTGGTCGGGTCCTATCTGTGGTGCGTACAATATGCATTTGTCTATCTTCTTTTATGACAGTGCCATAAGAATACACACTAATTGCTGTACACTCTGAAAGAGATGAGAGACTAATTGATATTTATCATGCAACCATTAGAAGACAGACTAATTATTTTATATGCCTCAAACATTTTGAATGAAAACCTCACCAACGAAAAAACCAGTAACAAACAAACAAAAACGAAATCAGATAATGTTCTTATTTAAGAACTATTTAGTTTTGACACAGCAAAATCCAAGTCAGTACGTGAAAATCAATTTCTGTGGAATCCGGTAAGTTGATGAATAAAACAGTTAATTACATTTAGCTTTGTTTCATTATTTAGAAGTTGCCTTTACCTTTGCAGGATAAAGCAGATATATTAACATATATATATATATATATATATATATATATATATACACACACATACATACATACATACACACATACACACATACATATATATTGTTTTTTTTCAGATACGTGCGACTACTGTCTAAATGGTGGCTCCCACACCGGTTCTTGCGACTCATGCCTGTGTATGAATCAATGGACAGGCGATGACTGTGGTGCGTACAAAATGTTTCACTCTCTGTCTGTTTTTCTTCTCCAGCCAAAGTTTGTCTTGGTGGCTCATTGGTATTGTTGTTCGCCTTCGGAGTGCGGGCGGATGGATCCAAAAACTCCTCTAGGCGCCTTTTGGGTTTTGTAATGTGGTGAAGGGATTTCGTCCTCCTATGCCAATATAAATCCGAATATTGTCCATGTGCCGTCTAATCAGACGTACATAAGACAGAGAAGTTTCATACCTAAATACGTACATTCATACAACTTTACATATATACATAGCTTTTTGCGAAGGAACTGTATTTATTTCGGTAAATTAGCATTAATTTATTGTCAAGGTTACTGCTTTCATGTTTAACTGCTGGTTTAAATGGTTGAAAAACCATAGCTGTATTGGGAAATTCTTTGCATTCGCAAGATAATGGTGATACTGTTTTAACCTGTGTATGTTTTCTCTTTTCAGCTAACTGTGACTACTGTGAAAATGGCGGC
This sequence comes from Chrysomallon squamiferum, assembly GCA_012295275.1. Classification (NCBI taxonomy): domain Eukaryota; kingdom Metazoa; phylum Mollusca; class Gastropoda; order Neomphalida; family Peltospiridae; genus Chrysomallon; species Chrysomallon squamiferum. The sequence goes on along the minus strand of CM022668.1, from coordinate 8,426,932 downwards.
ACTCACGACATTGACTGCACATCATGCGACTGCTCTAACAACTGGACGGGCGATACCTGCGGTGCGTACAAAGTGCATTTCCCTTTCTACTTTCCAACCATTAAAACTCCGATTATTTATTATTTATCCTGTAACCATTAGAAGACGAATTATTTATCCTTCAGCCACTAGAAGAGAGACTAATTACTTTTTATCCTGTAACCATTACAAGACAGACTAAATAATGCTGATCCTGCAACCATTGGAAACTATTTAATATTGATCCGTTAGGAGTCATATTAACAGTAGTTATCCAGCAATGGCTGGGAGACAGATTAACTGGTTTATTTTGCAACCATTAGAGGATAGACTGTTGAATATTACTGGATCCGGTAATCATTATCATTATCATCATCATCATCATCATTATTATTATTATTATTATTACTATTACTACCGCTGTTGCTGTTGGTACTGTTGTTGTTCTTCATCATGATCTTGTTATTAGTAGTTGCAGCTGTAGCGGGGTACTCGCAGAATCTGCACGAGCAGTAGAAGTAGCAGTGATGGTTTTAAAGGTAGTCGTAGTAGTGGTAGCGGTAGTAGAAGTGTATTATTACTATTATTACTGTCATAATAGTAGTTGTCTTTGCATAGCTTTCTCTGGCTACACTGTACTGTTCAACCTGGTGCAACCTGTCATGTATATATATTTGTTGTTCAGATTGCTGCGACTTCTGTGAAAATGGGGGCACTCCAGACGCCACCTGCTCATCGTGCGACTGCACTAACGAGTGGACGGGTAATTCGTGTGGTGTGTACATTTCTCCAGTCAACTTTTTATCCTGCAAATATTATAAAAGAAAATTACTATACACGTGTGACCATTAGAAGGCTAGTTATTTTTCATTCAGAAGCTACAAGAGAGAGTAATTATTATTGGTCGTGCAACCTCTAGAAAATGGACCAGTTATAATGTATCCTAAAACTGGAAACTATTTATTACGTATCCCGAAAGAGCTAGGGGAAAGACTAATTGTTAAATATCCTGTAAGAGTTAGGAATATCACTAATTATTACATACTCTGAAACTTTAGAAGACAAATTATTACGTATCTTGCAACCACTGAAAGACAGACTCATTATTATTTATTGTTAATCCATTGTCAGACAAACTGACTGCTTTTACTGGAACCTATTTCATTATTACAACTGTTATTGTTAATGTTATTTTATTGTTTTTAATTACTTTTCAGTGTTTCTCTTCTTCATAATCTTATTATTATTGTTGCTATTCTTGTGCTATTACATGTTTTGGGGAACTGAGTTTCTCTAGATAAAGCTGGTTTAATCAAAAGATTAATCAGTTATTTGCTATGTATTCTTTAGGTGACTGCACCTACTGTAAAAATGGTGGCATACAAGATGCTGACTGTACGTGCTGTGACTGCACGAATGAGTGGTCGGGCCATACTTGTGGTTTGTACCAGCTGAATTCTTTTTTTTATCTCCAACCGTCAGAACACAGATAATTAATATTCTATATATAATACCTAAACACATTTCAAAATTTACGGATACTGACTAAACAATATATCTTTAAATCACCCATCAGAAAAAATAAAAACTTTGTTATTTCCATATAGTTTCGTCCAAGGTTCCCTGTTTAATGCGTAGCTGCTGGTTTAGCTCTTGAAAGACAGTTTTGAAAAATTAACAAAATAAATTGTAAACTATTTTACTTTAATGTACAGTGAAAACGAAATCAGTAGCTGTCGACAACCATGAGTTGGTAAATATAATAACTGATTTCATGTACTTTTTGTATTAATTAGGATTCCAGGATAAAAGAAATAACTGATTAATGTCATTAGATACCAGATGTAGCTTGCTGATATAATACCACTCTAAACTGTTATTCCCTTTACACAGACAGACAGACACACACACACACACACACACACACACACACACACACACGCAGAAATACATACATACATAGATATTCTCTTTTCAGAAACGTGCGACCTATGTCAAAATGGTGGCACTCACGACGGTGACTGCAGTTCATGCACAGAATGCCCTGTTGAATGGTCTGGTGATTTCTGTGGTGCGTACAAAGTACATGTATTGATTTTTATTCTCCCCAAAAAATTGAACACAGAATAATTAATATTCAACATGCAACCATTAGAAGAAAAGTTACTTATCCTCCAAATTTTAGAGGTGACACTGGTCATTATTTATCCTGCATTCACAAGAAACTGTCTTGCCACCATTAGGAGAAATTCTAAATATTATTTTTCTGCAACCATTAGAATTAAGACTAATTAATATTTATCTGCAGTCGTTAGAAATCAGGCTTCTAACTGTTAGTAGTAGTAATAGTGAAACGTTTGATATACATAGTCATGCTTTGTTTTGTAATACGTACTCACACACACACACACACACACACACACACACACACACACACACATAAATCTACGTGTTAATTCTTTCTTTAGAAGAGTGCATAATCTGTGAAAATGGTGGCACTCCAGACGCTGGCTGCACAACGTGCGACTGCCCTAATGGATGGTCTGATGATTTCTGTGGTACGTAGAAAGTACATTTATCTATTTTTATTCTCCACAAAATTAGTACTTTCCATGTAACCATTAGAATAAAAACTAATTATTTTTTATCCTGGAACCGCTGGAACATAGACTAATTATTTTAAATCATGAACGAGTGAGACGGCAGACTAATTGTTATTATTCTCATTAGTGTTACTCATCATCTTCTTCTTCGTCGTCTTCTTCTTCTTCTTCTTCTTCTTCTTCTTCTTCTTCTTCTTCTTCTTCTTCTTCTTCTTCTTCTTCTTCTTCTTCTTCTTCTTCTTTTTCTTTTTTTTCTTTTTCTTCTTCTTCTTCTTCTTCTTCTTCTTCTTCTTCTTCTTCTTCTTCTTCTTCTTCTTCTTCTTCTTCTTCTTCTTCTTCTTCTTCTTCTTATTATTATTATTATTATTATTATTCAGTATGTTAACTGTAGCTGAGAATATTATGAAGAAATTATTTTACTCCGACTACGTTATAAGTGGGCACTTGATGATTGCAATATGTACAAATCTTCTATAATTTCATTCCTTCCTTATCCGTAACGTTGTCTTATGTGTAACGTCTCTTAACATATACATATAACATATACATATAACATAATCATCACATTTCTTTTATTATCCTTATTATTATCACGATTATTATTGTTAGTTGTAATAGTAGTATTAGTTTTAGTAGTAGTATTAATTTTAGTACTAATAGTTTTAATAATAGTAGGTATTAGTTTTAGTAATAGTAGTGTTAGTTTAAGTAATAGTAGAATAGTTTTACTAATAGTAGTATTAGTTTTAGTAATAGTAATGTTAGTTTTAGTAATAGCAGTATTAGTTTTAGTACTAATAGTATACGTTTCAGTAATAGTAATGACAGTTTTAGTAATAGCAGTATTAGTTTTAGTACTAATAGTATAAGTTTCAGTAATACTAATGATAGTTTTAGTAATAGTATTATTTTGAGATTATAGTTGTTAAATTGTATCTGCTACTGACTTCACAGAAATGAGTATCTTCTGCCAAAATGGCGGAACACTCGATGTTTGTATCAATACACCCTACCCTAACGTCGTTCAAAAGAAACAGCAACTTATTACTGTGTATTTGCACACACTCATTCTTGCATACATATACTTTGTAGATAGCTGTGTATGTTGTTTGCGAACGGTGGAAGTCTTGATGCTTCAAAATAAAAACTTTGTTATTTCCATATAGTTTCGTCCAAGGTTACCTGTTTAATGCGTAGCTGCTGGTTTAGCTCTTGAAAGACAGTTTTGAAAAATTAACAAAATAAATTGTAAACTATTTTACTTTAATGTACAGTGAAAACGAAATCAGTAGCTGTCGACAACCGTGAGTTGGTAAATATAATAACTGATTTCATGTATTTTTTGTATTAATTAGGGTTCCAGGACAAAAGACATAACTGATTAATGTCATTAGATACCAGATGTAGCTTGCTCAGGACGAATCAGCATCTAAGTGAAAGAACGTCGCTGGACAAAACTAATTCCCTTTACACAGACAGACACACACACACAAATACATACATACAAAAATAGAGAGGGATACACAAACATAGATATTCTCTTTTCAGAAACGTGCGACCTATGTCAAAATGGTGGCACTCACGACGGTGACTGCAGTTCATGCACAGCGTGCCCTAATGAATGGTCTGGTGATTTCTGTGGTGCGTACAAAGTACATGTATTGATTTTTATTCTCCCCAAAAAATTGAACACAGAATAATTAATATTCAACATGCAACCATTAGAAGAAAAGTTACTTATCCTCCAAATTTTAGAGGTGACACTGGTCATTATTTATCCTGCATTCACAAGAAACTGTCTTGCCACCATTAGGAGAAATTCTAAATATTATTTTTCTGCAACCATTAGAATTAAGACTAATTAATATTTATCTGCAGTCGTTAGAAATCAGGCTTCTAACTGTTAGTAGTAGTAATAGTGAAACGTTTGATATACATAGTCATGCTTTGTAATACGTACTCACACACACACACACACACACACACACACACACACACACACACACAAATCTACGTGTTAATTCTTTCTTTAGAAGAGTGCATAATCTGTGAAAATGGTGGCACTCCAGACGCTGGCTGCACAACGTGCGACTGCCCTAATGGATGGTCTGATGATTTCTGTGGTACGTAGAAAGTACATTTATCTATTTTTATTCTCCACAAAATTAGTACTTTCCATGTAACCATTAGAATAAAAACTAATTATTTTTTATCCTGGAACCGCTGGAACATAGACTAATTATTTTAAATCATGAACGAGTGAGACGGCAGACTAATTGTTATTATTCTCATTAGTGTTACTCATCATCTTTTTCTTCTTCTTCTTCTTCTTCGTCTTCTTCTTCTTCTTCTTCTTCTTCTTCTTCTTCTTCTTCTTCTTCTTTTTCTTCTTCTTCTTCTTGTTCTTGTTCTTCTTCTTCTTCTTCTTCTTCTTCTTCTTCTTATTATTATTATTATTATTATTACTATTATTCAGTATGTTAACTGTAGCTGAGAATATTATGAAGAAATTATTTTACTGCCACTACGTTATAAGTGGGCACTTGATGATTGCAATATGTACAAATCTTCTATAATTTCATTCCTTCCTTATCCGTAACGTTGTCTTATGTGTGATGTCTCTTAACATATACGAATAACATATACATATAACATATACATATAACATATACATATAACATAATCATCACATTTCTTTTATTATCCTTCTTATTATCATGATTATTATTGTTAGTTGTAATAGTAGTATTAGTTTTAGTAGTAGTATTAATTTTAGTACTAATAGTTTTAATAATAGTAGGTATTAGTTTTAGTAATAGTAGTGTTAGTTTAAGTAATAGTAGAATAGTTTTACTAATAGTAGTATTAGTTTTAGTAATAGTAATGTTAGTTTTAGTAATAGCAGTATTAGTTTTAGTACTAATAGTATAAGTTTCAGTAATAGTAATGACAGTTTTAGTAATAGCAGTATTAGTTTTAGTACTAATAGTATAAGTTTCAGTAATACTAATGATAGTTTTAGTAATAGTATTATTTTGAGATTATAGTTGTTAAATTGTATCTGCTACTGACTTCACAGAAATGAGTATCTTCTGCCAAAATGGCGGAACACTCGATGTTTGTATCAATACACCCTACCCTAACGTCGTTCAAAAGAAACAGCAACTTATTACTGTGTATTTGCACACACTCATTCTTGCATACATATACTTTGTAGATAGCTGTGTATGTTGTTTGCGAACGGTGGAAGTCTTGATGCTTCAAAATAAAAACTTTGTTATTTCCATATAGTTTCGTCCAAGGTTACCTGTTTAATGCGTAGCTGCTGGTTTAGCTCTTGAAAGACAGTTTTGAAAAATTAACAAAATAAATTGTAAACTATTTTACTTTAATGTACAGTGGAAACGAAATCAGTAGCTGTCGACAACCGTGAGTTGGTAAATATAATAACTGATTTCATGTACATTTTGTATTAATTAGGATTCCAGGATAAAAGACATAACTGATTAATGTCATTAGATACCAGATGTAGCTTGCTCAGGACGAATCAGCATCTAAGTGAAAGAACGTCGCTGGACAAAACTGATATAATACCACTCTAAACTGTTATTCCCTTTACACAGACAGACACACACACACACACACACACACACACACACACGCATAAATACATACATACAAAAATAGAGAGGGATACAGAAACATAGATATTCTCTTTTCAGAAACGTGCAACATATGTGACAATGGTGGCACTCCAGACGCTGACTGCACAACTTGCGACTGCCCTAATGAATGGATTGGTGATTTCTGTGGTACGTACACATTTTTATTCTCCTCAAAAAATTGAAGACAGAATAATTAATATTCAACATGCAACCATTAGAAAAAAGTTACTTATCCTCCAAATTTTAGAGGTGACACTGGTCATTATTTATCCTGCATCCACAAGAAACTGTCTTGCCACCATTAGGAGAAATTCTAAATATTATTTTTCTGCAACCATTAGAATTAAGACTAATTAATATATATCCTGCAGACGTTAGAAATCAGGCTTCTAACTGTTAGTAGTAGTAATAGTGAAACGTTTGATATACTTAGTCATGCTTTGTAATACGTACTCACACACACACACACGCACACACACACAAATACATACATACAAAAATAGAGAGGGATACACATACATAGATATTCTCTTTTCAGAAACGTGCGAGCTATGTGAAAATGGTGGCACTCACGACGGTGACTGCAGTTCATGCACAGCGTGCCCTGTTGAATGGTATGGTGATTTCTGTGGTGCGTACAAAGTACATGTATTGATTTTTATTCTCCCCAAAAAATTGAACACAGAATAATTAATATTCAACATGCAACCATTAGAAGAAAAGTTACTTATCCTCCAAATTTTAGAGGTGACACTGGTCATCATTTATCCTGCATTCACAAGAAACTGTCTTGCCACCATTAGGAGAAATTCTAAATATTATTTTTCTGCAACCATTAGAATTAAGACTAATTAATATATATCCTGCAGTCGTTAGAAATCAGGCTTCTAGCTGTTAGTAGTAGTAATAGTGAAACGTTTGATATACATAGTCATGCTTTGTAATACGTACTCACACACGCACACACACACACACACACACACACACATAAATCTACGTGTTAATTCTTTCTTTAAAAGAGTGCTTAATCTGTGAAAATGGTGGCACTCCAGACGCTGACTGCACAACGTGCGACTGCCCTAATGAATGGATTGGTGACGCCTGTGGTACGTAGAAAGTACATTTATCTATTTTTATTCTCCACAAAATTAGTACTTTCCATGTAACCATTAGAATAAAAACTAATTATTTTTTATCCTGGAACCGCTGGAACATAGACTAATTATTTTAAATCATGAACGAGTGAGACGGCAGACTAATTGTTATTATTCTCATTAGTGTTACTCATCATCTTCTTCTTCTTCTTCTTCTTCTTCTTCTTCTTCTTCTTCTTCTTCTTCTTCTTCTTCTTCTTCTTCTTCTTCTTCTTCTTCTTCTTCTTCTTCTTCTTCTTCTTCTTCTTCTTATTATTATTATTATTATTATTATTCAGTATGTTAACTGTAGCTGAGAATATTATGAAGAAATTATTTTACTGTGACTACGTTATAAGTGGGCACTTGATGATTGCAATATGTACAAATCTTCTATAATTTCATTCCTTCCTTATCCGTAACGTTGTCTTATGTGTGATGTCTCTTAACATATACGAATAACATATACATATAACATATACATATAACATATACATATAACATAATCATCACATTTCTTTTATTATCCTTCTTATTATCATGATTATTATTGTTAGTTGTAATAGTAGTATTAGTTTTAGTAGTAGTATTAATTTTAGTACTAATAGTTTTAATAATAGTAGGTATTAGTTTTAGTAATAGTAGTGTTAGTTTAAGTAATAGTAGAATAGTTTTACTAATAGTAGTATTAGTTTTAGTAATAGTAATGTTAGTTTTAGTAATAGCAGTATTAGTTTTAGTACTAATAGTATAAGTTTCAGTAATAGTAATGACAGTTTTAGTAATAGCAGTATTAGTTTTAGTAATAGTATTATTTTGAGATATAGTTGTTAAATTGTATCTGCTACTGACTTCACAGAAATGAGTATCTTCTGCCAAAATGGCGGAACACTCGATGTTTGTATCAATACACCCTACCCTAACGTCGTTCAAAAGAAACAGCAACTTATTACTGTGTATTTGCACACACTCATTCTTGCATACATATACTTTGTAGAAAGCTGTGGTGTGTTGTGTACGAACGGTGGAACTCTTGATGATATCGCATGTCAATGTGACTGCTTACCAAATGTTTATGGAATTTACTGCGATATTAGTAAGTATTTTAAGTAGTTTTAGAGCGCTATGCCTTTTGTATGTGTGTGTGTATGTACATATATGTGTGTATCTATGTATCTACATATCTATATATATATATGTGTGTCTGTCTGTCTATCTATCTATCTATGTATTCATATGTATGTGTGTGTGTGTATATATATATTATATATATAGATATATATATATATATATATATATATATATATGTAGGTAGAAGATTCACATGTTCTTATTTGGGTATAGGCTGAAAAAAATAGCTATATTTACGAACAAAATATTTCTTAATGACAGTTATCTATTTGTTAACTGTTTTTAAAATAATGGTTTTTATCTAAACCAGCAATTAAACACGAAAAAAGAAACTTTGAACAACACAAACACATTTCAATTAATAATAATAATAATAATAATCAGTTGAATTAAAAGTTGTAGAATAATGGAGGTACAGCAGTAATAACTGTCATAGCGATAGCGAATGTTTTCTATGTAAATAAGATAGCATATCCTGATATTCTGTTATATGTATGTATGTCATTAGTAATATACCTTTTTTAAAATAAATTTTGTTCCGTCTTTCAGCTTGCATAGCCTCATTTACGGCTATCAAAGAGCAGAAAATTATTGCTCTCTGTGAAAAAACCCACAGTTTGGGTAGCCTCTGCAAATACTCCTGCAGGGCATATACAGGTGATGGTCTTGGTAGCATTTCTGATAATAGCATTAATTGTGTTAGAAGTAGTAACTATACTACTAGAAGCATAACTAAACTACTAGTAGTAATAAAGCTGGTATTAATAGCTGGTAGAAGTATTAAAAATAGTCGTAGCAGTCGTACTATCAGTAGATGCAAAAGTACAGAAATGACTGTATTAGTAGTAATTGTAGCATTAGTATTAGTATTAGTTTTAATAGTAGTAGTAGTAGTAGTAATAGTAGTGCTGGTAGTAGAATTAGTGGTGGTAGTAGTAATAGTAGTAGTGGTAGTAGTAGTAGATGTAACAATAGTTGTTGTTATAGTAACACTATAGTAGTATATAAGGTATTTAATTATTTCAACAAAATGACTTTTGTTTTCAGGCGTTATCGGCATAGACACTTTGCCCGACCTATGTGACTTAACGATAGAAACACCAGCAAGAAAACAGGCAAAAGTTGAATTTTGTATCAATGAAAAAGTAGTAACGTGTTCGAGAATATGTTCACAGGTAATTATGATGATAATAATAATAGTAATGATAACTGTTGTAATAGATTTAGTAGTAATACTAGCAGTAGTAGTAGTAGTGTTAGTAGCAAGAGTAGTATTAGCAGTCATAGTAGTAGTAGTAGCAGCAGTATAACAATCTTTATTGTATCAAATTTAATATAATAACCATCTGTATAACAGGGAACGTGAATTGTATGTATTTCGGTATATGTATATGTCTACGTTTGCGTGTGATTGTATTTCTACGTATATTGTCTATGTGAATGCATGCATAAGAAATAGATACATTTTTCTTCCTATGATTAATTTATGTATTTTTTTTTCATTCTTTCTTCGTATATTTATTTGTTCATTTGTTTTATTTATTTTTCAGTGACAACACCAAGAA
>CM022668.1:8369317-8411817 GCA_012295275.1 Chrysomallon squamiferum | reverse complement strand
TTGTGATTTTGTTTTCATTTATTTATTTATCTAGATTTCTTTCTTTTTCTTTTCGATTTTTTTTCATTTGTTTTCATTATTATTTAGATTATTAAGTGACAACATTTGTTTATTCTATGTGGAATTTGTCTTATTTATTGTTGCTTTGTCTTGTCTTTGTTGTTTGTTTATTGTTGTTATTTCAAAATTTATTATTTTTAATAAAGAAAATAAATCGTTCATTAAAAAATAAAAAATAAAATAAAACATGGACTCTTTTCGATCGGCAGCAAATAATATTTTATATATATACCTTATCATATACAGGAGGGCACATATTTTGACAAAATCGATGAAATGGGATAGTAGCTGATTCGAATGGCAAATTGGTCCTGACTCAAAGAATTAATAATAATAATAATAATAATAATAATAATAATAATAATAATAATAATAATAATAATAATAATAATTATAATTATAATAATAATTATAATATTTACAACAACAACAGCAATAGTAGTAGTAGTAATAATAATAAAAAAAAAACAATAACACTAACAAATCATCATCATCATCATCGTCAGTAACAACAACATCAGCATCATCATCATCAATAACAACAACAACAATACCAAGGAAATAAATTAACAAGGATAAAACTTTACATGGGGTTTGGGTTTTGTTGTTTTTGTTTTTTGTAGTTTACAGATATTTAATATCTTAGAATCAAAAACCCATGCCTACGTGACTTATTCAAGCCACTGTGAAGATCAACTTTTGGCTGTGGAAGGTAAGAAATGCCTGTTTGAAAAGAGTCTTTTGTTGCTGCTTCTTTAATCTGTGAACTCTTAGAAGTCGAAAGTTCGTTCTTTGCCTGAATTTTGTCACAATTTCGAAATTTTAGATTTGGCAACGTTGGGACATTTTTCATTTCCCGATTTTTAAAAGAGAAGTCACGTGCCAGTTTTTCCACGCTTATCAGTTTGAGCGTGTTTGAGGAATACGTAGTGTGAACGGTGTAACTCTTTAGTGCCACACTGCTGTGGTTTGCCTCCCTTGTTTCTGTCATGTATCTGTTTAATCTCCTTGCACAGTGAGTGTTTCTCAAGTTTTCCCTGTGAGAAATCAGACCCTCGACGAGTTCACGTCTCTTTGACTCGAGAGGGTTGGTTGTGCGTCGCCAGTGAGAATATCGGAAACGAGCTGGAGAGGTCAAGGCTGGGACACAAACCATCGAGACCAGCTTCTCTTTCTTTTCTTCAGACGTACGAGAACTGATCGACGGGATATGTATTTCCGATTTAGCAATTTTTGTCGTGAATTTATTGTTCCTTTCCTCCAGCCGAGCGTTTTCCAGGCCCGATTTCTTGATTGAATTTTTACCCTTTTCAGAAAAAGGAATAATCATTACTTCCGACTCCTTAAAAACTTTGCCTCTTGTCTCTTTTTTCTCTTTATTACCTGATTTACCTTTTGCTCTGGAAATTCCGTTTTTGTCATAGGAACTGAAATGCCTGTGTTCCTCTTCGGATATTTCACTTTTAGGAATGTTCCAGTTTGGCTGAGGCGGTACGCCTCTAAGCTTTGAAATCAAACATTTGCTCGGTTTGTATTTGTTACCCTTTGGTGATTTCATAAACCTCATCTCAGCCTGAATATTTCTAATCTGATCGCTTTTCGAAATTATATTTTGTCTCACTCTTTCGTTTATCTTGTTCACTTGCGAGCATGTAAACGAATTATATAATAAATTAGTGTTATAAACTTCAAAATCACGATCTAACGATTTTACTTCCGCTTTCTCCAAATTTTCAGAGGCTAAAAGTTTGGTTGATTCCTTTTCAGGTTTCGATACTACTTTCTGTTCGGGAATCTCGCGTGTCTCTTTCGTGTTGGAGTTCTCTTGAGAAAGAAGTTTTCGTTTTGACAAACTGAGGTCCGTTCTTCTGACCTGCAGAAAAGAATCTTTAATCTTGTTTTGATATATTTCATTATTTTCAACATTGTCGTGTTCCAGACAAAGCCGATTTTCCAATGAATCCGAAGCCACCTCGTCGTTTTCATTCTTTTTAAAGTTACCATTAGTGTTGTTAAGTGTCGAAGAGTATGTGTTATTCTCAGAACTCACAGATATCTTTTCTTTATATGACTGTGACTTCATGTAATTTTCATCACATTTTTCACGTATGTCGTCCTGATTAACACAATTCTTATGCAGAGGACTTTCTCCATTTTCTTTCTTTGGCACGGCAGTTTCATCAGTTTCTCCATCTTTGTTAATATCTAGCCTCTTAGAAATTTTCAAAGAAAATTCTTTGTTTTTCAATTCGTTAGTGAAATCGCGATTTTTCATACAACATTTAATAAATCCTGGAGTTTGTTTTTTGTGTTTTGTAAACGATTTCCATGTACATGTAGTACTTTCCTTTTCATTGATAGGGATGTTTTTTATCCAGCATAACGGATATTTTCGTAAAGATTTTGCTGGATTGCAGGTTACTGTGAATTTATTTATTTTCTTTCTTTCGGAAAATATATCTCTGTTTTTACCAGTCTTCTTATTTTCAACATTCAGTTTCCTTCTCGTGGAGAAGCTGTTATTTCCTTTTATGTTTTTTGTGACATCTTTCAGTCCATCGACATTTTGTGCGCTGGAAATTCTGGTTTGAGGATTCTTTATTGTTGCACAGTTTAACTGTTCTTTTAAATCGTTGGAAAGGTGACTGCTAAATGCCTGTGAAGTTGACATGATCGTATCGCTGTTTTTCTCACTGCGAGACATTTTAGTTTGCGTCTGTGACAAATTAGTGTGTGCTGATCCAGAAGTAACAGATTTACAACTTGTACAGCTGACTGCTAGTTTAATTCGCGAAGAGTTGCATCGAGAATGTAAAGGTGAATTATTTCCATATATATACCTGTTAATACATTTCTCTCGCCAAAACAGTTCATAATATTTTCTATTTTTTCTCGTAGGATTCGGAATATTAAATTTAAAGTCAGATGGCATATTTATTATTTCTCTGTTTTTCAGAATGAAATTATTTTGCTTGTGTTCCTTTGTTTGTACCTTTTCATTCAACGATTTGCTCTTACTTCTATTGTGTTTCAGATAATTTAACAAAATATATTTAGCATAACATCCTAGTTTTTCTCTCGTTTTTGCTGTTTCAGTACTACTATTTTCATCTGGCCTTCTGTCTGGATTCATTGGTTTTGTATCTGAAACAATGTCGCTCTGATTCTTATTGCTGTAACAGTTTGCTTTTATTTTTGTATCCGTTTCGCAATTTGTAATTCCTAACTGTTCCCTGAGCCTCAATATCAAACTGATGTAATCATCATAGTAACCATGACGATATCTTCTGTAGCTGTCTTTCCCGCATCGAATAAGATTCTCGCGTTTTTCATCAATTTTATTGTTCATGTTTGAATTCGAATCTGTGAATGATCTGTAGTATCTCTGTTGTAACTTTTTTATGTAAATCTGTGATCGGCTTTTAGACACACAAGGGTTAAAACGCCTGTTGTTTGTTGGACAATTCTTGATACTGTCTTTGATTTCATAAATATTCGGGAGATTTGCCTTTCGGTCATGCAGCTGACTTTTTTTATAAAGATTTTTGAGATACACCTGCGACCGATTTCTTAATATGTATCTTTTTATTTCATCATCTTTCAGTAGAAAATTATCTCCGTTGTTTAGATTTCCTTCAAGCTGGCTTCTCGCCTCTTCTCGTTCAACTCGGCAGTCTCTAACGCATGTTGGCAAAACGTCGCCTTGCTTATCCGAATAATCTCTGTTATTCTTCAAATACATCATAGGTTTGCTTCGCAGAATGCACGTGTTCATTTCTTTTGTTTTCAGAATGAGGTATTCTGCCGCCTTGGTATTTGTCGGCACTAGCTTGTTCACGACAGAGGCTGCTGGGTGAGAGACGCAACACGAGTGGAACTTTCTGCTCGGTTTACTCAACAATGGCGTATGCGTTTTTGTCACAAACCTGACCTTCTGTGAAAATTTACTTTTATTCACTGTGGTGCCCAGAGGATGTTGCTTAATTTCTTTATCCTGCTGATTTACCGAGGAGCTCGGCTTCGGCTGGCTGAGCTTCTCACTGTTTCTGTGCGCGTGTGACTGAATTGCAGGATTGTGTGCCAGTCCTCTCACTCGCCTGTACCGCACACTTACGACTTTGTGAAGCATACACGAATGTGGACGTCGTTTATGTTTTCTTGAAGTGACGCGTCTGGACTGTCTTTGACGTTGGAACAGGCGATACACCCGCTCGGCGTTTGTCAGTGATGACATCAGCAACCCTGTCAGCGCCTCTTCCTTTACTCACTTCAGCTTCTCGAATCAAATCATGAATAATATTTGAAAGAGATTTAAAAACATCACCATATTTCTCAGTTTTCCTTTCCAGTGGATCCTGGATGTTTGATTCCGCGTGGTCATTGGCCTCCATTACGACTGTTTTGTGTAAATAAACCAAGCAAATGTGATCATGTTTTTAAAAGTTGGTTACAGTCCATGTCGAAGCCGGCGTATTCCCAGCGGAAATATAAGTGTGACGTAGTTCATTGTCACGTATTACTATGTGACGTCAAACATATAATATTCGTTTGACAGCAGATTTTGCTTACGTACCCAAACTCAGTTCTAGAAATGTATTATTATTATTAGTAGTAGTAGTAGTAGTAGTGGTAGTAGTAGTAGCAGTGGTAGTAGTAGTAGTAGTAGTAGTAGTAGTAGTAGCAGTAGTAGTAGTAGTACATTATTTCTATCACTGATATAATATGTTCACAATCTACTATATATATATTCTACTATTACATAGTAATTCCTCACGTATTTTCTTTCGATTATAGAAACACCAAAACATCTTAGGCTATACTGACACAGAAATGTATTTCAGTTTGTTTTTTCGATTTTATGTGAATGTGTCTGAATGTCTGTCTTTCTGTCTGTGTGTGTGTATTTAGATTGGTAGGTAGGTAGATAAGCATGAATTTTGAAATTGACTCATGTAGATCCTGACAATATTACTTTTACAATACTAATAATAATAATAATAATAATAATAATAATAATAATTTTCTAGGAAGGGCGATAACTTTTGAGAGCATACGAATACAGCTAAACATATTTAAGTGAACAACTGAAATTAGACAAATACAAAAATGTGTATCTTTCACATTATTTTTCTCTTTCTTTTCTTCTTTGTTTTAAAGGTTTTTTGTTTGTTTTGTTTTCATTCCCCGTCTATGGAATCCGAGCGATTTGATGACATAGGCTCGATTCTTGTTAATGGAATCTGAGATAATTAAATTATTTTATTTACCTACGTCACTGTGTTTCCTAATATCTGTAGATATTTACACTCCGTGTGTGTGTGTCTGTGTATACGCTCAAAACCACAAATACACACACATACAAAGGAAAACACACACATACAAAGGAAAACATACACATACAAAGGAAAACACACACATACAAAGGAAAATATACACATAAAAATAGCGTCCCTTGTACTAATTATTATTTCGTTTATGATGAAATTCCTTGCTATTTCGCATGTTACATCTTTTGGAATGAAAAAACTGTGAATTCATGAGACGGTGGGAAAAACGCATCACTGGTTAGCACTAATATAATATGCATGTTCAGTGTATGCATCTCCTCCGTCTTACATGTCAAACAAAAACTACTGACAAAGTATTATTTATATTCATAACTGACTAATACATTTAATACCTGCAATAATAGCAAAGATGTAACGTGATCTGAGTTAGGGGTGTATCTCTAACTTGCTGTTATTCGCGGTTTTAACCTTAGCAGATCACTGTGGTAGATGATAAACGATTAAATATACTGTGTGATAATAAGAATAATAAGAAAATGAAGAAGAAAAAGAAGAAGAAATGAACGAAGTCAAGAATAACAACAACAAATATAATTACAACAAAAGAAAAATAACATCAAACAACAAAACAAAAGCAACAAGAAAAAAAAAATAATAATAATAATAATAATAATAACAACAACAATAATAATAATAATAATAAAAATAATAATAATAATAATAATAATAATAATAATAATAATAATAATAATAATTAGATAAGATGTAAAGCTAGTCTAAGCTTTAACTGAAAAGAAACAAAATATATTAAAGAAGTTTCAAATCAACCTAACCTTAGACGGTCATGAAATGTTAGACTCACTTTTGTTATCTTTCGTCAATTGTTTCGCTAACGTACACGCTTAGCCTCTGTTCTCATTCAGTAGACATTATTTAAGAAAAGTCGTTGAACTGTAATATTAACATTTAACAAGCACGTTTTCATTCTGTGCTGTTATAGAAAATAACTGACAATTTTTGTTTTACTTTCATCGAAAAGATATGTTTCTTTATAACTGTTGTATGTTGAACACAACGGATATTAAATTATTGAAAGATTTCATTGAAAAATGACAAATGTCCAATCAGAATAATATGGAAGTTGAATATTACATCATTTTCAAATATTCATTTTGAAAGTAAATTCGGTATAATTACACTAAACAATATAGGACAAAATGTTTGTATACTACATGACTTTGAGTGAAATGACGTAAACTATTATTATACGCTGGTCGTATAATACACTACAATAAAGCAGAGTGTTTTAAGTGTCATGTTGTATGATGTTCACATTGGCGAGGAGTCCTCGGGGTAAATGCAGTTTCACAAAAGTTGGTGTACATTTATACAAACACCATCAATGTTCGCAACAGAGAAATAAATATAAATAACATATATACATGCTCTCTCTCTCTCTCTCTCTCTCTCTCTCTCTCTCTCTCTCTCTCTCTCTCTCTCTCTCTCTCTCTCTCTCTCTCTCTCTCTCTCTCTCTCTCTCTCTCTCTCTCTCTCTCTCTCTCTCTCTCTCTCTCTCTCTCTCTCTCTCTCTCTCTCTCTCTCTCTCTCTCTCTCTTTCTCTCTCTCTCTCTCTCTCTCTCTCTCTCTCTCTCTCTCTCTCTCTCTCTCTCTCTCTCTCTCTCTCCATCTCTCTCTTCTCTCTCTCTCTCTCTCTCTCTCTCTCTCTCTCTCTCTCTCTCTCCTCTTTCTCTCTCTCTCTCTCTCTCTCTCTCTCTCTCTCTCTCTCTCTCTCTCTCTCTCTCTCTCTCTCTCTCTCTCTCTCTCCATCTCTTTCTCTCTCTCTCTCTCTCTCTCTCTCTCTCTCTCTCTCTCTCTCTCTCTCTCTCTCTCTCTCTCTTTCTCTCTCTCTCTTCTCTCTCTCTCTCTCTCTCTCTCTCTCTCTCTCTCTCTCTCTCCATCTCTTTCTCTCTCTCTCGTGTTTGTTCAAACCTTTTCATTTATTCGTATATTTATTTTTATGTTTGTTTGGCTTGTTCTTTCTTTCTTTCTTTATTTATTTGCTTGTTTATTTGTTTGTTTCTGCTGTTTTAATTTTATGTTTGTTTATTTGTTAGTTTCTTTATTCTTTCTTTATTTGGTTTTTATTTGTTTATTTATTTTTTGTTTATTTATTTATATGTTTGTTTGCATGTTGTCACATTAGTTTATTTATAAATTTATTTACTTTTTTTTTTTAAATTTAATTTGATTGTTTTTTTTTATTTATTATTATTATTATTTTTAAATATTTATATTAATTTTAATTGGGTTTTCTTTCTTTCTTTTTTTTTACATTTTGTTTTATTTATTGTTTTCTTTTCTTTTTTTTTTTTTTTTTTTTTTTTCTTTTCTTTTCGTTATTATTATTATTTTATATTATTTTTTTTATGTTTTTTCTACCTATTATTCGGTATACACAATCTTTGACATCTATCTACATGACTACTTAAATAAAACACAGATGCATTTGCTCCGATTTACCTTAATAATTGAAGTCGTGATTCGTTTGTTTTGCATGACTGACAAGACGAGCAGAATGTTTCTTTTAAGTCACGATTCGTATTTTCAAGGAGACCGTTGTGGTCACTCGTGATGTTCTGGTTACACCCGAACAGCTGACCTGTTATTATTTCTAAAGCGACTTCATAAAAGAACCGGTATGTTTACTAAAAACATCGTTGCCTGGTAAACTTCATTGTCTCTGCATGAGACTAACTAGAGCTATTTTAAAAAACTGTAACGTAATACTTTTACCATTTTGTTCCGATGGACACGTTTGGCAAACAGAGGCGTTTTATTTCGATTCTGTTCTACAAATGGCTTTTATTCCCGTCACTACCTAATGAAAACAGTCTGGACGTAAGCACAAATCAGAAGACATGATTTAAAATATCAGTTTTCATGCTGAACTTCGCCTGAGTCAATACGGGTTTTCTCTCTGTATCTGTTCACTTGTTTAGCTTTCTTTTGCAGTTTACGAAATTTAACGCATTAATCTTTAAAACTGATATTTGTATTAGTTTACATATGTTAAACGTGACTGACGGACTTTCTGTATGTCAGTGAGAGAGAGAGAAAACGAACAAAGGTAGAAAGGTATATATATATATAGATAAATGCATAGCTAGATACATTGATTGACTGACTGGTTGGTTGATTGATTTTCAGAAGGACACACACACACACACACACACACACACACACACATATATATATATATATATATACACACACACTCATACACAGACATACAGACATGCGTAGACACACACACACACATATATATATATATACACAAACTTATATATATATATGAGAGAGAGAGAGAGAGAGAGAGAGAGAGAGAGAGAGAGAGAGAGAGAGAGAGAGAGAGAGAGAGAGAGAGAGAGAGAGAGAGAGAGAGAGAGAGAGAGAGACTTAAAGAGAAAATTAATAGATGGATGGATAGATGGACTAGGAGATGACAGATAGTTGTTGGTATCTATATAGATTTCTTTTTCATTCTGTATTTTTCAGACAAGAGTGTTAACATGCTTATCAGTGTGTTCAGAAATCTGCATTAGTATATTCAGACATCTTTTTAAGTACGTTCAGACCTATTTATCAACATCTAGAGACATGTGTCTACATGTACGACATCTCTGTCAGTGTGAAAGAATAATGGTCTGATATACTTAAAATTCAAGAAATGTCTCTACGAGGAAAAAACTATATTGACAGTTAACACTTAACTCTAATTGTTATAAATCAGTCAAATGAATTTAGTAGTCAAATTGTAAAAAGAAATCTTTAGCTGAAGTGAGAAATTCTTTTGTGCAGTAATTGTTATTGGATTGTATGAACCATGAAATACGAAACATGATTTGATTTTAGCAACGATAATGAACAACTGTTCCATTGTTTTTCTTCATATATATATGGAACCCATATTTTTGAAATTATAGACGATAAAATTTATAATAAAGTATCTACATCGACGTACCTAAGCTAAACAACTTTACCTTCTTCAAACATTATTATAAAAGATATTATTTTCGTCATGATTTCTTCCTCTCTAAAAGAAACTCTGTGTATCGCCGGCCAGGCCGTAGGTAAGTACCGACATATTATATTCTTATTATTTATTATTATTATAATTATAATTCTTAAATTTCTTTTAATGAAATTTATATTGATACATTTTCCTCTCTCTCTCCTATTTTTGTTTTATTTTATTTCATTTAAAAATTTTATTCAGTTATGTATTTATTTGTTTATTTATTGGTTTGTTTCTTTATTAATTTATTTATTTACTTACTTATTTATTTATTTATTTATTTTTAGAAGTTTTTTTTTTACAGATCTATGTGGAGATTACTACTAATTGTTTGGTGTATTACGGTACCTGTTCTACTAACTATTAACTGCAGCTACAACGACATTCACATTTTTGGTACGTATTATTTAGTTTTTCTTTGTAATTTTGTTTATTTATATCTTTGTTATTGTGGCTGCTGTTTGGGTGTGTGTGTGTGTGTGTGTACATACATACATATATAGATATAATGAGTAAATATCTCAATAACAGATGCATATATATATACAAATACACGTGTAATGTACATATGTATTACTTTAGCTTGATGTTTTCTTACTTTTTTATTCATTTATTTATTCACTTATACATTTACTTAATCATTTATTTATTTTATTTATTTTATTTTATTTTATTATGTTTTATTTTTGTTGATGCTGTTCTTATTTCATTAATTTAATAATCATGATAATTAATAGTAAAATTAAAGCAGAATCTGGAAATTAATATTTTAGCTGTCGAAGAAAAGCTTCCTGTTTACACATATAAATTGAACCTGTTACCGAGGTATACTAACCGACAAAAGAAATTACAAGACGTTTGTCTCACAAATCCTCCTGGTTTCGGAAGAGGGATTCTCACTCACGACATCTACAAACTTTCTTATTGTGCGGTGCCTAAGGCGGGATGTACATACTGGATAAACGTCTTCCGCTTCCTGTACAAAGAAACAGGTGGAGTTAAAGTTAGCTCCCCTAACGAAATACCCCGGATGGTAACTCATTATGCACCGAAGATTTATCTGAGATCTTACAACATGAAAACTGCTAAGAAATTTTTACCCAACACATTTCGTTTTCTGTTCACTCGGGATCCGTATTCCAGACTCTGGTCAGCGTATGTGGACAAATTCCTGCTTCCGGATTTTTGGTGTACCGAAGCACGAAGACTGGCGCCGACAAAGTGGAAACCGAAATGTCACAACAACGTCACGTTTGAGGAGTTTTTGAAATTCGTCGTTTCCACCAAACTTGACGACATGAATGAACACTGGATTCCCGTGAGCTATATGTGTGACCCGTGCAAATTTCAGCCAAATGTGATCGGAAAGATGGAAACTTTCCTTCCTGACGTGAAGTTTATTTTGTCCCAAGTCGGTCTCTCCCATCTGATTGGAACTCATGGACACGACATATGGGTGGAACATGAAATACAGATGTTAAGTGAATATAATTTTCAATTGCCTTGCAAATCGTGCTCAAACGAAGAAGAAACGGCCAAGAGATTATGGAAAACATTTCAAATAAACGGTTATTTGCCAATGGACACGAAATTACCCAGCGAGAAACTGAAAGACGTAAATGACAAACTGTTCACAGATTTAGTGATAAAGACATTCAGAGAAAATCCTCTCTCCAGAGATCAAGTCAAACAACAAAGACAACATTTTTTATCGGAAGCGTTTAGATCAGTACCTGCAGAAATTATTTCAAAGTTAAAAACTCTTTATGCGACAGATTTTTTAATGTTTAACTATGATCCAAATCCATCCTGGTTGCAGTCTAATAAGAGTAATGATAGTAACAAGGACAATAATGACTTTCACAACAAGAAAAATAATAACAACAATATCAACAGTAACAACAACCATAAAGATAATAATAGGAAGAAAACTAACAAAAGAAGCAGCAGCTCAAAGAAAAACATTTAAAAATTAAAAACAATAACATGAATTAAAATGAAACTTTCGGTTTCTGAAAATATATTAAATAATGTTTAGAGTTTTAATATTTAAATCTTTCGAAAAGAATTTATATGTATAAAATAAAATCACTGCATATATTGAAATAATTTAATGAAACGGACACTAAATCTAGTTATTTTTGTAATTCATATAATACGTTTTTAATACCTGCAGAAATTATTTCAAAGTTAAAAACTCTTCATACGACAGATTTTTTAATGTTTAACTATGATCCAAATCCATCCTGGCTTCATATTAATAATAACAATAACAGCAACAATAACAATGATGATCTTTACAGCATTTATAACAACAATAAGAAAGACATTAACAACAACAATGATAACATAAGAATACATTAATTTAAATATAAAACTTGTTTTGTAATGTTTAAATATGGTCGAAATCCATCAGTGTCCGACAGTGATAAATATTAATCTTGTAACTTTTGTCCTTCTTCTTCCTCTTACTATTATTATTATTATTATTATTATTATTATTATTATTATTATTATTATTATTATTATTATTATTATTTATTTATTTATTTATTTATTTATTTATTTATTTATTTATTTATTTATTAATTATTAGAAGAACAAGTTGCAGTATTAGTAGCAGTAGTAGTATTAGTATTACTTGTTTCTGATTTGTTCTTACCTGAAAGAAAGACAGAAGAAAAGACTGTAAATACTATCTACGTGAGGTATTTGTTTTATGAACATGGAAATGAAATTCAGTCTTTTTTATATAAAAGTAATATGTTCGTAAATATTATTTCTGTATTCAGTGTATGCTCCTTTCGGGTGGTAACCACTCCATAGTGATGTAGAACCTTTTTTTTTTTTTTTTTTAACCTTAACAGCAATATATAACGAAAACAACTAGACATGAAATGTAATCATATAAATTACTGAAAAAAAACAGAAATATTAGGGCTTTATATCAAATGATTTCAGTTACTGACACTCACAAGAGGGTATAAAAGATAAAAGGTTTTCGAGGCTGTGGGCAGTCTTAGTGTGTTCTATAATTATGTGACAGTCACGGATTTGTAAGTGATATGCACAGTGAGACATTTGTCAGGATAATTTTGTTAACGCAATTTGACGTACACAAAAGTACAAATAGTGTGGATATTTGTATGTGTTTTTGAAGAACCTTCTTTTCCTCCTCTGGTAAGTAAATATAAAGATCTCTTTGCAGACTGTGTAGATAAACAGAACTGTCGGACAAATAGACGATTGTTTAAGTATTTGTTTACACTACACTTAATTACAAGAATAAGAAAGAAAGAATGAAAAATACAGCAAAGTAACAAAGAAAGAAGGAAAGAAAGAAATCGAAAAAGAAAACAAATTAAAAAGTACCTTAGACTAATTTTTTGTATTTCTATTCACTCCTCCACTAACATTTGGCCACTCAGTTTTACTCAAAAGAATGTAAGAAAGTAAGAACTAAAGAGAAAAATTGCGACTCCTTTTACAATATTATAACCTCTGATAAGTATATTCATAATCCACTTTTGTTTTATATTATATTTAAATAAGAAGTATTTTTTGTAAAGCTGTTATAATGTATGCTATATACTGTATGAAAACTGACTTTAATGCACTGAATAATGTTTTATCATAAAACGTATTACACGATGTTAGTGTTTTGTTAGATTTTAAATAGCAACATTTCCTAAAACTCGCGTGCTTGGGCGTTAGTCCTGATCTCGATGACACCATTAATAAAAAATATATTTTAAATATATAAATATTTTTTCCTGCTGTGAAATTGCAGGAAAACATCAACTCTTTTACTTATATCACCTGCAGATGGTCCAGATGTGTGGACACATGACAAACATTTAAAATGTAAAATACAAAATGACAAACAAGGAAAGAAACTGTATTTAGCAGATACAAGTCAATACACTCTTAAAGCAAGGTCGATTGATCTTTATTAATATATTAAAATTATTAAAATAACTTTATATAATACCATGTATGATAAATAGGATGAGCATTAAAGGAAGAATAGAAAAAAGCATATTTGTTATTATTGAAAAGATACGGGTCCAAATTAATTCATTTCTTAATACAGTAAAATTTATTTCATTACCATATATATAAAATATAACTGTGAAAAATAAGAATATAAATAAAGAACAGTATTTTATTTAATAGTGAATAAATTATAAAGAAAGAGTTGAACAAACAAATGACAGTCAGAGTCTTCACATTCTCACTTTGAACTTTATTTTCTATTACAACAACTATAATTACTGTTTCCGTTAACATTAAAAATTATATAGCAGTATTTGCTACATATCAGTCTTGTTTCCCCATTTTTATTAATGTTCTGTTTATATAATTCTTTAACTGGTCGCCTAGATCTGTTTAGTAGTTAACATTTTGTTTACATTAATTATGACCACAACCATAATCAATCGAATTGCCGATGTTACCAACAGATAGATACAAATATGTACACGCACACTGCAAATAAAGGTGTGTTTATTTGTGTGTGTGAGTGTGTGTGTGTGTCTGTGAAACAGAGAGAGAGAGCATTACATAAATATAGAAACGAGAGAGAGACGGTAAGAGTGCTAGAGAAAGACAACTATAGCAAGATAGAGAGAGCGAGTTTAGAAGAGCAAATATTAATTATATATTTGGCTATATGAATGATTGCTTAACTACTTGCTACTGATAAAACATGAAACCGGAGTTAAATATGACTTTTTCTTTATTTTTTTCCCGAATCTCAAGCTGATTTAGTTAAAAATGTGAAGATCGGTAAAACAAATAGATTATTGATCATATTGTTTGTTATGGTCACGACTGCTTTGCTGAATAATTGTTGTATTTTGTTTCTATGGGATACGGCATCAGCTTCACAAAGATTTATTAACACTGCATTTGATAATATCCATGCCACATCATTTTCTGAGACGGACACAGCTACAGTTCACTGCATTAAGAAGCTTCAAGATATTAAAACACGAAATTAGTTATATATATCTATATATGAAAAGCGCCCTAGATAAAGTTTGATTACCTAGATTATCTAATCTGGATACACGTGACATGGGCTCTGCTTGTTTGAAGAAGTAAGAGGTTTCTAATTACTATACATTTATTTTTTGAGAGTATGTATGTCGTGGATAACTGTATATGTCTATATTATTATTTATTTTGTAAAATATATTATGTTGTTCAAAATGAATATGTTTATTTATTTATTAAATTATTATTATTATTATTATTATTATTATTATTATTATTATTAAGGATTTATTTTTGTGTTCACTACCATTGCAATAGTTTTTTCCATTTTATTATTCATTGTCTTACCTCCATCATTATCCATTGGCTCACTGACTGAATTTATCTAACTTATTTAGTATCTTATTTATTTATTATTGTTTTTAATTATTTATTTACTTATTCATTTATTTATTTATATAATTATTTATTTATTTGTTTTTGTTTGTTTGTTTGTTTGTTTGTTTGTTTGTTTCTTTATTTATCTATTTATTTATTAAGTTTCCATCGTTTGCACTGTTTTTAGGGTAATGGCTGGTAAAGTTCAGTTTCTTTGGCTGTGTTTGTTCAGTCTGCTCTTTGTACTTTGCTGCTACAACTATGTTTTTACCACAAAAGTTCGTAAGTAATATCTTTTGTAGAATATTTTTTATTTCGTTTTCCTTCAATCATACCTACAACTGAAGTTTCTCTCTGTATCTCTCTCTCTCTCTCTCTCTCTCTCTCTCTCTCTCTCTCTCTCTCTCTCTCTCTCTCTCTCTCTCTCTCTCTCTCTCTCTCTCTCTCTCTCTCTCTCTCTCTCTCTCTCTCTCTCTCCTCTCCTCTACACATTCACACATATATCTACTTATCTAACTACATTTCTACCTATCTCTCTATCTGTATCACTTACCATATATATCTCTATTTTCTCTCTCTCTGTCTCTCTCTCATGCGCCTCTCTGTATCTCTCTCCTTTCCTTCCTCCCTCCTTCTCTCTCTCTTTCTCTCTCTCTCTCTGTCTCTCTCTCATGCACCTCTCTCCCTCCCTTCCTCCCTCCTTTTCTCTCTCTCTCTCTCTCTCTCTCTCTCTCTCTCTCTCTCTCTCTCTCTCTCTCTCTCTCTCTGTCTCTGTCTCTCTCTCATGTACCTCTCTCCCTCCCTTCCTCCCTCCTTTCTCACTCTATTTCTCTCTCTCTCTCTCTCTCTCTCTCTCTCTCTCTCTCTCTCTCTCTCTCTCTCTCTCTCTCTCTCTCTCTCTGTTTCTCAATATCTATTTGTTTTTGTGAAAGAAACATGACTTCAATGCTGTTAAAACTGCCTAACACTATTTTTATCAGGTTTACCCATCCTGATAGAACAAATGCAATGTAAACCACAGAGAAGAGAAAACCGGGATGTGTATGCTGAACGAAAAAAGAAATTACAAGACGTTTGTCTCACAAATCCTCCTGGTTTCGCAAGACGGATTCTCACTCACGACATCTACAAACTTTCTTATTGTGCGGTGCCTAAGGCGGGATGTACATACTGGATAAACGTCTTCCGCTTCCTGTACAATGATACAGATGGAATAAAAGTTAAGTCCCCTGAAGAAATACCGCGGAAGATTACTCATTTTAGTAAATTGATCAACTTAAAATATTATAATATGAAGACTGCAGAGAAACTTTTACCCAACACTCTTCGTTTCTTATTCACTCGTGATCCCTATATAAGACTTTGGTCTGCCTATGTTGACAAATTTCTTCTTCCAGACTTCTGG
Source organism: Chrysomallon squamiferum (assembly GCA_012295275.1). Lineage (NCBI taxonomy): Eukaryota > Metazoa > Mollusca > Gastropoda > Neomphalida > Peltospiridae > Chrysomallon > Chrysomallon squamiferum. The sequence goes on along the minus strand of CM022668.1, from coordinate 8,395,613 downwards.
TGCTCTGATGGAATTTATATAGCCGCCCGACGACCACAGAAACGTCGTCGTACAGGAAATAGAAATTGCGCCAGCGACATTACTTTTCAAGAATTTCTGGAAATGGTCGTTTCTGGAAATCCTGCCAGTCTCAACGAACACTGGAGTCCTGTCAGTTACATGTGTGATCCGTGTAAGTTCAAGCCTGATGTGATTGGTACCATTGAGACATTTTCTAGAGACGTCGAATATATTTTATCAAAAGTCAGTCTGTCTCGTTTGATCAGCAACTACAGCCACCAGACACACGTAGAACACGAAATGAAGATGCTAACTGATTATAATTTCCAGTTATTGAAAATGTTGTCTTGTTGTAAGTCCTACCTCGATGAACAGCTAGTTGCGACTCTGTTATGGAAAACGTTTCAAATAAACGGATATCTGCCACTGGATACACAATTACCCATTGAGAAACTGAAAGACATAAACGCAAAACTGTTCACAGATTTAGTGATAAAGACATACAGAGAAAATCCTCTCTCCAGAGATCAAGTCAAACAACAAAGACAACATTTTTTATCGGAAGCGTTTAGATCAGTACCTGCAGAAATTATTTCAAAGTTAAAAACTCTTTATGCGACAGATTTTTTAATGTTTAACTATGATCCAAATCCATCCTGGTTGCAGGCTAATAAAAGTAATAATAGTAACAAGGACAATAATGACTTTCACAACAAGAAAAATAATAACAAAAATAATAACAACAATATCAACAGTAACAACAACCATAAAGATAATAATAGGAAGAAGACTAACAAAAGTAACAGCAGTTCAAAGAAAAATAGTTAAAAAATACAAAACAATAATATGAATTAAAATGAAACTTTCGGATTCTGAAAATATATTAAATAATGTTCTAAGTTTTAATATTTAAACCTTGTGAAAAGAATTTATATGTATAAAATAAACTCAGTGCATATATTGAAATAAATTAATGAAACGGAGACTAAATATATTTATTTAGTAATTTATTAAGTTTTTTATTATTAATTACTAATTAATTATTGTTGTTTTTGGTGTTCGTTTTGTTTGTTTTGTTTTGTTGTTTTGGGTTGTTGTTTTTTTTGTTGTTTTTTTTTGTTTGTTTTTGTTTTTTTGCTTTTGAGTTATTAAATATGACATATTTATTTAATTTGTACATGCAAATGGTAGATGAAGAATATATTTATTTAAATTTTAGAATAGTTTTTAACTTAGTGATACAAAATATGTTTGAGTAAAATGTTTTAAAAATAAGTTTAATTTGCCATGATCGTATCATATAAAACAATTATAAGTGCATCCTGAACTTACGGAAGATTTACCAGATCGTAATCTCTTGTTAAATTACCGTGCATTCATTCACACACACACGCACACACACACACACACACACACACACACACACACATACACACACACACACACACACACACACACACATACACACACACACACACACACACACACACACACACACACACACACACACACACACTGACATGCACACGCACGTACTTATTTTTGTGCATGTAATACGTACATAGATAAAAACATACATACATACATACATACAAATATACATTAATACATACATGTAATATACACATATGTACACACCTACATATGTAAATATGTGTATGCATGCATGCACTAACAATGACAATAGATTTATTTTAAAGCCACCTGTTTTGTCAATCTAACTACCACTGGGAATACAAACAAGTTTCTATGCAGAGAATTAAAGAACTACTGGAGCGGAAAGCCTGTAGTTTGACGCTGGTTTCTGACATATTGCTAAATTAGTTCTGCTGTATACGAGATGGTGCACATAACGTATTACTTGCGGCTATTCGGCAGGAGTAGACGGCAATGGCTCTTTAATAATATAATTATATTTTAAACAACAACAAAAACAGTTTTGAAAGAAAAAAATATGTTCTTGTCTCGCGATATTATTTACATATTTATTTTTGTATTTTTGATTAGAAATATTATAATTTTGAACCGCGTGGCTTTCATTATCAACAATTATAGACTGATAAACCAATTATTTATTTAACTGTAATCTTTGTGATAATACAGGTATTACATTCTCACTGTCTTAGAAACTCCTGATATTTTTATAACATAGCTATTACATTCTCACTGTCTTAGAAACCACTGATATTTTTATAACATAGCTATTACATTCTCACTGTCTTAGAAACTCCTGATATTTTTATAACATACCTATTACATTCTCACTGTCTTAGAAACCACTGATATTTTTATAGATTCTATCTAACCTATAAAAACAATTTATTCAAAAATAAAAATTATAAAATTTGTTTTATTTATTTACTTAGTTATATTTTTATTTATTTATTAATTATTTATTTATATACTTCTTTTGCTTCTTTTTATTTCAATCAGAAAAGCATAGAATAAACAAGAAGACAGCATATTTTTGGAAGCGGTTGAACAGAAAATGATCATTTAGGATGGACAACAAATGCAATTACAATTTAGTTATTATTTTACGATTTTCCCCTGGAAGATCTCAAACATGACGTCACTGCACATGTCGCCACGCGCAGCGTGCTAGAAACACACGTGACAACGCTCCTACTTTGTGATGCCTTTCTAAACACCTGAACTTATTTCTAGCAAATCTTTCTCACTGACCTAGGTTCTCAGTGTGGATGAGTGTGTTAAAAAACACTCTATTCAAGAGATAGAGCAATTTTTGATAAGACGATATTACCAAAAAAGGAGGGAAAGAAACAGGTATGACTGCAAACTTCTGCTTAATCCCTCCTCTCTCTCAGTTCCTGTTTATCTGTCTGTGTGTGTGTGTGTGGACATATGGGTGTGTGTATATATATATCTCTCTCTCTCTCTCTCTCTCTCTCTCTCTCTCTCTCTCTCTCTCTCTCTCTCTCTCTCTCTCTCTCTCTCTCTCTCTCTCTCTCTCTCTCTCTCTCTCTCTCTCTCTCTCTCTCTCTCTCTCTCTCTCTCTCTCTCTCTCTCTCTCTCTCTCTCTCTCTCTCTCTCTCTCTCTCTCTCTCTCTCTCTCTATATATATATATATATCTTTCTCTCTCTCTCTCTGTCTGTTTCTCTCTCTCTCTGATCATAAGTTGTACTAAACTTCTGTAGTAAGGGTCTATACATACGCGCACACACACACACATACCTACCTACATATATTTATTACTTTAATTTAATATACAATTGTTTGAATTGTCTGCACTGATATTGTGTTAGCAGTGAAGCAGGACGAAAGAAAATAAATACCGCTGCTACTATTACTAAGAAAATATTAACTCTAAATACTGTGTTCATTTAATGTTTATTTTATTTATTTATTTATTTATTATAATTTTTTTTTTTTTTTTGCTATTATTATTATTTTGTTCGTTATGATTCAGTTAACTTTATTGTAGGTCATTAATGCAAAACAAACAGCTTATTTATTTTTATAGTTGTTGTAGGTCATTACTGCAAAACAAACAGCTTACTTATTTGTATATTTGTTTGGATTTTTTACATCAGTTATTAGACTAAGGAGTTGTTTTAGTTCAACACAGATGTAGCATATGTTTTTGTTCAGACTTACGTGACATGATGTCACAGGGTGAAGAAAAACAAACAACAGATGGTTAGATGTGCATTACAATCATGTGTCTTGAGCAGAAATAAAAACTCTTTGAAACAAGAAAACAGCAAATTTTGCAAAAGAAACAGAGTACAGCAAGCAAGTTTCAAAACAAAATTATTCTGTGGTCAAGATATATTTGGTGAAAGCTGGACCTCTGTCACTGTATAAGTAAGCGTGTTGTAATTTAACATGTTAACCAAAATTCTTAAGAAGCTCAAACTACTTGTTAAATTTTTAATAAACAGTGCGAATTATGGAGTCAAATGTGGCACGAGATTACCAGACATATTTCTACTGACATTAATATTCCTTTAGAAATTGAATCAATACTTCACTGAGTTTAAAACGCTAATAATTCCGTTAAAAACTGTATCGTTTCAAAGTAAGTACTGTTTGTGTGTCAGTACAGACAGGTGATTAGACAGAAAGAAAGACTGACAAAAAGACAGACAGATTTAATTATTCACTTTCTTTATTATCCTCTGCATGACTGGATATTTTTTATGTATTTATTTACTAACTTAGTTAGTTAGTTAGTTGGTTAGTTTGTTAGTTACTTACTTACTTACTTACTTAGTTTGTTGCTTTGTTTTACTATTAGGTATTACTTTTGTTTTCATTTTTCAGAGTAATGGTTGGTAAAGTTCATTTTGCTTGGCTGTGCTTATTGAGTCTGCTGTTTGGATTTTACTACAACTATATTCTTACTACTAATACTCGTAAGTAATATTCTTTATAACTATATTCGACCCTCCATTTAAGGGGTATAAGTCTGGGAAATATACAAAAATCAATTACTTCGGAATAAGTTATGCAGATTCCCAGTAAAAGATAACGGCAAAAAAAACCCACAATCTGCCGTCCGTCAGTGTAAGTAAAATCGTGAATTTAAAGTAAACTTAGTTTTCTGTACATCATTCTTTATTCATATTTATGCTATTTCTAACATACTCGGAAAAATCCGGATTTTCGATCTTTCAGACAAACTTTCCCAGCTTTTAAATGGAGAGTCACTTTTATTTTCATTTGTAACTGAAATCTCCCTGACTCTCTCTCTCTCTCTCTCTCTCTCTCTCTCTCTCTCTCTCTCTCTCTCTCTCTCTCTCTCTCTCTCTCTCTCTCTCTCTCTCTCTCTCTCTCTATCTTTTTTATCTACAGACATACCTATCTATCACTCTGTTTATCGGTATATCTGTATCTGTATATCTCTGTTTCTGTCCGATCACTGATAATAGTAAAATCACATTTCAATAAGTTTATTTCTTGGAAAACAGAGTAACTTTAGACTATGTCAGACCTGCCTAACACTATTTTTATCAGGTTTACCAAGCCAGTCGAAACAAATCCAATGTAAACCACAGAGAAGAGAAAACCGGGATGTGTATGCTGAACGAAGAAAGAAATTACAAGACATTTGTCTCACAAATCCTCCTGGTTTCGCAAGACGGATTCTCACTCACGACATCTACAAACTTTCTTATTGTGCGGTGCCTAAGGCGGGATGTACATACTGGATAAACGTCTTCCGCTTCCTGTACAAAGATACAGAAGGAGTTAAAGTTAGCTCCCCTAACGAAATACCCCGGAGAATAACTCACAGTGGTAAAAGGTCTAAGTTAAAATTTTATAATATGAAGACTGCAGAGAAACTTTTACCCAACACTCTTCGTTTCTTATTCATTCGTGATCCCTATATAAGACTTTGGTCTGCCTACGTAGACAAATTTCTTCTTCCAGACTTCTGGTGCTCTGATGGAATTGGTATAGCCGCCCGACGACCACAGAAACTTCGTCATACAGCAAAGAGAAACTGCGGCAATGACGTTACTTTTGAAGAATTTCTGAAAACTGTCGTTTCTGGGAATCCTGCCAGTCTCAACGAACACTGGAGTCCTGTCAGTTACATGTGTGATCCGTGTAAGTTCAAGCCTGATGTGATTGGTACCATTGAGACATTTTCTAGAGACGTCGAATACATTTTATCAAAAGTCAATCTGTCTCGTTTGATCAGCAACTACAGCCACCAGACACACGTAGAACACGAAATGAAGATGCTAACTGATTATAATTTCCAGTTAATGAAAATATTGCCTTGTGGTAAGTCCTGCCTCAATGAACAGCTAGTTGCGACTCTGTTATGGAAAACATTTCAAATTAACGGATATCTGCCACTGGATAAACAATTACCCATTGAGAAACTGAAAAATATAAATGCTAGACTGTTGAAAGATTTAGTTGTTAAGACATACAGAGAAAATCCTCTCTGCAGAGATCAAGTGAAACAACAAAGACAACATTTTTTATCGGAAGCGTTTAGATCAGTACCTGCAGAAATTATTTCAAAGTTAAAAACTCTTTATGCGACAGATTTTTTAATGTTTAACTATGATCCAAATCCATCCTGGTTGCAGGCTAACAACAACAACAATTATAGCAGCAAAAACAAAAGTACCAACAAGAAAATTAAACCAAATAAGCGATAGAAAGAAGAAGAAAAAATACAAATCTACAATATTGAAAGAAAAAAGAACAAACAATAACAATAATCCCAACACTAGAACAGTAATAACAAAATTAACAAAAACGGTATTAATTACAAAAATCAGTTACAATAATATTAATTAGGTGATTATGTAGTTATGTATTCCATACAGTAAATACAAACAGTAAACGTTTCCATGGTTAATCGAATCTTATTATTGTGCGACTGACACAATTCGAAAATTATGTAGAAAAAATGAAAGTTTTATTTTTATTTTTATTTTTATCATCATCGTCAGCGTCAGCATAACAGCATCAAAGTCATCATAATCAGGACATCATCAACTGAATTTATTTATTTATTTATTTATTTACTAACTTCTTTATTTATTTGTTATTTATTTATTTACTTTTTTCGTTTTGATTTATTTTATTATATCTTTTTATATTATTTTTAAGTTATTTTTATGAATAAAAGGGTTGTTCTTTTCTTTTTTTTCTCTCTCTTTATTTTTTCCTTAAAATTCCATACATAATTAATGACCTGACTTTATTAGTATTAAATAAATCATTTTACTACTAGCAACGTGTACATATTGACGTAGCTGTGGTGACCCTTAATGCAGTGTCTGTTTTAAGTAAATATCAAAACTCACACACACACACACTCGCGAACACCTATACTGTATAGAAAAACGATTAAGAAACCAGGTTATGACAAATTATTTTTGAATATGACTGCAAATAGTACTGACGTTTAATGTTGTAGTTATTCTAATTATTATTATTATTATTATTATTATTATTAGCTGGGGTTTAACAGTACAACCCATTTCGTGATGGCTTAACTAAAACATAAATTCAATTTTTTTTCTCTCTCTCTCTGTCGCTCTATTTTTGTTTGATATCTGTAACGACTCGGGGTTGAGGTCGTGTAATTGTGCTGTGGGGTGTGACTAAAACATCACGACTGACCCTGCAGGTCCACACGACTACGAAACTCGATAGCGGCAAACCTCTGCGATACATCTGTAGTGTAATTTGAAGTGAAATACTCAGACAATTTTATAGCTATTATTACTTGTTGTTGGGATTTAATTTATTAATTTATTTATTTATTTATTTATTTATTTATTTATTTATTATTATTATATTTAACTTTTTTTCTTCTTTTGGTTAGTTTTATATAGATATTTAGATTTTTTTTTTTTATTACTGTCATTTATTTTATTTTTTTTTTTGTCATGCAAAATAACATGATGTTTACAATTTTCATATCATTTGTCAAACTGACTTGCTATATTCTGATTTTTGTAGAATATACCGTGACATAAAGATTGTTTGTTATTTTCGTTTTGTTTTTATTTTTTTATTTTTTTTTTTCAGTAGCGGCTCCTAAAGTAGTCGTTTTTCTCTTAGATGTTTCCGAATAATTACGTAATAGGTAACTTTTATGAAATAAGTATTTTTGTGAAGTATTTTATTTGTTAATTTGTTGGAGTGTGAGTTTATTTGTTTTTTATTTATTAAATGTGGCTGGTTGGCGCTATAAAAAAGAGATTAAGTGTTGTTGTTTTTTATTAATATGTGTGTTTGTGCGTTTGTGTGTGTATCTGGCTGTATGTCTCTGTATGTCTGTACGTTCTGTGTTTTCAGAGAAAATAAAGCAGTGAACACTTAGGTTAACATTTTATTTACATTATTAAGCATTACTTACATATAAAAATAGATAGAGAGAGACAGACAGACAGACAGAAAGACGACAGACAGGTAGGTAGGGAGATAGACAGGTATAAAATCGTTTGGGATAAACTTTTATGACACGCGGCAAGGCTGGAAGTTCACGAAGGAGGCAAACAGCACATATGGAGGATCGATCGTGTGAATTTGCGTCCCTCGCTCCGGAATGACTTCAGTGCATCCTCCTTTCTGTGTACGAATCTGGATACCGTTGCTATGACGACGTTGAAGCACACTGAGCTATTCATGAGTGAAATACAGCCACTGTTTGCTCGAACATCGGTTGGCAAATATTGAAATTATTTCAAGTAATCTCTAAATAGCACTTACGTGAAAACTGCTGTACCCGATATATGTGGTTTTTGTTCTCTTGTTTGGTTTTCTTAGTAAACACTAATTGTTCTTCGCGAAAACCGATCAATACTAGTCAATACAAGACTACATGTCCTTGGCCACTGTTAGCCAGTCATGAGTCGTGACTAAGCAAAATCTGTATCAGATTTACACAGAATAATAATAATAATAATAATAATAATAATAATAATAATAATAATAATAATAATAATAATAATAATAATAATAATAATAATAATAATAATAATAATAATAATAATAATAAAAAAAAATAATAATAATAATAAAAATAATAATAATAAAAATAATAATAATAATACAGTAAACCTTTTTATACCGCCCACGGTATTTCTTGAATACACATACAAACTATATTTGTCTGAACGGCTATTTTCATAAACTTTAGAGGAAATAAGTTTGGCATGGCACAACACTAAATACATTTCACTGGTACCGTTCATATTTTTTGTAGTAGTAGTAGGCCAAAGTTGTAGCAATGGTAGTAGTAATAGTAGAAGTAGTAGTAGTAGTAGTAGTAACAGTAGTAGTAGTAGTAGTAGTAGTAGTAGGCCAAAGTTGTAGCAATGGTAGTAGTAATAGTAGAAGTAGTAGTAGTAGTAGTAGTAACAGTAGTAGTAGTAGTAGTAGTAGTAGGCCAAAGTTGTAGCAATGGTAGTATTAATAGTAGTAGTAGTAGTAGTAGTAGTAATAGTAGTAGTAGTAGTAGTAGTAGGCCAAAGTTGTAGCAATGGTAGTAGTAATAGTAGTAGTAGTAGTAGTAGTAGTAGTAGTAGTAAAGTTGTAGCAATGGTAGTAGTAATAGTAGAAGTAGTAGAAGTAGTAGTAGTAGTAGGCCAAAGTTGTAGCAATGGTAGTAGTAATAGTAGAAGTAGTAGTAGTAGTAGTAGTAGTAGTAGAAGAAAAGTGGTAGTTGTATTAGTAGCAGTAATATTGATTAATGGAGACGATGACGTTGGTAACTACAGAGAAAATATCTTTTCTGGGTTTTTTTTTAGTTCCCTTTCCAAATAATCTTGCCATAGAAGTACAGTGGCAATAAGCACAAGTGAAACTGTTGTTATTTTTATCATAAGCGATATATAAAACAGCTATGGGAACCTTTCGAGGAGCGGTCAACATGATACATGACACATTATCAGGCAGACCGTACTACTACTAATCGTTAATTTCCGCGTCTAATTAGGCGTGGCATTCAGAAAACCCCGCGGGGAGCAGTCTGCCCCTCACTGATTTACAAACTACTGACTGTCTTAGTTCAACAGAAGTTAAATACAGTCTTTAATTTATTTGTTTATTTTTTTTTTTTTTTATTTTTTTTTATTTTTGTTTAGCCTAATTTAAGCGACCACGTCATGGTGATTTTGGTGTGAAAAAGAAACATAAAATAAAACTTTGTGAGTGGGATTTTTTAAGCTAGCAAAATTATTTTTATTATCCCATTGCCGAGTCCGTCTTTCACTAAACTGATTCCGTATTTTAAATACGTTTCCCAGTAATTAGTTCGGGTTATTTTCTTTTGTGTAATTGTAAATGTTTATCAGTAATAATTAATAAATAAGTGAACTGTTGTGTTATTTATGTATGGATGATTATTGTAATACGTTAATTCTAAATTTGAATTTATTAATCCCTCTCCACCATCACGACCACTTCACTGAGGATGGACTCTAGCTTGCTGAAGATATGAAGACTTAAAGGCGATATTTTGAGTGTTGCACTAAAACACAAGGCAAATTTAAGTCAGTTGTGAATTATTTGAATGTTGAATGTTTATTAAATTCAGAAGCTAAAGATCACCTTGCAAATGCCATGAAACATCGAAAATCATTTGATTAAAGGTAAACTTAATTGCTTGAGAAAGCAAAAGAAAGGACGAGAAGTCAATTCAGATGGTTTAAAAAGGTAAGCATTTGAAATGCAATAAGGCTTCTTTACAATATACATTCTCCGCAATGAATAAAATATGGTCACCATCTTTACTTTTTGCATTTATTCGAGAAAAATTATGGCTAAATTCGATTCTTTACTACTGAAAACGTATAAAACGAACTTTATATTTCTAACTAACCTAGTAATCCTAATAAATTTTCTAGGTTTCGGTGGCGGCCATCTTTCATACTTAAATGCTTAGAGTAATCGAAACATCAATAAATACAATATACTTCAGTAATTAATTATTTATTATTTACCTATTAGTTATTAGTCTATATTTGTTAACATATACAGAGTTTTAAAAGGCCAACAGGACTTTAAATGACTTAAAACAGCCAAATCTTCATCCTTTTTATGGCTGCCGTCTTCATTTATATTTGTGTTGTACTGTAAAAAAAACATGGCACCTTAGATGTTGTATTCCTGAAAACAAATAAAGCGACCTTTCATTCATGTTTCTGTCTGATCTAGTTACTTTAACATCTTAGATTTAGCCTCATAGTCCCATTACTTCTAGAAGATGTGACCCGACAGTTTCAGAATATGTATGTCCTAAACATCAGTTAGCACACTAAAAAAAAACTAACTTTAGACGCCAAAATGAGGTTAAGCAAACATGGCATTTGTTGGGCTGTCAGTGTTATTTGAAAGATAGATAGTTTTTGACATTGTTACAATCACAGTTTTCACAATACTGTGTATGATAAAAGTCCACGATTTTCGATAAAACAAATGCTGACACATTTCAAACTGTTAGATATGTAAAAACTGTGTAGTTTGTGTACAAATAAAAAGGTAGTCAGCTATGTAGTTGTTTTTTATTATTATTATTTTTAATTTAATTATTGCAGAAGAGTAATGTTATCAAGTTTTAATCTGTGGTGATGTGGAAGGTGGTTTTCTAGTCACAGATTGCTAGGCATGGTTTTGTCTCGCTCACAAATGGCGATGCGGTGTCAAGGCTACGGGGATTTATCGTGTTTGGCGCGTAATTTGTGAGTGTTTCAGAACGTGACGTACTTGTCATGTGTCTGCTGTTTAGTAATCGCTGATTGGACAATACTTGATAGTAAATCAATCAATGCGCTCTGGAGATGTTAACAAATAATATTTTGTGTCTAATGCACTGTGTACTCTGGTGACATCGCTAAAAACCAAATAAAAACAAACATTTATCTTTATACTTCTGTTCATGCTTCGCTGTCCACATTGTTCCAGTGATAATAACAAATTTTCCTCTATTATTCTAATAACTTAGTTTACAAAAAGAAATGTATGTGAATCTACACGTTATAAAACCTAACTGTTCACTATTCAACAGAAAACAAATAAAACGTGAAAGGTAATGTAAATGTGTTTCAGTCCGATCTTAACAACCGCAAAATAAATGTGTTACATCAACAGACTTGAAGCTTATTCACAGTTAAAACTTATTTAAAAATAAAAGTGCTTGTTCACTACAGAGTTCATGAGTATATCAACTTTGCAAAATGGAATCTCCAGTATATATATACATGTGTGTGTATGTGTGTTAATTTCTTATACAATCAAAAATTATTTGTTTTGTTCATTTTTTTATTTCTTCATTTTCTTCTTCTTCTTCTTCTTCTTCTTCTTCTTCTTCTTCTTATTATTATTATTATTATTATCATTATATGCTTAACAAAAATAAACGGAGTAAAAGACGTCAGTTGTGTGAATTTGTGCGTGTGTGTGTGTATTTATATACATGTTGCCAAACAGTTTATAGAAAACACATTAATTGTGCTGATTTCACTTTACACTAATGAATGTCAGAAATGGGGCCATAATTAATTTACATATATAACATTCAAGACGAGAGACAGAAACAGACACAGAGAAAGTCAGAGAGAGAGAGAGAGAGAGAGAGAGAGAGAGAGAGAGAGAGAGAGAGAGAGAGAGAGAGAGAGAGAGAGAGAGAGAGAGAGAGAGAGAGAGAGAGAGAGATGCATAGATAGATATATGGATGCAAGGACGGACGAACTGACGGAAGAAGAGGAAGACAGACAGACAGACAGAAGTTATCAACCAGGTAACAAACACAAATAAATGTGATCACGAGTTTATTTACACACAAACTTTTAAAAATTATAAACGTATACGATAAAAATTTATTAATTAATAATAATAATAATAATAATTATTATTATTATTATTATTATTATTATTATTATTATTATTATTATTATTATAATGATAATGATAATAACAGTAAAATAATAATAATAATATATCACTGTTAACAAATTTTGGAAGAAACTAATGACTAGTCCCATTTTGTAACTATAACAAGAAAGCAATAATGGCATTAGTAAAATCGTTTGTGCAAGAGCATTCCATACTGACACATACTGTCAGGGTTGGCATTATTACGCTTAAAATATATTTTATTTTTTCATAGTTTTATATAAAAAAAATGTTGAACTTTGTTCGACTTCGCAAGTGCTCCAGAGCAGCCCTGGACGACATGACTCGGGTGTCATTGTACCCTCGGTTCATTTGATCCGTCCGCAGAAATAACAATAATTTAAAATAAACCTTTTTTTTAACTGTTTCACACATTTTATAATTTACATGTATTCAGTAGAAAAATAAATCAGGTATAAAGTAGCATTATTATATCACTGAATTATTTTATTAGTACCAAAGGTTTGTGTGTGTTTGTATATACACAGACACACACAAACACATACACATATAATTATATATAAAATAAAAGAGTAAATGTTAATAAAAATGTGCTAAGATATTACATAATGTGTTATCCTTATTGAAATGTTTTACTGTTTGTATAAGTGAACACTGAACCTAAGCGAAGTGGATCAAGAACACCTCTTGTCTGCTGTCTTTACTGAACTTGTCTTGCAAACATTTCTAAGTTCATAATGAAATACACACAAACATGCATACTAATAGGGGATAGGCAGAGACTGGCAAACAGACAAAATGTTTATACATTCATACAAATTTAAAAAGACACAGAGAGAGTGGAAGGGAGTTTGTTTGTTTTATTTTCGTAATATTAAACATACGGTTTTCTCCAATATTTCTTATGCAATTTTCTGTTATACAAAGAACATTTAAATATGTACACGCGCTTTTGTGAAACTGCATTTACCCCCGAGGACTCCTCGCCAATGTGAACATCATACAACATGACACTTAAAACACTCTGCTTTATTGTAGTGTATTATACGACCAGCGTATAATAATAGTTTACGTCATTTCACTCAAAGTCATGTAGTATACAAACATTTTGTCCAATATTGTTTATTGTAACTATACCGAATTTACTTTCAAAATGAATATTTGAAAATGATGTAATATTCAACTTCCATATTATTCTGATTGGACATTTGTCATTTTTCAATGAAATCTTTCAATAAGGTAATATTTGTTGTGTTCAACATACAACAGTTATAAAGAAACACGTTATCTTTTCAATGAAAGTAAAATAAAAATTGTCAGTTATTTTCTATAACAGCACAGCATGAAAACGTGCTTGTTAAATGTTAATATTACAGTTCAACGACTTTTCTTAAGTAATGTCTCCTGAATGAGAACAGACGCTAAGCATGTTCATTAGCGAAACAATTGACGAAAGATAACAAAAGCGAGTCTAACGTCTAAGGTTAGGTTGACTTGAAACTTCTTTAATATATTTTGTTTCTTTTTCAGTTAAAGCTTAGACTAGTTTTACATCTTATCTAATTATTATTATTATTATTATTGGCATCATCATCATCATCATCAGTAGTAGTGGTAGTAGTATATTATTATTAATACAGTTATTATTAATATTTTTGTTGTTGCTTTTGTTTTGTTTTTTGCTGTTATTTTTCTTTTGTTGTAATTATATTTGTTGCTGTTATTAATATTGTTGTTGTTATTCTTGACTTCGTTCATTTCTTCTTCTTTTTCTTCTTTATGTTATTATTCCTATTATTACACAGTACAGTTAATCGTATATCATCTACCACAGTGATCTGCTAAGGTTAAAACCGCGAATAATAGCAAGTTAGAGATACACCCCTAACTCAGATCACGTTACATCTTTGGCATTATTGCAGAGAGAGAGGGAGAGAGAGAGAGAGAGAGAGAGAGAGAGAGAGAGAGAGAGAGAGAGAGAGAGAGAGAGAGAGAGAGAGAGAGAGAGAGAGAGAGAGAGAGAGAGAGAGAGAGAGAGAGAGAGAGAGAGAGAGAGAGAGAGAGAGAGAGAGAGAGAGAGAGAGAGAGAGAGAGAGAGAGAGAGAGAGAGAGAGAGAGAGAGAGAGAGAGAGAGAGAGAGAGAGAGAGACGAACACATTTGTTTAACTATTAAACTCCATCCAGGATGGATTAGGATCGTAGTCAAACATTAAAAAATCCGTGGCATAGAGGAATTTTACTTTTTGCAAAATTTCTCTTGGAACTTTTCTGTAGGCTTCTATTAAGGCCTTTTTCCTCTGTTCTTTTATCTCAGCTGACGTTTTCGGATTTTGTCTGTAATACTTTGTTACAAGGTTCACGAACGATGAAGAATTAATATCTTTTAATTGATCTGTGGGAAACTGCACATCGACTGGTAAGTATCCATTTATCTGAAACGCTTTCCACAATCGATTTGCTATATCTTCTTTATTTACACAATGTTTACAGTACCTTCTGTTCAGAAGCTCAAAATTATATTCAGTCAACATTTTTAATTCATGTTCAACGTGGGCTTGATGGCTATAGTCGCCTAACAAATGGGTCAGGTTCACTTGCGACAAAATAAAATGGGCATCTTTTGCGAACGTTTCCATAGTTCCTATGACGTCAGGTCTGAAGCTGCACGGGTCACACATGAGGCTCACGGGACTCCAGTGGGGATCTAGTTTATCGGGTATACTTTGAGTTATATGGTTTAAGAGTTCGATAAACGTAATGTCCTTAGCGCAGCCATTTCTCGTATTTTGTGATGCGTCGTTTGGCCTGCGAGCCAAAATCCTTCGCCCTTCAGTACACCAGTAATCCGGAAGCAGGAATTTGTCCACATACGCTGACCAGAGTCTGGAATACGGATCCCGAGTGAACAGAAAACGAAATGTGTTGGGTAAAAATTTCTCACCAGTCTGCAGATCGTAAAATTTCATATTTTTCATTCTCCCGTAATGCGTAATCATACGGGGAATTTCCTTAGGGGAGCTAACTTTAGCGTTGTCAGTTTCTTTGTACAGGAAGCGGAAGATGTTTATCCAGAATGTACATCCCGCCTTAGCTACGGAGCAATAGGAGATGTTATAGTCATTGTGGAAAATAATTTGTTTGCCAACTTTGCCAGGAGGTTTTATCATACATATGTCTTGTATTTTCTTCTGTCGTTGACTATACTCGGTCGGCAATGTGCAAGCGCACTTCGGACCTGACGTCGATACCGTGGATGCATCTGAAAGGTGTAAAGGATAGTATAAATATAAGAAACAAAAATGTCTTTACTTGCTAACATAAACACAGCAAGGACATTTAATTACCCAAGAATAACAAAAACAACATAAAAATAACTGATTACTTCTTTTTACAAGCTGTGTCTAATAAGCTGTATAACAATCATATATCTGGCTTACTGAGAAGTTGTATGATGGATATAGAGGTGAAGGAGGAGGTGTAGAACACGTAGTAGTAGAGGAAGCACAAGAGTTGTAGTTTCTGTAGTAGTAGTAGTAGTAGTAGTTGTTGTTGTTGTTGTTGTTCTAGTAGTAATAATGTGTGTGTGCGCGTGTGTGTGTATGCGTGTGTGTGTGTGTGTGTGTGTGTGTGTGTGTGTGTGTGCGAGTGTGCGTGTGTGTGTGTGTGTGTGTGTGTGTGTATGTGTGACTGTGTGTGTGTGTGTGTGTGTGTGTGTGAGAGAGTGTGTGTGTGTGTGTGTTAATATGAGATATGATGTAAAATTTACATACATTTATCACGTTTGAAGGAAACGACGTAGGTGTAGCCGCAGAAGATGAGGAAGACGGCGGAAGCGCACAGAAAGTAAAACTGAAATCGTCCGTACATCCTGAAACAAAAACGAATTTCAATTAGTATTATTATTATTATTATTATTATTATTATTATTATTATTATTATTATTATTATTATTAGTTTAATTTCATTTTGATCCAGAATTCAATTATCTTATATATATACTTTACAATACGTATGTAGTATATGTGTATGAATGTACGTAGTTGTGTACATAGGTAGGTCGGTAGGTAGGTAAATAGGTGGTTGGGTAGATACATAAAAATACACACTCAAACACACAAAAACATACATAGCCACACACACAGACATACATATATACAGTGGTACCTCGACTTTCTAGTGCCCCAACTTAAGAGTTTTTCGAGTTACGAGCGAGCTTCAGAGCCTCCACTAGTTGGCCAGCATCCCGCGACTCACTTGTTTACTTCACTCGGTTACCTGCCGCGGAAACATCTCTGTTGTGTTGTGTTCGCGTTTTGTGCAGTATTTAGCCAAATGTATTTTTTCTGACCATGGATCCTAAGAAAGTGAGTGGAAAGGACAGTGCTGAGAAGAAGAAGCGGATGAAGTCCATTGAATTAAAGCATGAAACCATAGAAAAGCATGAGAAAGGTGTGAATGTAGTCGACTTGGCTAGGCAGTTCGGGCGTAGTACCATACTGAAGCAGAAGGAATCGATATAGGCTGTAACTGCAGCCAAAGGCGTTAAAATAATTTGTCTGATTTTTACAAAACCAATTTATTTCTTTACATTCTCCTTTATTTTGTTTTTGTTATGTAAAAAAACGTTACAAAAAAATGGGGTGGTTTTGGGGGCTGGAACGGATTAATGGTATTTCATATAAATTAAACTCGTAAGTCGAGGTAACACTATATATGCAAATACGCATATATATATTATTATTATAACTTATACTTCTAGAGCTATTCTGCTACTAGGTTACTACAACTACTAGGCTATTACTACTACTATGCTGCTACTACTATTAGGTTACTACTACTGTCACTGTTGTTTGAGCTGTTGTAAAACGTTGTTTGGAATGACATATAATGAATAGCTGTAACAGTTTAGTTTTATAAATAAATGAACCTCTTTGACGTTTTAAAACTAACACCCAATATCCGATTTCTTTTTCGTGCGAGGACTTCGTTAAACATTCATTCTAGCCGGCTTCAATAATACTGAAATCGTGATACGAATTCCTACTGAATGATTAAATAAACAAGCAAACAAATAAAAAATAAATTAATTAAATACAATATAGTTTTAGCATTATAATTTGGACAAAATAATTACATTGTCTGATTAACAAAATCCGTGGTTTTCGTAACAAACTGTTCTCATAATTATATTTGAATGTTTAACCTCTTACCCTGTGCAAAACACGATCTATACAATTAGCCAAAATCTCTTTTCTATACCTCCTACAGTGTTTTTATTAGGTGTTTGTTAGTCTAGCGCAACTACAGATTTTCTTTTGTTTTCTAAGATATTAGTTTTTTGTTACGTGTGTCCTGCATGACCAGAGAGTTTATGTTTATTTTGTATACTTTTAAGTAACTACGCTGATATTATCATTACCATTATCATTATTATTATTATTATTATCATCATCATCATCATCACAATGTCTGAGAGAATATGTCCTCCACGTTATGATAATAATAATAATATTAATAATAATCATGATAATAATAATAATATGAAGCAGAAGAATGCATGCACAATATATTTAGACTATTGCTTCGTATCACGAATTACTTTTGTATTAGCTCTCTGAGGTGGAATAGAGAGGTTTGTAACCAGCAACAGACGTCGATATAACAACTATCGAAAGATTAAAATATTTCAAGTATACACAAAGCAGGAAATTACACTAATAAATTATTATTTCTGACATTCCAATATTTACGCATCAAAAAAGTCAAGGGAAAAGTATAAATATACTGTTGAAGATTTTTTTCAAGAGATTCATCATGTTACTGCAATAGATAAAGCAGTTTTAAAGTGGAGTCTGTTGACTGATTTTCAACAGCTATGTTTGTTAATAAGAACTATATGTGAGAGAATGTCCTCTGCGTTAAACTTCCACACATGTGTTTTAATTTTGTTATTATATAGCTCTAATAAATTCTTCTCTGTACTGTAATCCTACAGTTTATGAGAATAAAGCCATTGTCATTGTAAGGACACAGTTATGTAATTAACAAAATTGTCTAAAACTATAAAAATAACGTCTCTTTTAATATATTACTAATGAATATATTACTATGGAATAGTGAAATTTATAAATACAGTTCAACAGTTATAATAAACATTATAAATATGTAAATGAAATTTATATTAATAAATCTAATGTGATTAATAAATGTAATGCAGAAATGTGATGTATTTAAATGTAAAAATGTAGTGAATAAATTCACTGTAGAATTTATGAATTTGGTAAGTAAATTTGTTCTAATTTAAAATTGTAATGAATAAATGAATTATAATTTAAAACTGTAATGAATAAATGAATTATAATTCAAAATTCGAATGAATAAATGGATTATAATTTAAAACTTTAATGAATAAATGAATTATAATTTAAAACTGTAATGAATGAACTGTTGCACTGTATGATTTTAATGGATAAATATTTTGTCATATAAAAGTGTAAAGTAAGTCTATTGTAATGTAGAACCTGCAATGCTCAAAGTAAATCTAACGTTTAAATCGTATACATTAATGTAATGCAATACGATTAATCGAATCATTCCATTGTACTGCATAAGTTTATCATAACAGGGAAGTTTCATGTATACGATGATAGTTCTAATTAAATGTCATTATGAAGCTATAGTAAAAATAAAATGTAGTACAAAAGTGTAACCTGTGAAGCTATCAAAATCGAAAAGTAATGTATAAGGTTATAATTATAACGAAAAGTAATGTATAAGGTTATACTTATAACGAAATGTAATGCAGTAGTTTTGCAGTATTATTATTATTATTTTTATGAAGTACAGTCTGTGAAGCTATTAAATGTATTGTATAAGCTACAGTATAAATTAAGCTACAGCAATGGTAAAATGTCATTTATTCTGCTCTAGTGATGATTTAGTGAAAAGTATATTGCTTTAGCAATGACGTAATGTACATAATTACTGTAACGATGAAATATAATATATCAGGCTACACTAATGATAAAATTCAAAGTATAAATCAATAGCAGCAATGAAATATAATATTTTAATATACGGGTAACACAATACAAAACTAAAACTAGAAACAGCTGAAATGTAATGAACAGGGTCAATAAATGTTGAACTTCAAACAATAAATTAATAAATTGATAAAATTAATAGAGTTACTGTAATTAGGAACAAACGTGAACCAGTGGCCACTTAGTCAAGTTGAGACGTTTGGTATATTTATTTACGTGACACTAAGTGATTTTCTGTTTTATTTTCGGCACAGAAATTTGATGTGAGTGTTTTAAATAACATCTGACACACTTCACTTAGATCAGACAGGTCTTCAGTAACTCAGTTTCTAAGCGATTGTTAAAGATGAAATAAAAATAACTGTACTGTAAATAGCATACAATAATATTGCTTGTCTACGGTAGATAATTCTTACAATAAAGTTTTGTAACACAATCATGGAAAAATGGTATTGTTATTAAAATAGATAAATTATCTGTATACTTAAAATAATGTTTAAATTAATTTAGATTTCTGTCCATTATTATTTAGAATTTTCTATTTTATTTTCTATTTTAATTTTTTTAATTTTCTATTTTAATTTTTTAATTTTATTTAATTTTATTTTATTTTCTATTTTAATTTTTTTTTTTTTTTTTTTTTTCTCTTTAGTTTTTTCCATCCATTTATTTATTTACTTACTTGCTTACTTACTTACTTGCTTGCTTACCTACTTACTTACTTACTTACTTACTTATTTATTTATTTATTTTTTTATTTAGTTCAGTCTTTCATAAATTAATGAAGTCGAAAAATAAATAATGTTGGATAAAGCTGCAGCACGTGAACAAAAGGTTTTTGTCAACAACAGAAAAGTTAAAATATGTATTCAGTACACACACACATACATACATACATACATACATACACACACACATACATACATACATACACACATACATACATAATACATACATACATACACACATACATATATACATACATACATACATACATACAGCGTACGACGAGCTGGCCCCATTCACTAGACTGGCTGTCAGGTCACTGTTTTTCACTTGTTGTGGTCAGCACGTTTGTCCCTAAACAAAATGGATGTACTGTATTCTGTCCCTAAACAAAATGGATGTACTGTATTCTGTTCCTAAACAAAATGGATGTACTGTATTCTGTCCCTAAACAAAATGGATGTACTGTATTCTGTCCCTAAACAAAACAGATGTACTGTATTCTGACCCTAAACAAAATAGATGTACTGTAGTCTGTCCCTAAACAAAATAGATGTACTGTATTATGTCCCTAAACAAAACAGATGTACTGTATTCTGTCTCTAAACAAAACAGATGTACTGTATTCTGTCTCTAAACAAAATAGATGAACTGAATTTCAGTGATCGCTACAGTTTTGTTAACATGCAACTGTATAATAATTATGTTATCCTAGAAACACAAATAACTTTTTAAAATATCTTCGACCTGCGAAAACAGATATGCGCTCGATCCGCTCAGTATAAACATAATTATTATCACCAGCGCATCGCCAACTAACGTCATATTCTCATGACTATTCTGTATTCATTATCACCTTGCGTGGCGATCTTTTAGTCTCAGGGCGATTGAAACGATCTCACATTTCACACACACACACACACACACACTCACACACACACACACACACACACACACACACACACACACACACACACACACACACACACACACACACTCACATGTATATATAATATATACATGAGGTTATTATTTTGTATAAAAATATTCATGTAAAGAATACAATTCAGAGAACAACCAGACAACAGACATTTTGATTTTATTTAATTGCAAATAAAATAAACTTGTTAATAGTTAACGCATTTGATGCAATTATTTATAAGAGTATTTTTGACATACAAGTAACTTGAACATTGTTCAAAGTACTTGTACCCTGAACATTTTCTGTACCATCCCTTCGTTTAATTTGCACCAGTTACGCCGATTCCCGCCATCCCTTTCACAAATGCTGGGGATGCCACTGATATATATATATAAAAATATCGATTTCTGTCCAGTATTATTTTTACTTTCTATTTCATATTTTATTTATTTAGTTTTTATTTATATTATTTTTTTTATTTTTTTTTTATATATATATATTTATTTACATCCAAAAAAAAAATAAAAAATAAATAACAATAAAACCTATAGAAAGAAATTTAAAGTAAATAAAGCATATAAATAATGAATTATCTGTGTGTGTATATTTGTTGTATGACATGTCTATGTATATATATGTATGTATATATGTACGTAATATATATTCTTGTTTTTATGTGCGTATGTATACACGCTCGAATCCTAACATATACAGACATAAATAAATTCTTACCTTTTTAAGTTTTAGAAGAAACGCACCCAGGCAAAATAATTTCAAACAAGAAGAAATAAAATTTCAGTCATTATTTGTTAAATCCGGAGTTCTTTCAACTGAGGCTTCTAAACAAAACTTGTAAACTGTGGTTAATCTTCAGGACAAGGTATATCTTGGTAAGTCTTTCAGTATTTCGGTAGGCATTTGATTTCATCAGAGGATCCAAAATTTCAGTTTACTTTCATAGACACAATACATGTTCGTAAACATTAATTAATTTATCTTCGTAAACTTCAATTAATTTATCTTCGTGAATTTCAATTAATTTATCTTCGTGAACTTCAATTAATTTATCTTCGTAAAGTTCAATTAATTATCTTCGTAAACTTCAAGTAATTTATCTTCGTAAATTTCAATTAATTTATTACTGTAAGCTTCAGCTAATATTCACAGATCTCAAAAATGGTTCTAAATTTCAAATTAAACTTGTAACTTTCAGCTTATTCTGGTACGCGAGATAAGAACAACAAACTAAACCTCGTACAGTTCAGAGAATTTGAATCAAATTTCAGCCACGTTTTAAATAAGCTTTACAACGCTGCGAATAAAACGATGCGCAGGTGAGATAGTGTACGGCTTAGAGAGCCGCCCAGTCGCGATACGCTTGGCTGACCTGCGTGTTGTTTGAACAACCCTTGTACAGGCAGACAGTACACTTCGGTCTCTTCTTCGCAAATGAAACGAAAAGAAGACAGCAGTAGTAGTAGCAGTTGAACAGTATAGTGAATAGCAGAAGCGGATGAGTAGTGGTAGTAGTAATAGTACTACTATAAAAATAAAAATAAAAAATATATAAAAGCATAATAATAATAGTAATAATAGTAATAATAATAATAATAGTAATAATAGTAATAATAATAATAATAGTAATAATAGTAATAATAATAATAATAATAATAATAATAATCATAATCATAATCATAATCATAATAATTAATAAATAAATGGACAATTCGTATATGTTTCGGATAGGACTGCTTTTTTCTCTTTGGGGGGGATTTTTCTGTTGTTGTTTTTCGTCCTCGCTGTTAATACTTGATAACGATTCATGTCACGCTTATGCTGTCACGTGATGTGTTTACTGTGAACAGTCAGCACCGCCTGTAGGCGGGGCATTCGGCTTGTCTGTCTAACTGGATTTATTTATGCATATGTGTGTATCTGCATGCCTCTGTCAGAGCGTTCGTGCGTGTGTGTGCGTGTGTGTGTGTGTGTCGTATGCTTGCCTTTACTAGGTAGTTTTCCTTGAACACGGGATATCTGTTCACAGTTTTATGTTAGTTTTACTTCCTATTGAAAATAACTGTTTCTTTACACTGAGAAACTAATTAGTGGAGAACAAAAATAAATAAATAATGTTATATTTATAAATGAAATGAAACAAATAAATAAATAACGTCAGTTAAATAAATACGTAAATAAATAAGGTTAGTTTAATAACCATAAATAAATAAATAAATAAATAAATAAATCTATGAAGTTAGTTAAATAAATACGTAAATAAACAACGTTAATTTAAATCAGTAAATAAAGTTAGTTTAAAAAGGCATATAAATGAATAAATAAGTAAATAAATAAAGGTCATTGTATTTTTGAAAGGAATTTCAAGTCGACGACATCTTGCCAAAGACGTGGTTGCATGTACAAGCTAAATAATCAGCTAATAACATTCAGAAATATTTCTCCCACTCCAGGAATTTAAGAAAAAAACACACAAAAAAACTATATTCCCTAAGGATCCTGTGATTTTAATAATACGTATTGTATTCGAATGATCTATTTAGAGGCGACTAATTAATATATAGTAGTGTCTTGTAAATATTTTATTACGCTTGACTGATATGAAAACAATAAGTGAACCGTGTTTCATGCAGCGATTCCTTTATAATAATGTTGTCTTTCTCTCTCTTACTCTGTATCACGCCTCTCTCTCTCTCTCTGTTTCTCTGTTTCTCTTTTTTTATTTCTCTCTCTCTCTCTCTCTCTCTCTCTCTCTCTCTCTCTCTCTCTCTCTCTCTCTCTCTCTCTCTCTCTCTCCACTATTCAAGATTTGAGTAGTGTCATCTTCATGCTGATCAAAATAAGGTAAAGTCAACAAAAAGCACTGTTTGCACAGGGCGGAACTAAGACTTTTTTTATACATGAATATGTCAGGTAACACAGTCCGCTACAGATTCAGCGTTACGTAAACATACCTTTATAAAAACATAAACATATGATTGTTGTTGTTGTTGTTGTTGTTGATGCTGTTCTTTTGTTGTCATTATTATTATTATTAATAATCAGCATTATTATGAAAATTATTATTATTATTATTCAGCATTATTATTATTATTATTGTTGTTGTTGTTGTTGTTGTTGTTGTTGATGCTGTTCTTTTGTTGTCATTATTATTATTATTAATAATCAGCATTATTATGAAAATTATTATTATTATTATTCAGCATTATTATTATTATTATTGTTGTTGTTGTTGTTGTTGTTGTTGTTGTTGTTGTTGTTGCTGCTGTTTTTGACATCAGGTCGTACAAAAAATAAAATTATAACTTGGAAATTTACATCGATCAGCATATATAAACTGGATCCAGTTCAGAAAGAATAAGTCCACCGCAATCTTCCTTCATCTTAATTAATTCATTAATATTAACACAATCTTAGCAGCAAGCCAAGTCTTCAGTGGATGAAGACACGTTTCAAATGATTGATTGTTTCATTGTTAGCTAATATAATATTCACGTCATTTATTATTCATATTTTCTACGAGTCGTTGTCACGAAATACTTTCACGAACTGGGTTTGTTAAGAAGTCATAAGTATATGTTATATGTTTTCCTGTACAACCAATATTGTATGTATGTATGAGCGTGTGCATATTAACGTATGCAGGTATACATATAATAAAACTGCAGAATAATTCAAGTTTTGTGTGTGTTTGCAAAACTGAGAAAAAGTTTATAGAATTTCATTTTTAATGTTTTTCCAAGGATTGGTATTTGATTTTGTACCTGGTTGTTACTAATTAATAAAGAATATTTTTTTAAATCATGCAGTTTTAAATGTATTAAGTTTCACATGAATATTTGTTGTTTACAATGCTTCTCTAACATTGCTATTATTATGTAATTTTACTTGTTATTTTTACTATATTATTTATTAAAGATTATTATTTATAACTGTTGTTGTTGTTCTTATTCTCATTATTATTATTAGTGATGTTACTTGTTATTACTTCTACTAATATTATTTATTAAAGACTTCACTTTATAACAGTCAAATGATGACTCATTTTTATAAGTATCCCGGTTTGGTTTTTGGTTTATTTTTTGTTTTCATTTATGTTGTTTGTATTATTATTATTATTATTATTATTATTATTATTCAAACAGCCACTTTCTGAATAGTCATTTAAACAAAAAAATTTTAAAATGAGACGAAATTAAGGAAAAAGAACGAAATAATGAAAGAAACAAAGAGAAAAAAATAATAAATATACAAGTTTACAAACTACCAAATTTAAAAACAAACAAACCAACAAATAAACAAATAAATAAAGACAAAAAAAAAAAGAGAATTTCGAAAAGTTACGAGTTTTCTAAATAAATAATTGTAATTTACTGTTTGTTTTTCCGCTTAGCTCTGCACTCTACCGCTATTATTATTAATTTTTATTTTTTTTCTGCTTCTTCTTCTGTTTTGTTATTGTTCATTTTGTCTTGGTTGCTTTTATTTCTTTTTCTTTCTTCGTTTGGCTATTGTTGTTGTCTTGCTTATTGGTTTTAATCAGTGTGTATATGTGTGTGTGTTTTCGTTGTTGTTTTTCAGCAATTTTATTGTTATTTTATATTTATATTATTTTGGGGTCATTTTA
The DNA here is from genome assembly GCA_012295275.1 of Chrysomallon squamiferum. Taxonomy (NCBI): domain Eukaryota; kingdom Metazoa; phylum Mollusca; class Gastropoda; order Neomphalida; family Peltospiridae; genus Chrysomallon; species Chrysomallon squamiferum. Next base: position 8,369,922 of record CM022668.1, on the reverse strand, counting down.
TTTAAACGAAGTATAACAACCGTTGAGCAGTGAAACGATACAAATATCTGAGCAAACAATGAAGACACGATTCAACTAGTAAAACGGCGGTGATAAAATATTTAGTGGAAATATTATTTTACTCTTTTATTTTGTTATCAGTGAAGACAGGACGCTTCCCCAAAATATAAACAAACAAAAAATTAAATTAAATAAAATAAAATTAAATTAAAATATGTATATAAAATAATAATAAGTATTGTGACAATTTTAATTTTTTTTTTATTATTTTTTTTATTATTATTTTTTTTATTATTATTTTTTTATTATTACTAAAACATCATGGACGACTTATAACATAAATCTTTACAGTTTTCGTATAAAACTACTGCTCGTTTTACCAGTTAGTTGTCTCTATATGATACATACATACATACATACATACATACATACAAACAAACACATTAGCAAATTGAAAATAATAAATAAATTAAAACACTTTCAATGGGGCTATCGTACAAACAACAATCAGGTAAATTATAGAAGTTCTAATGATAAAAGCACCTGCACTAAAACTGCAATGTATAACAGTTAAAATGAAATTAATTTACAGAATAAAGCAATAA
>CM022668.1:8319317-8364317 GCA_012295275.1 Chrysomallon squamiferum | reverse complement strand
GTAGTAGTAGTAGTGTTAGTAGTAGTAGTAGTAGTGGTGGTAGTAGTAGTAGTAGCAGCAGAGTAGTAGTGGTAGTAGTAGTAGTACTAGTAGTAATGACAATAGTAGCAGTAGTAGTTGTTATAGTAGTAGTAATAGTAGTAGTAGTGTTAGTTCAGTAGCAGTTGTAGTAGTAATTTCCTCTCGATTTTTTCTTTTTTATAGATCTTCCGAATCCATCAAAACCAACATATGTTTTGATAGTAGCATATTTCAGGAGCGGTTCCACCTTTACGTCATCAGTGATTGATCAGTACCCAGGAACATTCTACAAATTCGAGCCCATGTACAGGTTCCGAAGTGATTACAATATGACATTCATGAATGGAACAAAATTGTAAAGTTTATCTGTTTATCTGTCTATTTGTCTGTCTGTCTGTTTATCTATCTATCTATCCGTGCATCTATTTATATGTCTATGTATCTTTCTCTTTATTTACTTACTTACTTAATCCTTATTTATTTGAGAGAAAGAAACAGAGAGATAGAGAAAGGTGATGTAAATTGGCAAAGAAAAAAAACAAAGAAGCAAACAGATTTGTGAGAAAATTGGTGTAGTCCAAGAGCGAAACAGAAAAAGTGAAAGAAAGACATCCAGAGGCGGGGTAAAAAATAAACGAATACACCTCTCTCTCTCTCTCTCTCTCTCTCTCTCTCTCTCTCTCTCTCTCTCTCTCTCTCTCTCTCTCTCTCTCTCTCTCTCTCTCTCTCTCTCTCTCCCTCTACTACAGTGGTTCCTTGACTTACGAGTTTAATTCGTTCCGTCACCGAGCTTGTAACTCACTTTGCTTGTACATCAAGTCAATTTTCCTAAATAAAATTAATTGAAATACCATTAATCAGTTCCAATCCCCCAAAAGCCACCCCATTTTTTCATAACGTGTTTTTAAATACGAAAAATGTATGTATAAATGACAAATATTGTATAAAATAAAATAAAAGAGAATATAAAGAAATAAATTGGTTTTTTAAAGTGTATTTATCTTGGAGATCTGATAAATTATTTTAACGCCTTTGGCTGGAGTTACAGCCTTTATCGACTCCTTCTGCTTCAGTATGGTACATATCGTAGAAGTACTAGTCAAGTCGATTACGTGCCTGCCTCACTCATGTTTTTCTGTGATTTCATGCTAAAGCATTCAATGAACTTTCTAAGAATCCATGGACAGAAAAAATAAATTTGGCAAAATACTGCAAAAAACGCGAGCACAACACAACAGAGATGCTTGCACGGCGAGGTAACCACGTGACGTAAACACGTGACACGCGGGATGCTGGCTGGATGTTGTGTTGTTCGTTGCGCCAACTGGCGGTGGCGTATCTGAAGCCCGCTCATAACTCGAATTTTGGCTCGCAACTCAAAACAAAATATCGACCGGGCGACTGCTCGTAACTCGAAACATTCATAAGTTGGAGCTCTCGTAACTCGAGGTACCACTGTATTGGTCTCATGTTTTTACGGTAAAGAAAAGGTAAAAACACACCGGGGTTTGTTCTCTGTTTACTAAACTGTTTATAAAGCTGATCTTAAAACGTAAAATCCATGCGTGTTCATTAATAACTCGTGATATGTTGAAATAAAATGGTCATGGTTGGATGACCACTTTGTCAGGAAATTTGTTTTACGCTGGGTCGCGTGTTTTCTGTCCACCTGTGCATTTTATCACTGAATAGCAAACAAAGTCAAACATGTATTAGGGTAAAATAGTATTCGTTTTAATATTATGAAACATTTTTATGTTTGTCATCCGAGTTCAGAAATCTCTGTTTTCTGTTTGAAGTGGAGCAACACATTTTGTTTATTTTTATTGTTTGTTTATTTATTTCACAACAGTATGTACAACAGATCACAAATATAAAAGTATATTAATCTTGAAAGACAGAACTTTCCTGTTTATCATTACAGTTGGACATCTTCTAAAAGATTTAAAATAATAATGGGAATATTTTTCGTCGTGATTAAAAATCGTTTTTATAGATCTGTAAGAATACTATTTGGTCAATTATTGTTTTATATATTTTCTATTTTTATTTATTTATTTATTTTATTTTGTTTTATTTTATTTTATTTTATTATTTTTATTATTATTTTTATCATTATTATTATTATTATTATTATTATCTGATATTGTTATTATTATTATTACTTTCTTTTTGCCTTCTTTAATGGGCTAGCGTATATATATTTATTTATTTATATATTTAATTATTTATATACTTCAGTAATTTTGCTGTTTGTTCACTTACAGGTATTTAGCAACAGACAGCCAGGTTGTTTTGGAATCTGTTAGACAGATACAGAAGTGGTTCGAGTGCGACCTGAAGGAAATTTGCACAGACTCGCTAACGATGTTGCACAGAACCACAAAAAATAAACCTTACGCTGTGTGTGTCGACAGATACCTGAGAAGAAAACGCGGCCTGGACGTGTGTGTCGCCATTCTGAGAAACATGTGCGAGAACTCATCAGTCCGTTTAATTAAAATAATCCGTCTGAACGTCAAACAAACCAGGGTATTTCTAGAAAATAATACGAATCTGCGGCTCATATATTTGGTGCGAGACCCCCGCGGTATTCTACATTCTAGAAAGATCGTTGGTGAGACCCCAGAATTCTACAACAAAATTGGAGACTATGCCAAAGAGCTATGCGAAAGCATGGAAGCAGATATTAGAGATTTTAACATTATCAAACAGAACTTTCCCGACCGTGCCGCAATGATCAGATACGAAACTCTGGCTATGAATCCGCTGAAAAAGGTGAAGGAACTGTACAAGTTTGTCGGAGTTCCCCTCACGCTTGATAACATAAGAAGAGTTTATAGGAAAAGTGTACTGGGAAAAAGGGCGGATATTTTGATTCGGACCGCGAAGATTCGAGAACTGTTCCCTATAAATGGTTTGAAACAGCAGATCCTCAAATAATTATTAAAATAGATAAATTTTGTCGAAACGTTTATAACAAATTAGGCTATTTCATGTTTGACAGCGAGCAATATATTCAGAGCAAATCATTTATTAATCAATCATTTGTGCCGTAAAAATAAGATTTCAAAGCATTGTTTGAACAGCGAGTAGTCAAAATGGTATTGTGCTTTAAATTTATCAGAACATTTTATAACTAAGACTCATTAGACATTACTGTAAGCATTGTACATGTGTACGTAAAGAAATTTAACGTACACTCTTACATAGAAGTAGATTTTGTTTCTTTTACCTGGAAATTGCACATGTATGTGTGTGTGTGTGTTTATGTATTAATATCACAAACAGCTGTTAGTCCGAATGTCCTTCTGTCCGAATATCTAAACTGTATCAAAGCTATGGAATTTATGTAAAAGTTTTTTAAGACTATTTATTAGTATTGAACCACTTTAATTTAGGTCAGAGCATTAAGTTCAGAATGTATATTTTAGATCAAACTCGTATCAGTGAAAGTTTTGTAATTATGGAACAAGGACAGATTCTTAACTGTTGGAATGATGATCTACACCTTCGAATGATAATCTATACCACTGATTTTGTAGTAGATTGAAATACTATGAAATACGAGGCCGTACTAATACACAGATTTAAAATTTAAGGTTAATATAATTGCATGTGTTTTAGAAATGAAATCGTTTCTCTGTTCGTGTCTGGTTTTCGATTCTGCGAGTACTGAACGTTCAGTTTATTCTCAGCTGTCGGATCTCTCTGAGAGACGATCACGCGAGGCCCACACATTTCATTGTCTTTAGTACAAAATATAAATATCTTATTCAGTACTTGTAACTTAGATATTTATGATAAACTTGTTAATTAGCCTAAACATGAATTCTGTCTAAAGTATGTGTTGTACAAATGGTGTAGGTTTGTCTTCCGTTTGCTTCTGTGAGTGTATATGTGCGTATGTGTGTGTATGTGTTCAAAAGTGTGTGTATGTGTGTTTATGGGTATGTTTAAATATGTATGTGATTGTGTGTGTTTAAATATGATTGCAAGACTGTTTTACACAATACGTTATTTTTCATTAAACAAAGTTTCACTTGAGTGCATTGCAGTAATACACTGAGAAGTGTCATCATCATTTCTGAATGTAACTTTAGAGTCGTATTTAATATTTCAAAAACAACAGCATTGATCAAAAAGAAAGCAAATACAGACACACGCTTACATTCACAGACACATAGAGACACATATATACATGCGTACATATAAACATACATACATATACGTACATACATAAATGAATGCAGAGTCACACACATTTTTAAATAAACTCAGATAATAATAACAAGTATTACTGCAACAAAGCAACCAAAAAATAAAATCAAATAAACCTTTTAAAATGATAAACAAAAAAAAACAAAAAAAGAGAAAAAGCTGTAACCTGGATAGCATAGTTTATAGTGTAGCTATGTGTAAAATGTTGGTTTAGAACGGTAAATAATGTAATATTTGTTGAGAGTAAAACACGGCCAATAAATTCAGTAAAATTATCACTGTAGTGTATTTATTTCTGGCTTCTACAAGACATCACACCCAAGCTCTATCCAGTTTTCTTCACGTGTAGGTGATTTAATTTTTAAATCAATATAAAATGTTTCTTTAACATTTTAATACAAAAAGCCATTTTCTATAATGAAACATCTTGAACGTTTTATTTCCAATGATTGTTGAATATTTTATTAAAGGCTTTTTCCATCCGACCTAAATTTATAAAAAAAAGTCAGATTTTTTTTTTTTTTACCCACTTTGGAACATTAATTGTACTAATTATATACCAAAGTGTAGACGTTAACAGAGTTTTTTCATACTTTCCTTTGACCCCATAAATTAATTAAATTACAAATTTTAACTAATTTACTTTTCAGTTCAACCTTTCACATAATGAGTTATTCGGTCCTAAATATATCTAGAATTTAACAGTCTTTATTTACCGATATCGGAATGTCAAAAGATAAGTTTTCTTTTATAGTCTTATCAAGACAAAGTACTTCTGACTTATCTACATTGACTGTTGCACAAGACGCCTGACAAAACATACTGACAGTGTTAAAAATAGACTCAACAGACTGAGTATCACGAGCTGTTACAGAAGTATCCTCATCAGGCTGAAATAATAAAGAATTAAATTCGTTTGTTCTTCTGATTCCACTTTTACTATATCCAGTCTTAAATAAATCTTTTAATAGTTCTGCAACAACAAGATAAAGCATATGGAAACTGCACATTCTTGTCTAACACGTATAGTAATACTAAAGAAAGATGTTAAATGTCCATTAATCTTCATTCTACTTTTTGTGTCATTATACAGTATTTTCATCAACGATATAAATTTATTACCAAAGTTCAGTATTTCAGTTTTGTTTAGCATAAGACAAAGTGATAACCTTTTTCATGATCACTTTTAACAATTAAACCCTTCTTAACTCAACAGTCTCAGTGATATCCCTCACTCACTAATGTTATCTACAGCATCTCTTCCACTGCACAACAGCATCTCTTCCACTGCACAACAGGTTTGTTAGATGAAACAATAGATAACATAACCTGTGTAACAAGAACTTTTTATAATCTACGTTTAAAAGCTACTAGGTGTGACATTTTCAAGGCCTGTGTTATCTTTTTTTCTTGTAAAAAATATTAATTACCCCTTTTTTCATACGTGACAACATTGCCTCTTTCTGAATTGACAAAACTATTTGATGAAACATCATGTTGAAATTGTTCACGAATTTAACATAAAAGTCAGCAGTTAGACATCCACACAGGTGATTTAGTTCTGTTCATTGCATCACTTAAAGAGATTTTTTGTTTGTTTGAATTTATAATTTTTGTATTATTATTATTTTTTCCTTTATCACAGTACTTGTATTCATGAAGCTTAATGTTAATTAATTCTGAAATGTAATAAGCAGTTTAATTAATTTTTAATCACATCTTTCTCACGGATCGACTGATTAATTAATGTTATTTATTTAATATTTAGTTTTAATGAAATATTCTACGTATGCAAAGCTGTGCAGTAGTTATTTCAGTACACAGTTAATAGAAAATCATTCATAATACTTAGTTGTTGTTTTTCTGTTTTCTTACATTTAGTATTAAGAACATCAAGGTTGTTGAAAACGTGGTATTTAAGACATTTTATGTATGAAATTAATATTAAAACGATACGCACATTTTTTTCAGCTTATAGATTATCTTTGTGAATATTTGTCTCAGTGTTTGTATGCACGTTAATATGTCTCTGTATTACTTTTATGTGTATGGTTGTGTGTGCAAAAACACATGTTTCTGTATACACGTATTTGAGTGAGTGTCTGTCTGTATGTATGTATACGGGTGTTTCTAAGTACATATATGACTGTATGGCTGTCTATATATGCATATAATGTGTGATTATGTATGTATGTATGTATGTATGAGTATGTATCTATATAATAATAATAATAATAATAATAATAAGAAGAAGAAGAAGAAGAAAAGAAGAAGAAAACAGTAGAATATGGAAATACACTGAAAACATAAGATCAAGTTTTAAAAAGAAGTTGCAATAACGGGTGCGGTCCACTCAAAATATCTGAGATAACAAACGCACGATTTTACCGCAATGTTTTTCCGCTGCGGAAAAAGCACCACGATCTTGTTGTATCGAGTTACTCGTTTCTTTATCCCTCGAGTGTCTAACACATTGTTTGTCCTAACAGTTTAATCTGGGATTATTAATTTTTGTGATAGAGTGAAAGAACAAAGTAACTGTTTATTTCTTTTCTTTTTTCTTTTTTTTTTTTTTCTTGATAATCGTTGTTTGCCTTTTCCGAAATGACTCATAACATTTTAATTTATTTTTTGTCAGTATGTAAAATCATGTGTAAATGCATCGGTTTATTTATTTATTTATTTATTTATTATTATTATTATTATTATTATTATCATCATCATCATTTTCTTCTTCTTCCTTTCTAAATCTTTTCAGTAATTATCCTTCATAAATGAAAATTTATTATAATGTAGATCACCCTTACACAATGGCATTAGATGTTGAAAAATAATATTAACAAAAATAATAAAGAATGAGTTTGTTTGTTTGGTTTTTCTTCTCTGTTTTTTAACGACACTGTACTAAGATAAACATACTTATGAAAATTCCTGTCCAAAACAAGCCTGGTTCAAGATAAGATTACTATGTTTCTAACGGAAATGACGTCATCAGAGGGTTAATAAATATAAAGGATGTTTCCCTGATCTCACTATCGTTTTTCGACGAACAATAAGTAACATTACAATGAAGCTGACGATCGTGGTTGTTGTAACCACGTTGTTGACGTGGTGTGACGTTGTTGTAGGACATGGAAGACTTCTTGAGCCGGTTGGACGATCCAGCATGTGGAGAAAAGGTTACAACACACCGAAAAACTACAACGACAACCAGCTGTTCTGTGGAGGATTTTACGTGAGTCTTCTTTTGTGTTAAACATATTTATTATTTTTATTATTTTTATTATTATTATTATTATTATTATTATTATTATTATTATTATTATTATTATTTTTATTATTACTGATGTTGTTGTTGTTGTTGTTGTTGTTGTTGTTGTTGTTGTTTAGTGATGTGGAAGCAGCAGTAACAACAGTACTGCTAGGTGCAGCAGTAGTAATAGTAATATCAGAAGTAACAGCAGCCGTATTAGTAGCAATAGTAATAGTAGTAATTGTGATAGTAGTAATAATAATAGGAGGAGGAGGAGGAATAGAGGTAGTTCTAGTAACTGTTAAAACAGTTTTTGTTATAGTAGTGGCGGTTTTGGGTTTTTTTAAGTTTTATTATTATTATTATTATTATTATTATTATTTACATCAAAAAACGACAAAAGAAGTATAAATAACTTTATGACTTCTGGTTTATAAATGTAACAATATATATTTAAATTCTATTTATTTGCGTCTCTCTCTCTCTCTCTCTCTCTCTCTCTCTCTCTCTCTCTCTCTATTATTGTCTTTTTCTATATTTCTTCTTATGTGTTGCTTAATTTCTTTTTCTTTTATTTTTTTTCTTTGCTTAATTTCTTTTCTTTTCTTTTCTTCGCCTGAACAGCGGGTTTCATTTGTTTAAAATATTTCCGTAGAATATCATTTATTATTTTAACTCTACGATGTTAAACAAAACATCTCTAAATATCTTAGTAAACCAAGAATCTGAAAAATAATTTTAAATTCCATCCAACCAGGAGCATCTCTAAATATCTTAGTAAACGAAGAATCTGAAAAATAAGTTTAAGTTTGTGAGGATTTTTTGTATAACATCTGTGTGAGATTAGAAAATGATTTATATTTCTCTGTACGTAAAACAGGAACATTGAACAAATGACTATGTCGTTTAGTAAAAAGATAAAACGAATAAACAAAGTTGATTTTAGTTTTCATGTTTACGAAACAAAATGAGATAAAGAGATTTTTAAAAGGGATGAAAGGTTTCACACATCGCCAGTCAAATGGTGATGTAGAAATCTGATGTGAAAATAAAGTGATGGTTTATCAGAGGTGACAGAGTACTGGGGTATACATGCGTAAGATAAAGTTAACAGTAAACTAAAGTTTTTTTTGTCTTTCTTTTTTGTTTTTCTTTCTCTCTCTCTCTTTCTTCTTCTTCTTCTTCTATTATTATTGTTGTGTTGCTGCAATTGTTGTTATTGACGTTATTGTTATTATTATTAACTTTTGTGTGTATTTATGTATGAAGTTTATTTGATTTATATTATTTTTTAGAATCAACACTATCTAAATCACGGAAAATGTGGTGTGTGTGGAGATCCTTATCAGGGTCCACGTCAGAACGAGGCTGGTGGTCTCTACGCAACAGGTCAGATAGTGAAAACGTACACGTCCGGTCAGATTATCGATATCGAGATCGAAGTAACAGCCAATCATCTCGGCTGGTTTGAATTCCGACTCTGCCCGAACAACAACCCCAAGAAGCCGGTTACACACGAGTGTTTAAATCAACACGTCCTCCAGCTGGCTAACGGCGCTGGTACGCGCTACGTGATTGGTTCTGACGTCGGCATGTACAGACTCAAAGTGAGACTGCCGCAAGGACTGACGTGTTCTCAGTGCGTTTTGCAGTGGAAGTGGCATACAGGTATGTGTTACAGAGCTACGTCAGAAAAGAAACAGGTTAAATAATAAGAATTTACATTTATGCATGCTTCTATACACGAAACAAAAGTCGTTTTTTATATTAAATAATCACATGTATTAAGCTGTAATAAATAGAAAGAAATTTTTTTAAAACTAACGAATTACGTGCACGTCTATTCTAGAAAATGTACTATGTAGACATTTGATAGCTATGGTCGAAAGGCAGCTCGTTTTAATGCTAAGGAATTACAGAAAAAGTATGTTGTCTCTGTTAAAAAATAGCTATACTGGATCAGCAGGCAGTTGTTATACTGAGAAATATTACACAGGGATATATAAATTAAATAAAATGATAATTATTAGAAATTTCAAATCATTAAAGTGTACCTTAAATGATAGGTTAAATACAGATTAATTTATGCTCCATACATTATTATTATTATTATTATTATTATTATTATTATTATTATTATTATTAACAAAGTCTTTCAACAAAAGAGTAGTTTCAGAATATCTGAACGTCGCCAGTTTCCCGCAGTAGTGACGTCATCGACAACTAGTTTCACAGATTTATTCTAAACCTTTTTTTACGTTGTCAGAAACGACCGCTGTCAATACGTGTTATAAGACGCCATTGTTTCAGTTATTTATAGACATACTTTTCGTGAAAATATTAATTTATTGTTATACGATACAATGACCGATAATAGGCCGGCCAAAACAGTAAGATTACCTGGAAATATAAAGGCCACTATTTTACCATTTATTACTTCGCCATTGGTATAAGCTTTAAGAATGTGTTTAGGTAATGAAGTCTTTAACAAACATAAATCTGTAATTAAACTTACAGGAAACAGTTACGGTGTTGACAAAGTTACACACAGAGGTTGTGTAGGATGTGGCATACAAGAAGAGTTTTATGGCTGCAGTGACATAGCTATCACAGGTCAAGGGTCACCTCAAAGTCATCAACAACCGCCATCTCCATGGCAGCCAAATCCGACTCAGAAACCCCACGTGTATCAACCAACGCCGCAGCCGCAGAACAACAAAGCAACTCAGCGACCTGCGCCCCTCCCGGCTCATTCGCAAGGTCAGGCTCTCAGCCAATCAAACTGCAAGGCTGTTAATCTGTGGGCGGGAATACACACCCTAGATAAGTGGTGCCAAGATACCTGCGCAGTGGGTAAATGTCCACCATTGTACTGTCGATGCTCTTAGCCACAGCGGAATTTAAGACGAAAGATATCGTGGAATGCCATAATCTATTTTCAAGTTGAAAATAAATAGGTGGAATATACACAGTTAATCGATTGTAATTGAAAGAACTATAAGTATATAAGTAATAATTATCTTTGTAAGAACTACAACCAAATAAAATTGTTTAATTGGATTATGTCCAGTGCTCTTGCCAGCATGGAGGAACACAACACGGAAGAAATATAATGGAATATAAAATAATTGAAATAAAGAATAAACAAACTGCAATTGAATTGTTATATATATAATTGAATATATAAAAATAAAATGAAAAGACTGTAAATCTTGTATAATTCTTGTCAGTGCGCATGGAAAAAAAAATTACGAAGGAATTGTCATTTTTAATTATTATAATTATATAATTATCAGGTGTTGTTTGTATCATTTTAGATTTAAAATAAATAATTGGCATATGTTGTAAAGACGTATAATTCATATTAATATTTATATTATATTACTAAAACTCTTTGGCTAATTCAAGACCAATGGTTCGAATAAATATTAATATATCTATTTACAAAACAAAAATGATTTATTCATAATAAATAAATAAATGGGTTGCAAACTGCACACTCTGAAATATCTTCAAAGTCAATAATAGCCAAAATGATTAAACATTTAAAGGGACCTAACTCTTACTTTGTCAAAACTAAATTAATAAGCCTGTTACAATATATATAATTATTGTCGGTTCTCTTGAAAGCACTAAAGAAATTAATCACTGCAGAAATGGAGAGACATAATCATTTAACATACACATTATTATTATTTAAAACGTGTAATTCAGATGAATAATGAAGTGTGTGAGGTAATGTTAATAGTTTAGAAATTATTGTACTTTTATTAGGTATCTTATTGTGCTTTTAAAAGTTTTGTAAAATGAAAACAAACTTTGCAAATCCTCAGATCTCTGGTTAAACAGCAATGAATGACATTAAATATATACACATTATGCATGATAAATTATACACTAGAGAAGAAACATACTACAGCTGTTTGGCTGGCTACATTTCGTACTGTTAGCAGGAAGGAAATATTGTTATGCACCTCACTCAAACAGGAACTTTAGTTAAAAGCGCTGCTGGACAAACAGGAAAGGTAAACGGGGTTCACACTCAGTCCAACACGCAGAACGTCCAGACATCCACTCGCTTTTGCCCCATTTGAACGCTCATTCTCCTGAGGCAAAACGATTTCGACTAGAAAATTATTGTAATTATATTATTTGTATTTGTTATGCAAGTGTTCGTGTATGTATGTGTATATATGTATGTATATATACATATGTATATATATATATATACACATATATATATGTATGTATACATATTTATGTACATATATACATACAAACATAGACAGATACACATATAAACACCCATACGTACATATATATATATATATATATATATGTACTGAAATATACACATATATATATGCGCACATATACGTACATTTAGTTATACATGCAAGCATACATACATATACACACACACTGACACATACAAACACTCCTAATAAACAAAAATATTAAAATAAATAAATGACGGAAGCAATAAAATAGACAAGAATGTAAATTAGTTAAAGTTATTTTAATGTACATTCCTTAAACCTCTTGTTTCGTGTATAGTATCTTTCATAATTTGTTTACTTTAACCAGAACAAACCAAGAAAAAACAAACAGTAAAGCTTAAAGACTTTAATTGAACTTAGAATAAAATCAGTTTAAGTTTTAAACGACAAATAAATATTATTTACTATTTTAAAATTCTAAAATGCCAAAATTTAACAAATGAAACAAAAAATAAATCGCATCTTATAACATACTAAAATCATTTGCACACACACACACACACACACATACTTTATATATATATATATATATATATATATATATATATAAAGAGAGAGAGAGGGAGAGAGAGAGAGAGAGAGAGAGAGAGAGAGAGAGAGAGAGAGAGAGAGAGAGAGAGAGAGAGAGAGAGAGAGAGAGAGAGAGAGAGAGAGAGAGAGAGAGAGAGAGAGAGAGAGAGAGAGAGAGAGAGAGAGAGAGAGAGAGAGAGAGATGTTTGGTAGTTGGTCTAGCAGATACCGTCCATCGCATGCATGTGTCTTAATTCCGTCTGTGATGTTTTATTTACACAGAATAATTATAATTTTGTTTTATCACAATCTTTTCTTATACAAATAACAGTTGATTGTTTGACTGCATGTGTTTATTTTACATTAAAGTCAAACTATTCAATTAATGATAATTATCATGATACCTTTGTACGCTGAAAATAAAAACCAGCCACATACGTATGAAAACTGGATTTCATTTAAGTTATCAGTAAGAGGAAGATATGAATAGGTACATACAGACCGACATACAGAATACAGACATGTAGAGATTTACAGAGAAAGACAAATACTTAGAAAGAGAGCGAGACAGATGGTCAGACAGATATATATCTCAACAAGACAGAGAGGCAGTGACAGAGACAGAGACAGAGAGAGAGACAGAGAGAGACAAAGACAGAGAGAGACAGAGTCAGAGACAGAGAGAGACAGAGAGAAGGTTTGGGTGTTTATTTTTTCATTCAAACGTATTAACAGTTTGATTAGAAAACGTTTCAATAGATTTGGATATAAATGTATATGTAATTAAGCTTTTCTGTTAAGAAATAGGAGTTTCTCTCTGATGTGTTTTTTAGGGTAATGGCTGGTAAAGTTCAGTTTCTTTGGCTGTGTTTGTTCAGTCTGCTCTTTGTACTTTGCTGCTACAACTATGTTTTTACCACAAAAGCTCGTAATATCTTTTGAAGAATATTTTCTTACCTCACCTTGCTTCGTTCTTACTTACAGCTGAAGTCTCCATCATTATCTACATACATATTTATCTTTCTCTTTGTCTATCAGTCTATCTATCTATCTTTGTCTCTGTGTCTTTTTTTACCAATAGATAAACCTCATCTTTCCAAGTTTATTTCTTGGAAAACAGAGTAACTTTAGACTATGTCAGACCTGCCTAACACTATTTTTATCAGGTTTACCAAGCCAGTCGAAACAAATCCAATGTAAACCACAGAGAAGAGAAAACCGGGATGTGTACGCTGAACGAAAAAAGAAATTACAAGACGTTTGTCTCACAAATCCTCCTGGTTTCGCAAGACGGATTCTCACTCACGACATCTACAAACTTTCTTATTGTGCGGTGCCTAAGGCGGGATGTACTTCCGCTTCCTGTACAAAGATACAGAAGGAGTTAAAGTTAACTCCCCTAACGAAATACCCCGGAGAATAACTCACAGTGGTAAAAGGTCTAAGTTAAAATTTTATAATATGAAGACTGCAGAGAAACTTTTACCCAACACTCTTCGTTTCTTATTCACTCGTGATCCCTATATAAGACTTTGGTCTGCCTGTGTAGACAAATTTCTTCTTCCAGACTTCTGGTGCAATTTATATAGCCGCCCGACGACCACAGTCACGTCGTCGTACAGGAAATAGAAACTGCGGCTGACCTGCTTAAAACCTAGTGTTAGGCAGGTCTGACATAGTCTGACGTTTTCAAAGAAATTTTGAAGAATTTCTGGAAACTGTCGTTTCTGGGAATCCTGCCAGTCTCAACGAACACTGGAGTCCTGTCAGTTACATGTGTGATCCGTGTAAGTTCAAGCCTGATGTGATTGGTACCATTGAGACATTTTCTAAAGACGTCGAATATATTTTATCAAAAGTCAGTCTGTCTCGTTTGATCAGCAACTACAGCCACCAGACACACGTAGAACACGAAATGAAGATGCTAACTGATTATAATTTCCAGTTATTGAAAAAAAAAGTCCTACCTTGATGAACAGCTAGTTGCGACTCTGTTATGGAAAACGTTTCAAATAAATGGATATCTGCCACTGGATACACAATTACCCAGCGAGAAACTGAAAGACATAAATGCTAGACTGTTCACAGATTTAGTTGTTAAGACATACAGAGAAAATCCTCTCTCCAGAGATCAAGTCAAACAACAAAGACAACATTTTTTATCGGAAGCGTTTAGATCAGTACCTGCAGAAATTATTTCAAAGTTAAAAACTCTTTATGCGACAGATTTTTTAATGTTTAACTATGATCCAAATCCATCCTGGTTGCAGGCTAATAAAAGTAATGATAGTAACAAGGACAATAATGACTTTCACAACAAGAAAAATGACAAGAAAAATAATAACAACAATATCAACAGTAATAACAACCATAAAGATAATAATAGGAAGAAGACTAACAAAAGTAACAGCAGCTCAAAGAAAAATATTTAAAAATTAAAAACAATAACATGAATTAAAATGAAACTTTCGGATTCTGAAAATATATTAAATAATATTTTACGTTTTAGTATTTAAAATTTTCGAAAAGAATTTATATGTATAAAATAAAATCACTGCATATACTGAAATAAATTAATGAAACGGACTCTAAATATACTTACTTTAATTTATATAAGTTTTTATTATTAATTAATGATACAGAAAACAGAAACAGTATATATTTATTTTAATTGTAGTGTTATATTTATTTGTATTGATGACACAAACCGTGTGTATTTTTGATTAGAAATGAATACAATTTTGAACTGCTTGGTCTTCACTATCATCTATTATAGACTCACAAAATAATTATTTATTTAACTGTAGACACTAATCTTTGTGATAACACAGGCTCCAGATTCCCAGTCTTAAAAACTCCTGATATTTTTATAACACAGATTTTACATTCTCACTGTCTTAAAAACTCCTTATATTTTTATAACATAGCTATTACATTCTCACTGTCTTAGAAACCACTGATATTTTTATAACATAGGTGTTACATTCTCACTGTCTTAGAAACTCCTTATATTTTTATAACATAGGTATTACATTTTCACTGTCTTAGAAACTCCTTATATTTTTATAACATAGGTATTACATTCTCACTGTCTTAGAAACTCCTGATATTTTTATAACATAGGTATTACATTCTCACTGTCTTAGAAACCACTGATATTTTTATAGATTCTAACCTATAAAAACAATTTATTTAAAATAAAAATTATAAAAAAAAAAACATTTTGTTTACTTATTTATTTATTTAGTTATCTTTTTATTTATTTATTATTATTATTATTTTTTTTTTTTTTTTTTTTTTTTTTTTTTTTTCAATCAGAAAAACATCGAATAAACAAGAAGACAACATGTTTTTGGAAGGGGTTGAGTATGAGTAAAGAAAATTATCATTTAGGATCGACAACAAATACAATTACAATTTAGTTATTATTTTACGATTTTCCCCTGATACTGGAAGATCTCAAACATGACGTCACCTGCACATGTCGCCACGCGCAGTGTGCTAGAAACACACGTGACAACGCTCCTACTTTGTGATGCCTTTCTAAACACCTGAACTTATTTCTAGCACATCTTTCTCACTGACCTAGGTTCTCAGTGTGGATGAGTGTGTTAAAAAACACTCTATTCAAGAGACAGAGCAATTCACGTGATAACGTTGCCTTGTCATAAGTCCTGCCTCGATGAACAGCTGGTTGCGACTCTGTTATGGAAAACGTTTCAAATAAACGGATATCTGCCACAGGATACAAAATTACCCATTGAGAAACTTAAAGGCATAAATGCTAGACTGTTTACAGATTTAGTGATAAGGAACTTCGGAGAGAAACCCACTGACTCAGAACTAATGAAATGGCAAAGAAAATCTGCCCTCATTGGAGCGTGTAAATCAGAACCTGCAGAAATTATTTCTAAGTTAAAAAGCCTTTAATGTTTAACGTCATTATGTTAGGTATAGGTAATAACTAACAGATAAATAAGAAATAATTAATTAATGAAGTGTATTGTATTTATTGCCGCTACAGTTGTTCTAAACACGTATGTATGTTACTATGTTAAAATCTACTTGGCTTGATTTGGAACTGGTTTGTTCAACTGACAGTCAGAGTGACAAATGACAAAACAGTTGTGTTGCAGCTGACTTCATCACGACAAGAACAGAACCTTATGCAAGACACGCTGACATTCCTGTTCTGGATGAACGACAAGGTGTATCATCTCACACCCGCTTTTGTTGAGCGGCAACACAGCATCTCGGGCAAGACTGGGATTGTCTAATAGTGATTTCTTGCTTCGTCTTTCCACTCATTTCACGTTTTCTTCCAACGCTTCGTTGATGTGGCAGACAGCATAATCTTGGTGCTGATGTGTACTGTTTGCCCAGGGACTATTGTTCCATAGTATGCATTCATAAATGGCACTGCCCCACTCACTGTATCACCATTAGCATCTGTTTGTACCAAAAGTGACAGATTCAGTCCACTTCTTACAGGATGCTGTTCTTTACAGTGCCGAAACAGCAAGCGCCATTATCACCAGCAGAAACTGCATCAGGAGTTGTCAGTTCTGATGTGATGTTTCTGTACATTACAGTATTGTCTATTTATTTATTTCGATTAAGTTGATTCGGTCTTTGATTGGAGATTCCATATTACCAAGAACTTGAGGTCATCATCATATACACACATACATACATATATACATACATACATACATACATACATACATACAAAAATACATATATACATGCAAAAAAACATACATACTGAAATACATACACCCACACACACATTCACACACACACACACATATATATGTAGAGATAGATAGATCTATAGATAGATACGCATATATACATGCAAGCATACATACATACATACATACATATACAGACACACACACTCACACACACAAACACTCATAATAAACAAATAGAAATACAAAAATAAATAAATAAACAAATCACGGAAGCAATAAAATAGCTTTGCAACAATAGTATGTATAAATAAAATATACAAACACAAAACACTCATACAAATAAATATTATATATCTTTAATTTATATATATATATTTATTTATATAATTATTTTAATTTAGTATTTATTTCCTTACTGTTTTCTTTTTGTTTATTTTTTTTCTTTTTTTTTCTACTATTAATATTATCATCATCATCATTATTTGTAATGTTATTTTAATATACATCCCGCGGTACTTTATACCTGCTGTTTATTATAATTAAAAAAACAAAATGTCCTTAATCAGGACAAACCAAAAAAAAAATAATAATAAAACTAAAGACTTTATTTTAACTTAGAAGAAATAACAAAATCAGATTCAGTTTTAAAAGACTAATAAATAGTATTCACTATTTAAATTTATAAAATGCCAAAATCAAAAAAATAGCGTGACTCAAATAAATCGTATTTTATAACATACTTAAAACATTTACACACACACACACACACACACACACACATATATATATATAAACAGAGAGAGAGAGAGAGAGAGAGAGAGAGAGAGAGAGAGAGAGAGAGAGAGAGAGAGAGAGAGAGAGAGAGAGAGAGAGAGAGAGAGAGAGAAATGTTTGGCAGTTGGTCTAGCAGATACCGTCCATCGCATACATGCGTCATAATTCCGACTGTGATGTTTTATTTCCACAGAATAATTATAATTTTGTTTTATCACAATCTTTTCTTATACAAATAACAGATGATTGTTTGAATGCATGTGTTTATTTTACATTAAAGTCAAACTATTCAATTAATGATAATTATCATGATGCCTTTGTACGCTGAAAATAAAAACCAGCCACACACGTATGAAAAGTGGATTTCGTTTCTTATCAGAAAGAGGAAGATATGAATAGGTACATACAGACCGACATACAGAATACAGACATGTAGAGATTTACAGAGAAAGACAAATACTTAGAAAGAGAGCGAGACAGATGGTCAGACAGATATATATATCAACAAGACAGAGAGACAGACAGATAGAGGAATATAGAGAGACAGAGACAGAGAGACAGAGACAGATAGAGAAAGATAGAGAGACAGAGAGAGATAAAGACAGAGTCAGAGAGGGAGAGAAAGACAGAGAGAGAGAAAGACAGAGAGAGAGAGAGAGAGAGAGAGAGAGAGAGAGAGAGAGAGAGAGAGAGAGAAAGACATATCAACCGTCTGACGCAGTAGATAAAATCCAGGACGGATTTGGATCATAGTCAAACATCATAAAGTCTGTTGCGTATATTTGTATCAGTTTTCTTATTATTTTTGGCGGTACTGCTTTATACGCTTCTGCTAATGCTTTCTTTCGCTGCAGTTTCGACTTCTCTTTCGAAATCGGATTATCCGTGTATGTTTTCTTTACTGTTTCCATAAACGATGTTCTATTTAAAGACTCGAGAGCTTCAGAGGGAAAGTTCGCTTCTTCAGGTAAGTAGCCGTTAATCTGAAATGTTATCCATAACCTACGAGCCAACTCTGTTTGATTGATACATCTTTTATAGAAAGGTGAATCAGAAATTTTAAAATTATACTGTATAAGTATTTCCATTTCATCAATCACGCGTGACTTGTGGCCATCGTCCACGAGGTGTCCCAGGTTGACTTGTGACAAGATAAAGCGGCTGTCCTTTGTAAACGTTTCCACGTTTCCTATGATGTCAGGCTGGAATCGACAGGGGTCGCACATTAGACTGACAGGACACCAGTGCTCGTTCAGATTTTTCCCGTTACTGGAAACAACGAAGTTTAAAAATTCAGTGAAATCAATATCGTTCGCGCAGTGGGAAGTGGTAAGCTTGTAGTCGGGTCTGCGCTTAATGATTTTTTGACCCTGGGTCCACCAATAATCTGGCAAAAAGAATTTGTCCACGTACGCAGACCAAAGTCTGGAATATGGATCCCGAGAAAACAAAAATCTGAAAGTATAAGGCAGAAAGTTTCCAGCAGTTTTTAAATTATAAAATTTCATCTTCCCTAACTTTCCATAATGAGTTACGGTCCTTGGAATGTCTTGTGGTCTGCTGACGTTGTAGCCTCCAGTCTCATTGTGCAGGAAGCGGAAGATGTTTATCCAGAATGTACATCCCGCCTTGGGCACGACGCAGTAGGAGAGCTTGTACTCGCTGTGAGTTACTATACGTTGCAGGTGACCTTGTGGCATGTTCAGACACGTGCTTCGGAGTTTCTTTTGACGTCGAGTATATTCCAAGACTTGTTCAATGTAAGCCTCAACTGAGAGTTCCCTGTCAGACTGTGGCGAGTCTCCGCTGTATAACTGCAACGAATCTAGGAAAGAAGCAGAATGAATGCAATGCATATACAGACAGACAGACAGAAAGAAGGCGATAAATGGCCTGCGAAAGATTGTCTGTGAAGGACGGACCTACAATTCAGTTTATTAGAGAGAGAGAGAGAGAGAGAGAGAGAGAGAGAGAGAGAGAGAGAGAGAGAGAGAGAGAGAGAGAGAGAGAGAGAGAGAGAGAGAGAGAGAGAGAGAGAGAGAGAGACAGAGAAATACTTCATCGAGAGATCTATAAGGGTGAAGAAAAAAAAAGTTATTATATTTTAACTATTATTTCAAAAACGAAGATTATATAATTGCTATTGTGTGAGTGCGCTTTACTCACCATCCTGGAAGATAATGGTTGTGAGACAGAATACTGTGATCAGAACGAAAGCACAAAGTATGGAAAGAGGCAATAAACGAAATCTCAACATCGTTCTGAAATAAGAAATGAGACATTTGTAAGACATGTGAACGCTTCACGAAGCCTGCTGATGTTAAACATAATTAACTGACTGTCTTACGTTTTCTTGCCAGTTACATACTTTTTATTGGTTACTTTTTGTTTACCACGTCTACTTTCTTGAAGACTACTTGCAGGAATTGACCATGTTACCTGTCTTGTGTTAGACAGACGCGTGTAATTATAATTATTCTGTGGAAATAAAACATCACTGACGGTTAAATAGTGAGGTGAATTAAGACACATGTATGCGATGGACGGTATCTGCTAGAACAACTGCCAAACATCCATCCATCTCTCTCTCTCACTCTCTCTCTCACTCTCTCACTCTCTGTCTCTCTCTCTGTCTCTCTCTCTCTCTCTCTCTCTCTCTCTGTCTCTCTCTCTCTCTCTCTCTCTCTCTCTCCGTCTCTGTCTCTCTCTCTCCGTCTCACTGTCTCTCTCTCTCTCTCTCTCTCTCTCTCTCTCTCTCTCTCTCTCTCTCTCTCTCTCTCTCTCTCTCTCTCTCTGTCTCTCTCTCTCTCTCTCTCTGTCTCTCTCTCTCTCTCTCTCTCTCTCTCTCTCTCTCTCTCTCTCTCTGTCTCTCTCTCTCTCCGTCTTTGTCTCTCTCTCTGTCTCTCTCTCTCTCTCTCTCTCTCTCTCTCTCTCTCTCTCTCTCTCTCTCTCTCTCTCTCTCTCTCTCTCTCTCTCTCTCTCTCTCTCTCTCTCTCTCTCTCTCTCTCTCTCTCTCTCTCTCTCTCTCTCTCTCTATTTTTTTCCGTTAGACAATGGCCACTCATCAGTTTAGTGACAGTGTGATTTATGTGTTTGAATGTGTTCGTGGGTGTGTATAATTCTCATTATGGGCATACCTACAGTAGAATATTTATAGTAAAATATCATAAAACATTAAAAAATAATTCAAAACTTCTGACCTGAGATGTAAATCAACTCTTTTATTTATTTATTTATTTATTTATTTATTTATTTATTTATTTATTTATTTATTTATTTATTTATTTAATTTATCATTATTATTTATTAATCAATTTTTATTTATTTCTTCTGTTTTGTGTGTGTGGTTTTTATTTTATATATTTTTTTTTTTTTTGCTCAGACCTTATTATGTATGTCAACTGGCATCGCTCTCCTATAAGACACTGTTTTTTTAATGAACCGGTCACACAGAAAACCACAAACAGACAGAATGATATATATCTAACCTTTGTAGAAACTCTCTTCCCTTCTGTCTTTTAAAAAGCAGATGACTAATCCCGGTCTTAATCGCTTCCATCACATAAAAATAGCTTTGTGCTATGTTTTATTATTATAAGAATAAAATTAAAATAAATCCTTCGTCTGATTAATGTTTTATACAGCACATTTGCAGCACGTGCGGGCGCGTGCCAGCTGTGAGGTTCATGTATGTTTTATCACTTGCTTCTAACTGGTAAGCGGAAAATGCATTCAACTTAACAATAATAATTAATTTCTGTTGTTCGTGATTTGTGTATAAATATTTTGAAACATGCTTTTCAGTGAAGAACAAACGTCCTGTATACATCGTTCTGTGTAAGAAACTGCATAAATAAACTAGCTGTGTGTCCCACTGGCGTGCAGAGGTGTGGTGATGCCCGGGCCCAGCTCCTCGACTGTGAGCCCCAAACACTCGAGTGTAAGTGAGAAATATTATGAGAAATGAAGATATTTTGAATACGTAAACACAAATGAAACATAAAATAAACACTTTATTCGATTTAAATATAAATCAACCAAATTTGTTAAGTTTTCTTCTATAATTGGATGACCCTCCCTATATGGATGCCCGTCTATCCGTCTCTCTGTTTGTCTCTCTCTCTCTCTCTCTCTCTCTCTCTCTCTCTCTCTCTCTCTCTCTCTCTCTCTCTCTCTCTCTCTCTCTCTCTCTCTCTCTCTCTCTGTCTCTCTCTCTCTCTCTCTCTCTCTCTCTCTCTCTCTCTCTCTCTCTCTCTCTCTCTCTCTCTCTCTCTCTCTCTCTCTCTCTCTCTCTCTCTCTCTCTCTCTCTCTCTCTCTCTCTCTCTCTCTCTCTCTAATAACAAGCATTTAACCGGAAGAGAATAGGGACATTGTAAAATATGTGTATGGATTAAGCTGAAAATGATGACGTCGGTTGTGAAGGAGTGAAATGACAGCGTTAAATTATTATGTTTATGAGTGGTGACAGGTTGCCAAAAATAACAAAGTTAAACACTATACAAAATTATTTCTCGACTGATTCGGCGATATCCTACAGTATTCAATCTTTCTTTTTATATTCTCGTTAGAATTCTGACTAGTCCTCTAAATAATAAATCAGACCGGAGAAATATTTGCCACACAGCACTCTGCAAGTATTTTATATTTATGTTCAAACTAATTGATGTTAAAATTGTAATGACAAATTAATTAAAGTGTTATAGCATATTGAATATACAGATGATTGCTTCCGGGGGTCTTTTAGTCACTAATATAGACAGATAAGTTATTAATTCGTTCGTGATAAAATCAGTGTGTTGAGGATTTCTATGACATATTTTATTTATGAACCTATTGTATTGTGCACCAGCGCAGTATTATTTAATGAGAATATTTAATATTGTTATCCTGATGTACCAAATAAACCAAGTATTTTTTCTCTCCTAATATTTAAAATCCTTAATTAAACTAGTTGTTATTATTAGATTTAATATTTTTTATTTCAGAACCCTAGTTTCGATCTTTCTTTATTTCATCGGTAAGTAATTAATTAAGGTTCCTGATAAAAACAACGCATTTGAAAACATGAATAATGTTAAAACAATCTATTAAAAATATACTGTTAGAAACAAAATATTTAAAAATATGTATATTGTAAAAAATGTACGTGCGAACACACACATATATATTTATGTGTGAGCACACACACACACACACACACACACACACACACACACACACACACACTATACATAAATACATGAATGAAAGTATGTGTTCATAAATATATATATATGCCTACATATGAACACATACTTTATATATATATATATATATATATATTTATTTATTTATATATTTATATATACTATGTATTTTTTTAAGTTAATACACTTACCTCTAAGTAATGACTTGCTGTCTGTGAATATAAATAAGAAAGAGAAATTAACATATGTTGAATCGAAACAGCTGTGTAAGTTAGTGCAAATAAAGTATATTTAAGCTAGACAATACAACACGTGTATTTGTAAGTACTATAAATTAAATTTCAGAAATAATTTAACAGTCCTAAGATTTTATTCTAGTTAAACGACTCAATTTACAGACACTGATATTAGGATTTATTTCTGATTAAAAACAATCAAATTAATAATCTTGTAAAATATTAATTATTTGTTGAAATATCTGTTCCATGTGGTGTATAAATTTGTTTTCTAACGAAGTGGAATTGTTAACCAGTGAAAATAAAAATGTGGTAAATATTAAACTATTTACTTAAATTTAATATATATAAATTGTTTATTTATTTATGTCTTTATTTATTGTGTTTTCGTGGTCCAACTAGCTTCTCTGGTGATTACTCAGATGTCCACTATTCATTTTTTGAACTTGTGGTAGCAGCTGCTGTTGTTTTTGGAGGGTTTTCTTGCAATCTATATTGAGGATGAAATAACTGAAATAAATTAACCGGTGTTTTAAAATATAAAACACATTTTAAGATTATTAGGTCTCGAGCACATTTAGTAAAACATATAATATGTATTTAAAATGTATATATATATAATTTAACCCATGATTTTGCTTTAAAATAATAAAATGAAATAAAATAAAATAAAATATAACAACAAACTAACTAATTAACAAACAAACAAACAAATACATAACTAAAAAACAAAGTGATCCAAAACGCTTCTCCGTATCTATTTTTTGTTTTTATCCGTAGAAAGTAACAGCCGTGTAGTGTTGAGCTGTGGGGATCTTACGTCTACGTGGTCTTTCGTTACGGAGTCGTTAAGCTGTAAGAGATCTTACTGCTACGAAGTCGTTAAGCTGTTGAAGGTGTTATTCGTACGGAGTGTTAAGCTGTGCGGGTCTGCTGGCTATGAAGTTGTGAAGATGTACGGGTATCGAGGCGTTCAGCTGTCCGGTTGGTCTTACAATTCCTTTGTACTCTGGTTTAATGTGTTGTGTGTAAAGTGATTTATTTTTTTATTTGTTTGTTTGTTTCAATGTTATTGACTTGTTGTTGAGTTTTTTTTTTTTTTTTTTTTTTTTTTTTTTTTTTTT
Source organism: Chrysomallon squamiferum (assembly GCA_012295275.1). Classification (NCBI taxonomy): domain Eukaryota; kingdom Metazoa; phylum Mollusca; class Gastropoda; order Neomphalida; family Peltospiridae; genus Chrysomallon; species Chrysomallon squamiferum. The sequence goes on along the minus strand of CM022668.1, from coordinate 8,340,014 downwards.
TATTTGTTGTTACTGGGATTTTTTTTATTATTATTTATTTAATCATCCATTCTATTAATTTTTTGTTCATATTTATTTATTTTTTATTTTAGTTATGATATAAAAGAGGAACCCACTATTCTATGTGTAAGGTTTACCATTTAGCAGCAGTTATCCTTTGTAGGAACTTTCCCACAGACAGGCGTGACTACATTAAAACGACTTTCACAAGTTAATGTAAATAACTACCAAGAGCAGATGGTCGGCTTGAATCACGATTTGAATTACTGCTGCATTTGGGATGTTGACCTATCCTTTGTTGTTCATTATCTCGTTACCCACTTTTCAGTCTCTGTGTCTGTTTGTTTGGCGAGACTGAGTTTCGAGCTGGATTCAGCTGTGAATGGGTTTATGTCAAGACATGAAAAGAAGAAAATATATTTCGTGACTTCAGAGCCAAAAAGAACAATGACCTACTTACATACTACGTCAGAAGGGGAAAATGTAAATATTTGATTGTTTATGAAGAGAGAGAGAGAGAGAGAGAGATAATTGTGAACAGAAATTGTCTGCTTGTTTATCTTTACGTGGTGTGCATGTGCGTGTATGTTTGTGTTTCTGTGTGTATGTTTCTGTGTATGTCTCTATATACAGCAGCCGAGCTTGTAACAAGTCACATTTATTCTTCAGTTTCTTTTATATCAAATTTATCTATTGACATTTAGACATGTGTGCTACATGCGCGTTTTTAATGTTTGTATTAAGTTGTGTCATGACCTTGTGGCTGTCATTATGGATACATTATTTTTGTTTGTGGAAAACCTTGGAATAATACTGAATTCATTTTTAAAATAACATTCGCCATTGTTTACTGCGCAAGATGTTTTAACATTTTAAAAAGGTCTCATAAAACATGGTTGTTTTCTTCATTTTTTTCTTCATTTCAAATCTTACTAACGATATAACTTTAAAACAGACTTTTCACTTAATTTCATTCCTTTAAGATGAGACAATGACACCCATATTCTTTTTCTGTTAAAAAAATTCGACTCTTAAAAAAATTAAGAGAAAGTAGGTAATAAATAAATAAATAAATGATTGATTTCTATGTTAGTCTATCTAGAATGGTGTTTAACAACCAGATTATCTATCTCATTATTTGTACGTGTTTATATGTGTGTGTATATGTGTGTGTGTATATGTTAAAGATATATAAAAATATGAATGGGGTTGGTTACTGTGTGTGTGTGCAATAAGTAAAAAGTTATTAGTTAATTTTATTTATTTATTTTATTTTACCGTGAAACTTTGTAAATATTAGCATGGTGTATACGATTGTATGTATATGTATGTAAATATGTATCGATGTATATGTGTATGTATGTAGCTTTATGTATATATGCGTTTATGTCCGACAATAAAATGAAAATAGAGAACAAGAAAACACGTGAAAAAGTAAGGCAAAATTTTATTTGTAGCATCAGCGCTGAACGAATAAATAAACATTTAGCTACAGTAAGGAAATTCTGGACGGATAAAAACTCTCTTTTTTAGTGTATTCCAAGTTCATCCATAATCACATAATTAACGTCATCATATAACACATTGTTATATGCCTTATTACAAGCCTGACGTCATAATGGAGACGTTTTATTATACCACAAATGCTCTTTATCACCATGACGTCATAATAAAGAAGTAATATTAAAAGATTATCGTCATAATATAACAACGTATTGTAACACTGAATACTTTAAAGAACAACCACCATATTCTATTAGCGACGTCACATAATTATGAACACTGTTTTAAAATTTGGGGTCATGTTAAAATAATTTTATAATAAAACTGATGCAATGTTATGATGTCATATTAAAACATTGACGTCATATAATACAAACGTCATGTTAAAACACTAATGACGTATGACACTACAGACAGATGTGCATAAAAATAATATTAAAGAATATTTGAAAAGAATATAAACAGAAGTATATTACAAATCAGATTAATTAATTAAACAAATGTACAAGTATTTTTGAAGGAATGAAAATCTGGGCATAATTAAATAAAGACTAGTATATTTTGAAATGTGATAAAGAGGTACTAAAAACTGGAATGATGGATAATAAGAATGATTGACAAATACAGAGAAAGGTAAAACAAACAAAGACAATTACTCAAAGAAAGAAAGAAAAGGAATACTGAATAAGTATTATAACTGGTAAAAAATAAAACAAATTAAAAAATAAAACGTCATAATTAATGAATATGTACAGACATATACAAATATATAAAAGGAATAAATAAAAAATGTCTTTGGCCTATTACAATATAATCAACAGAAAATTAAAATGCTTTAAAAACTTTATTTACAGATCAGGATATGAGAAAAATATTAGAAAAAAGTAAATTGGTGAAAAAGGGTAAACACATAATATGTCTAAAAATAATATTTTAAAGAGAATTAATTTACAAAGATGAAAATAAATAAAATCTTATATACAATAATAAACAAATCATTTGATCCAAAAAGAATTAATTTTAAATTTAATTAATTAATTAATAGCATCAATAAAATAATAATGAAAATATCAGTGGTTGTAACCATTCTTTTCCTCTTTAGTTTTGTATGATTTCCTTCTCTTTTTATTTATTTTATTTATTTATTTATTATTTATGATTATTATTATTATTACATTTTGTTATCTGGAAGTGATGATTTTATTTGTTTTATTTGTATGTAGGTATAGGTGTGTATATAAGTCAGACAGACAGAGAGACAGCTAGATAGATAGACAGATATAGATATGCACAAAAATCTGTTTTGTATTTTTAATGAGGAACACTAAAATAAATTTTGTTGTGTTATTTTGATTAAAAAACAGAATAAACAAACTCATTTGTGTTGTATTTATAATAAGAATATTTACTCAAAACCCGAATAACCACATTCTACTATTCTATTAGAACAGTAATAATTTTGTTTATAAAATGTTAACACATGTTCAAACTTAAATGATAAATTCAGTCTGTGGTGATTAAAGCAATAAGCTGTGAAAGACTGGGTTAAGAAATGCTCATCTATGACACAATAAGTTACCTTAACATTCAAAAAGCTTATGCACTGAAAAGCTGTGAATGTTAATTTCTCCAACAAAGAAAATAAAAAAACTATATATATCCAAAAGCATTTTCATCAACTTCATTGTCACCATCATCATCATCATCATCATCAGGTTATAAAAGCTTTGCATTCAGTACTAGTCCAACAAAAATGAACTGTTCAGTTTTTTCAATCCATTCATTTTTATCATTATCATCATCATCATCATATTTGTGAACATCATTATCAACTGAAATCAACAAACTTAGACATAACAAAGTCAGTCAGGTGTTCTCCAAAGCTAGAAATGTTCTTTGCTCTTATCAAAATCCTAAAAAGACTGTCTATCCAGGTGTTTTTTCCTAAACAAAACATTTTGTTAGATATAATTTAATGTGTTCAAAGTCCAATAAGACTGAGTTACTGGATACCTCAGCTTGTTTAGGTGTTTATCTTCTACAGCAAACATTTAGCCTGGTGTTTGTATGTCTCTCCATGTTATTCCTTCCATTCCTAGGCATTCCTGCTCACAACTCACTGCTTTACTCACATTCCATTTAAGGAATGAAGACTGCATGTGCCACAAGCAAATGGCAAAATCTTTACAGACTTTTTGTGGGATGAAAGCCATTGCAAGTGAGAAGTGATAAATCAGACCATGTTTTTAATCATGATATTCGGCATCGCATTCCGTCGCATTCGCCATTTTCCTAGATCACGCGTTTGTTGCCGTAGCAACTGGATCCACATTCGAGTTTCATTCGAGTCTTCAGCCTAAATAAATAAGTAAATTAAGTAATTAATATTATTCATGTTAATTCTTTCTTCAAGACGGAAATAGTAATGTTAAAGTCACTGAAAGTTGGTGCACTGATTGGAATTTAAAATGTCCAGTACAGGATTGATGTTTGTTTTCAATAAAAAAAAAAAATAAATAAAAAATAAAAAAATAAAAAATCTTGAAATATAAATGTCTCATTTTATAAATATGGTTTTTAATTATGATTTATCAGCCTAAAACAATATATCTCCATGAAATTAATTAATAAATTTACTGATAGATATAAATATGAGTTTGGAATATTCATGTAAAGAAAGTACATACAAACATACATACATACATGCATAAACACTACAAATATACAAATACAGAAAAATATACACACAATACATTCATACACAGAGTAACACACAAAAACAGATGAAAACAAGACAACAGATATATGCACATACACAAATGAACACACATACACACAGATATGCACACACAGATATGCACACACACACAAACACATTTAAAGATAAACAACTCACAGAAACAGAAAAAATGGACATACATAAACATACACAAAATCTCACAAAAATAGACAGACACAGATAGAAGCACAACAAAACAGACAGAAACACTCACATACAGACAGACTCACACAATTTACCTTGAAGAGTGATGGTTCGTGGCCCCATTCATGCAGTTCAAACACTTCATCATACTCCGGATCTACAGTGATCACACTTTTATCTAGAAACATTGGATCCTGAAATCATTAACAAACATAGTTTAGTTACTGTGTGGAGATAACTTCTGAAATGTAGTGTAGAATATGACAGATATACATATACACAGAGAGAGAGAGAGAGAGAGAGAGAGAGAGAGAGAGAGAGAGAGAGAGAGAGATTTTAATACATATAACTCATATTGATATATAAATATAACAAAGACAAACAAATAAGTATGACAAACACTAGTTATGTTTCAGTTTAGAAGATATTTTACTCAATATTTTAATATGACTTGTTGTTCTGCTGTGTAGTCCTACACAGCAAGATCGCTCAAATAAAAGCACAGCACTAAACTCACCCTTGCTGCCTGGTATTTGCCATTCTTTTCTCTGACTAGCACAACAGCTGCTTGCTGCACATGAGTGTGCCTGGGAAACATGAGGTGGTCACTGTTCCTCCTCTCCATGCGAGCCTAAATTAAGGTTTTTAAATCATTAAAACATGTCATCTGTCAAGTGTCTGTTGTGAGTTAAAAGATGTTTTAATTATGATTAACACTTTGATATGTGTCTGTGTCTGTGTGTGTGTGTTTGTATATTCATATCTATCTATCTATCTATCTATATATATATATATATTTACTCATTTATTTGTTACAATTTCTTATATATTTGTTAGTTTTTTATTTATTTATTTTTAACTATTTATTTATTACATACCTGACCCAAGGTTAAAATTGTTCCATGAAGTTGAGTAAATTTCAGATTTTTGCATTTCTTGGCTGCCCACATGTGATCGGTTGTCGTAGCAACCATGAGTCTGCTGGTTATTAATTCAGTTACCTCTTTTTTATTCCAGCCAAGAACTTCATAGGCAACCTGGAATAAATAAATACAAATAATCATTAAAATAAATAAAATTAATTAAAATACAGAATAAACATTTTAATTTATGTTATTGTTGTTATTATTATTATTATTATTATTATTATTATTATTATTATTTTTATTACTATTATTATTATTATTATTCACTTGGTCAAAATTCACAAAAGACAAGTAAAGATTTCTTTAACATTGAGTCAAATCCATAAAAGACTGAGTCTATAATCTCTCAACAATACCAGTCATTTCAATGGTCTTTTCTGAACATGTAATATATTAAAGGAGACATCAATAAGAACACATAATTAACTATTTGCTCTAGCATGAATAGAACTCAGAACATTGAGACCGTTTGTATATACTTATTTATGATATATTTCTATACCATAACTCATTTTATGATGTCCACTATCAGGGTTTGAACTAAGAACTTTCAGGCTACAAAACTGCATTTATATGTAGATGATATATATTATTTACCAAATTTAGTAATGTGAGCTGACAGTGTTTGAACCCTGAACATTTAGAAGTAAAGTTTTATATAAATGACATAAACACTAAACTTAGTAATGTCAGTTAGAGAGATTTGAACCGAGACTTACTCTGTTGACTTCCAGTTTCTCTGTTAGGCTGTATTTTCTTTGTTGTGGTCTTTTTCGCTTCATGTGGAAACTACCACTGCTTTTTGTTCTCTGAAATTTAAATTATTTTACTCAATGAATTATATTTCATTTAAGAAAAAAATAAAAAATAAATAAATATTAATAATAATAATTATAATTTTTTTTTTTATGTGTATTGTTTTAATTTATTTTATTTTAAAGAGAAGTATTATAAAGTAAGAAGAATAATTAAGAAATTAATTAATTATATTGGATAATAATATTTATGTATTTCTCTCATATTGACTGAGTGTACATGTGTGTATGAATGAGAATGTGTATTGATGAGTCACTCAGAATTACAACTGTTAGTTTGATATAAAAATCTATTTTGTTATAAATAAAACACGTACTGCGTTGATGTGACTCAGAATGTCTTCTATCTTCTCCTGGGCTCGTTTGATGTCGTCTTTGTCTTTGTGACTGTTTGCAGTTGACTTGTACAGTCTGCACAGCAGCAACGGGTACCTGCAACAGCAACACACGCCTTAGCAAATAATGAATGGAAGAAACAAACAAACAAAAAAGAAAGTGAAAAAGGAAGAAGGGAGGGAGGGAGAGAATAAACAAACAAAAAAGAAAATAAAGAAGTAAGGATTGATGGATGGATGGATGGATGGATGGAGGGAATAAAAGGTTGAAAAAAGATGATGAAAGAAAGAAGTGAAGAAAAAGAGAAAAAGCTGAAAGAAGAAGGAAGAAAGGAAGGAAGACAGGAATGAAAGAATGGATGGATAGTTGAGGTATTTCTTACAGTGTGTGTGTCTGTGTGTCTGTGTGTATATATACACACACACACACAGACACAGAGTAAGAAATGCCACAACTATCCATCCATGTATATATATATTTTAATCATACATACCTCATTATTCTCTGAACAGGAACCATAAGAAATGACTTGAGATGCATGCGTCTGAGGACAGCGTTGTCACGTTGTGACACCTGCAGAAACACATGCAACAGCTCCTTCTCCTTCTCCAACTGCTCCAACGTCTGTGACGCCAGTGCCTGGCCCACGCAGTAGTTCTCAAACGCCAGGAACATCTGCGATGACTCAATGAAGAGACGACCGATGTGTACACTGCTCAGACACTGGAGACAAACGAAACATGACTTTGAGTATGTGAGTAAGTGAGTCAGTATATACTCACACAAACTATAAACACCCACTTACACACAAACACACACACATACATATATATATATATATATATACACATACATACATACATACATATATCCACACATACACATATATATATAATCACACATAGATTTACACACATACACACATACAAATATACACAGACCTCTTCCTTGTATTAAGCCTAGAATTACGGTTTCTATTTTTGCACAAGTCAATAAAACTATTTACTTTAATCAGCTTCAGCGAAGCTGTTTGACTCAGGGACAGGCAGTTAGTGAAATAAGAAAAGAATTCCTGTGTCTAAGTGTAATCCGGGGAGACTGAGACGTGAAACCACACATCAGTTTGTCTTAACCTGACAGAGCACACATATAAGCCTGGTTTTAGGGAAGAAAAATAACAGAAGGAAGTAATTTCCTTTTGGCAGTAATAAAACAATAACACTATTTTGATGAAAATAAAAATACAATAAATATCCCTATTTCAATATTTTTACATTGACAAATATATATATATATATATATGTACTTGTCAATGATAAAATAATTATTTCTTTACTGTGACTAATATTTTGTGCAAAGATTAAAAGAACAGTATACCTATTTCTTCAGAAAAATAAAAAAGTAATAAATTAAAATTAAATTAAAAAGATTGTTGTGGATATAACAAAATACCTGTCTGTATATCTGTCTATTTTTTCAAAGTAAATGTCTAATTTTCCAGTTCTTTAATTAACATATTCATTTTTATTTTATTTTCTACTTCATGTTTTTTTCATATTTAAACAAATTAATCGTATTCTAAAAGAAAATAAAAAAATTATGTTTTTACTTTCATGTGACTGCTAAATATATCCTCTTGCATGAATACAAGATTAACCCATTTCAGTGATAAATTATATCTTTTTTCTGTTAACCAAAAACAAAATGTAATAACAAAAAATATAAATCACTCAATAAATAGATAAATATATAATAGTAGTAGTAGTTGTTGTAGTAGTAGCAGTAGTAGTAGTATAGTAGTAGTAGTAGTAGTAGTAGTAGTAGTAGTAGTAGTAGTAGTAGTAGTAGTAGTAGTAATAATAATAATAAGAGTAAGTAAGTAACAATAACAATAATATTAAAATGACAGAGAGAGATATATGAAGTATTTTTTTCCGGTGATCATGTGTTTTCTAGATTATCGCTTCCTGTTTTGATCATGCACAAAAGAAATAAATAAAACTCTCTATCAAACACTGGAGTAAGTTAATCATGTGTTAAAGTAGCTGAGTGAAATTCAACAATCTATCTCCCAATACAGCAAATACCTAAGAACACCATAACACAAATAAAATAATATATATAAAGTAATTTACACATGACGATATGAAAAATATGTTTATGAACACACATAAAAAATAATAAACTCTTTGCACATATATGTCTGTATAGACACACTTGCATACAAACACACACATACTAGTATATACATTACACTACACACAGTTATAATCATTCAGCTGTCCATAGCCATCATTGCATATCTCTCTCTCATCTCATTATTATCTCCTATCTCCTTCTCTCTCTCTCTCTGTCTTTCTGACTCTCTCTCTGTCTTTCTTTCTCTGTCTTTCTGTCTCTCTCTCTCTGTCTTTCTGACTCTCTCTCTCTCTGTCTTTCTGACACTCTCTGTCATTCTGACTCTCTCTCTCTGTCTTTCTTTCTCTGTCTTTCTGTCTCTCTCTCTCTCTTCTTTCTGACACTCTCTGTCATTCTGACTCTCTCTCTGTCTTTCTGACTCTCTCTCTGTCTTTCTGACTCTCTCTCTCCCTGTCTTTCTGTCTCTCTCTCTCTGTCTTTCTGACTCTCTCTCTCTGTCTTTCTGACTCTCTCTCTCTGTCTTTCTGACTCTCTCCCTCTGTCTTTCTGACTTTCTCTCTGTCTTTCTGACTTTCTCTGTCTTTCTGACTCTCTCTCTCTCTGTCTTTCTGACACTCTCTGTCTTTCTGACTCTCTCTCTGTCTCTCTGTCTCTCTCTGTCTTTCTGACTCTCTCTCTCCCTGTCTTTCTGTCTCTCTCTCTCTGTCTTTCTGACTCTCTCTCTGTCTTTCTGACCCTCTCTCTGTCTCTCTGTCTCTCTCTCTCTCTCTCTGTCTTTCTGACTCTCTCTCTGTGTCTCTGTCTCTCTCTGTCTTTCTGACTCTCTCTCTGTCTCAATCTCTCTCTCTGTCTCTCTATCTCTCTCTGTCTCTCTATCTCTCTCTCTCTCTCTAATCAGACAGACACACAGAAGAAAGAAACACTGAGACAAACTCACGTTGTTGTTTATCTGTAGTGCAGCAGACACTGCTTGTTGAAGTTTCTCTGTAAACTGCGTATTCACGTTTATCAGCTCCTCCAAGTTAATAAAAACCATTTCTAGCTGATCCGCACTTAATAATCCTGTAGCTTTCATTGGATTATAGAATTCCTGCGAATAAAAAAATATTAAAAAATTATTTAAATATTTTGATTAAAGAAAAAAAAAAAAAAAGAAAAAAAAAAAAAAAAAGATAATAAATTACTTACAAAATAAAATAATTAAGATATTTTGACAAAGAAAATAATTAATTATTTATAATGGTAGTTGTAGCATAGTAGTATTGGTAGTAGCATTGGTAGGTAGAGTATTATTAGTAATAGTAGCAGTGGTAGTAGTAGTAGCAGCAGTAGTAGTAATGGTAGTATTATTAGCTGTGACAGTAGCAGTAGCACTAGCAGTTGTTTTAGCAGTTGTTTTAGCAGTAGCAAAAGTGACAGTAGTAGGAAGAACAGTAGTCACAGTAGTACTAATAGTAGCAGTAGTACTGATATAGTTTTAATAACAGTAAGGTTCATAATAGTGTTAGTGATAATATAGCAGAAGTAGTAATATCATTAACTGTAGAAGTGACAGCAGTAACTGTATTAGTAACAGAAGTAGTTGTAGTAGTAATAGTAGTAGTTGAAGTAGCAACAGAAATACTGTTGTGGTAGTAATACTAGTATTTGTAGTAGTAATAGCAGTAGTTACAATAGTAACAGGACTAACTGTAATAGTAACAGCAGTAAATCTTGTCCATAGTAATAACAAGAGCACCACCTGTAGTAGTAATAATAGTCACTGCAGTAGTAATATCAGCAACTGAAGTAGTAATGTCAGTAACTGTACTAGTAATATCAGTAACTGTAGTAGTAACAGTAGTAACTGAAGTAGTAACAGTAGTAACTGTAGTAGTAATATCAGCAACTGAAGTAGTAGTAACAGTAGTAACTGAAGTAGGAACAGTAGTAACTGTAGTAGTAATATTAGCAATTGTAGTAGTAGTAACAGTAGTAAATGAAGTAGTAACAGTAGTAACAGTAGTAACAGTAGTAACTGAAGTAGTAATAGTAGTAACTGTAGTAGTAATAGCAGTAAATGTAGTAGTAATAGCAGCAGTTAATAAGTAATAGCAGTAGTTAATTAGTAAAAACAGTAACTGTAGTAGTAATAGCAGCAGTTAATTAGTAATAGCAGTAACTGTAGTAGTAATAGCAGCAGTTAATTAGTAATAGCAGTAACTGTAGTAGTAATAGCAGCAGTTAATTAGTAATAACAGTAACTGTAGTAGTAATAGCAGCAGTTAATTAGTAATAGCAGTAACTGTACTAGCAATAGGATTAGTTGTAACAGCAATATCAGCAGTAGAAGACCAAATTTAACCATATTTTCACATTGTTTAAATGACTTATTCATTTGCTATTACCTCTTTCAAAATGTGTAAGTCTCGTCCATAGCTAATTTCAGTCTCCACGATTTCTTGAATGGTTTTCTTCTGTTCCAGTCTTTTCTGCAGACACTTGCTGCACACTAGCGCCACCTGCTGACCACTGGTCATGTCCAGCAGGGAGGTTGGGTTGCAGTCAGGACAATAGATGTTCTAAAAATAAATTAAATCCTTCCTGTTAGTAGAAAGAAGAGACAGACATACAGACAGACAGAGAGATAACAGATGCCATATGAAAGTTAGATAATTATAAGCTTAATAATGAATGAAACAGTAAAAGACAGATGTAGGTGCCCTGTCATTCATGAAGCCTACAATGTTTTAGTTTTTATTTATATAGTTAATTATTTTATTTATTTATTTTATTTATTTATTTATTTATTTATTTTATTTTATTTTATTTTATTTTATTTTATTTATTTCATTTCTTTTCAGTTTATTTTAGTTATTTATTTCATATAATTTCAATTTATTTATTATTATTATTATTATTATTATCATCATCATCATCAAAAGTCTGTACGTGCAATAAAGTTTGTTTCTTTTTATTTGTTATCATAACAGTAATACTGCCCCCCCATGTGTAAAATTTTGAATCATTAACCATAAAGAGACGGGTGTACAACAGACCACCTCACAGCATGACTGTGTGGGTCTGTGAGTGTGCGTGAAGCTGGGTGTGTGTCAGAAAAAAATTACCTTTTCTTTATTTATGTTACATTACACACTATCTGTGCATCAGAGAAATGTAATATATTAAAACTTGTAATTATTTAACTTTAAAGCTCTGTTGTCTTGGTTACCATACGTAATAAGCATTGAACTGGCGCAAGAAGGAGATAGAAACTAGTTCAGTGTTTACAAAATCAATGTTTTACATGATGTTTGTGCAACAAGTAAAAAATGTTTTACAAAGTATTATTATCTTTAATCAATATGATGTACGTAAAACTTTTAAAATTTATTTCCTTTTCCCATAACCATTTCTAACACACACACACACACACACACACACACACACACACAAAACACACAAAATATACATGCATACATACATATTCATGCACCAGTACAAACAAATGCATTGGAAAATGTTACTGAAATTGACATATCTCTACAAAATAATAATATTAATATTAATATTAATAATAATAATAACAGTTAGATAATAAGAAAAGGAAAGACATCATATTAATTATCTTAATAATAAATATGCTTGTTTTGTACAAAGAAATGACTGTAGGCACTTAGATATACAAACACAGACACACAAATAAAAACAAATATATACATAAATATACATATATGAACACATACAAACACACATACACATATTATTCATACAAGCATACATACACACACACACATACATAAGCATACACACAAATTTAAATATTCACAAAACTTAAATTCAAAAAAAGAAAACAAAATACAGCATATAACCCATCATTACAAAACCAAAAACAAATAATTAAAAATAACTATAATAAAATAAAACAAAATAAATAAAATAAAATAGAAATGGAAACAGAAATAAAACAAAAATAAAAATAAACATTACATCAAATAAATTGGAGACACAAATCATATGTATGAAAATGAAAAGTTTGATTTTAAAAATACAAAAACAAGTCAAGAATAACAAAAAGGGGAAAAATTCTAAATATAATATAATACTCTTAATAAACAAATTATATTTATAAATAATAATAATAATAATAATAATAATAATAATAATAAACATAAAAATTAATACAGGGCTTACAATTTTTTTTTTAAAAACTCCCATTAAAATTCTTTTTGAATGTGCCCAAAAAATGCCGTCCACAATAAAAATAGAAAAACTCACCATGTTCGACATTGTAACTTTTCCCATGTTTGTGTAACAATCCGTTTTCTTAGAGATTTGATTTCTAACTGATACACACACTTGTCCACTGTTTTCTATTCACTCACCTTGCCATAAAAGTGCTTAGCAACAAACGAGACATCACAATGAGTGACGTCACATTTCTAAACTGACAGAGCCAGCGACACCCAGTATTTTTTGTCTTCACCAATCAACAACTGCTGCAGCTTCATCAAAGACTTCAACTGCGTCTTATACAAGTCTCTGTGTGTGTTGATGTAATAGAGTAACAATGTGTGATTGATTTCTCAGTTAAAGATTTCAGGGAATTGAAGAATATTGGTTAATTCCATATTTTATAGCTTTCTCAATGTCTGTTTGCTTCTACATGTTTGTGAGTGAATGAGTGTGTGTGTGCTTTTGATTAGGAGTCTGTGTGTTTATGGATTTATCTTCCACTTGTTCTGCCTCTCTCTCTCTCTCTCTCTCTCTCTCTCTCTCTCTCTCTCTCTCTCTCTCTCTCTCTCTCTCTCTCTCTCTCTCTCTCTCTCTCTCTCTCTCTCTCTCTCTCTCTCTCTCTCTCTCTCTCTCTCTCTCTCTCTCTCTCTCTCTCTCTCTCAGTCTCTCTAATTCTCTCTATATCTTTAAATAGATATATTTTTTCATTTTAGAAAGTTAGAAAGATAAATTAATCTAACTCTCTCTTCTTCTCACGTACTTTCTTACTTTTTCTATGACTTCATTTGAATGTATGTATGTATATACATTTTTTTAAATTTAAAAATGAATAAAACAACAAAACAACCAAAAAAAAAACTTTTGTTCTTTTTGACTTAGAAAATTTTAACAAACTTTTATAAGATAAAGGAAAAGAAAAAAGACTGATAATGAAATGGGAAAAAAATGAAAAAAAAAAAAAAAATCAGGAGAAAAAACATCACGTCCACTGGAAAACAAAATACACATTGACAGATGTGAATCAAACCTCTCTGGTAACCATCACTCATCTCTACAGATATGAGATAATGTATTCAGCACCAGTTGCCTAGCAACAGTGATGTCATTTCTGAATTACGCTTTTATATGGTGAGATCTTAATTATGCTTTTACATAAACCTTATAATGTTAGTTATTAAGTAATAGATTTTTCTTCTTTTTAAATTTTTATTAAAGGTGTAGTTAATAGTTTGTTGATTATTGATTCATTTAAGGTAAAAGAATTTTTAACAAATGATAACATTTCAAGCTGAACCTGGTACTTGACAAAAATCAAAAGAACATTTTTATTTATAATTTTCATTTTTAATAAGAATAGAATATAGTTTATTAAGTATGTTGTCATCATCATTGCTATCATACTAATAACTACCATTATCAACATTATCATTAGAGTTACCGTTATCAACATTATCATTAGTGTTACCATAATCATCATTTTCAACATCATAATACTAATCCTTATCCTCATCATCATAATAATCCTTATCACATTCTCGTACAATATACGCATTAATTCATACAAATATTATACATAATGACACATATATACTTATATATATAATATATATATAATATTAACATGAACTCTAATACATATACAGATATACAGATATACATATATATATATATATATATATACAAACTATGTATCTAATCATGTTATATACACACATACACACATATGCACACATTATATATATAAAGTCATTTATAGACACATTGCAACACACACAGACACACATACACTCACACACACACACACACACATACACTCACACACACACACACACATCTCTACAAAAACAATATATTTACTTTAAAATCTACACATACACAGACATACAAACATACTAGCACCTAACCTGCTTTTGTTTAAGAGATAAATAAAATCCCGATATAGACACTACAGACAGAATGTATGAATGGAACCTAATATAAACACAAAGGATATTTAAATTGGAAATACGTGTTTCGATATTAATAAACATAACAACAGTTTGTCCTCCAGTCTACCACAGTTGCCACGGGTTACCAAGCAAAATATTAAAGCTTCGAGTCAATAGGTTTGTAGTGTGATTGATAAAATATAACCAGAAACAAATATTTATAATATGTTGGCCTCATAGTTAAGTTTAATAGTAAGAATGGTGTGTTTGTTCGTGATGTGATTTTTTGTGTGAAAAGAATGAAAATAAGAAAAAAAATATATATTTTCAATAAATTATATAAATACACACACACGTACTCACTTATAAACATATGGAAATACAATACTTACACACATATTTGCATTTACTCACATGCAGAAAAGAAAGTGGAAGAGAAAGAGAGAGAATTTGTATATAACAGAAAATAAACACACAAAACTGCACTCACACCAACATAAAATTGTATAGAAATCCACATTCACAATCATAGATCTAAATATAAGAAATGGAAAAAACCTGTTTTACTTGTTAAACATTAGAAATAAATTGTTATTATCAAAAACATACAATCACCTTCACCCTAAAAATTACAATAAATATCTATCACCCCTAAAATTATAATAACAACCAGTACCAAAACATACAACCACCACCAACCCCTAAAAGTTAAAATCACCACCCACCAAACACCACAGTTACCTCCACCCACCAAAAACTAGTTACAACCATGAACTAAAAACCAGTTACAACCACCCACTAAATAATCAGTTACCATCACCCACTAAAAACCAGCTACCATCACCCACTAAAAACCAGTTACAACACCCACTAAAAACCAGTTACAACCACCCACTAAAACCCAATTACAACTACCCACCAAAACCCAGTTACAACCACCCACTAAAAATCAGTTACAACCACCCACTAAAAATCAGTTACAATTAATCACTAAAAACCACAATTACAACTACCCACTAAAACCCAATTACAACCACCCACTAAAACCCAATTACAACCACCCACTAAAAACCACAATTACAACTACCCACTAAAACCCAATTACAACCATCCACTAAAAACCACAATTACAACTACCCACTAAAAACTAATTACAACCACCCACTAAAACCCAATTACAAACACCCACTAAAAACCACAATTACAACCACTCACTAAAAACCACAATTACAACCACCCACTAAAACCCAATTACAACCACCCACTAAAAACCACAATAACAACCACCCACTAAAAATCAGTTACAACCACCCACTAAAAATGAGTTACAACTAATCACTAAAAACCACAATTACAACTACCCACTAAAACCCAATTACAACCACCCACTAAAACCCAATTACAACCACCCACTAAAAACCACAATTACAACTACCCACTAAAACCCAATTACAACCATCCACTAAAAACCACAATTACAACTACCCACTAAAAACTAATTACAACCACCCACTAAAACCCAATTACAAACACCCACTAAAAACCACAATTACAACCACTCACTAAAAACCACAATTACAACCACCCACTAAAACCCAATTACAACCACCCACTAAAAACCACAATAACAACCACCCACTAAAAATCAGTTACAACCACCCACTAAAAATGAGTTACAACTAATCACTAAAAACCACAATTACAACTACCCACTAAAACCCAATTACAACCATCCACTAAAACCCAATTACAACCATCCACTAAAACCCAGTTACAACTACCCACTAAAATCTAATTACAACCACCCACTAAAACCCAATTACAAACACCCACTAAAAACCACAATTACAACCACTCACTAAAAACCACAATTACAACCACCCACTAAAACCCAATTACAACCACCCACTAAAAACCACAATTACAACCACCCACTAAAACCCAATTACAACCACTCACTAAAAACCAGTTACAACCACTCACTAAAAACCACAATTACAACCACCCACTAAAAACCACAATTACAACCACCCACTAAAAACCACAATTACAACCACTCACTAAAAACTACAGTTACAACCACTCACTAAAAACCACAATTACAACCACCCACTAAAAACCACAATTACAACCACTCACTAAAAACCACAATTACAACCACCCACTAAAAACCACAATTATAACCACCCACTAAAAACCACAATTATAACCACCCACTAAAAACCACAATTACAACCACCCACTAAAAACCACAATTACAACCACCCACTAAAAACCACAATTACAACCACCCACTAAAAACCACAATTACAACCACTCACTAAAAACTAGTTACAACCACTCACTAAAAACCACAATTACAACCACCCACTAAAAACCACAATTACAACCACTCACTAAAAACCACAATTACAACCACCCACTAAAAACCACAATTACAACCACCCACTAAAAACACAATTACAACCACCCACTAAAAACCACAATTACAACCACTCACTAAAAACCACAATTACAACCACCCACTAAAAACCACAGTTACAACCACCCACTAAAAACCACAATCAATGCTACAACATTATCACATTTCAAACAGAAAACTAAACACCTACAGAAAATGTAAACATATAATTTATATCACTAACCTTTTCCCATAAAAACCCATAGCCTTTGAAACTAATAGAGAAATGTTTTTTAACCCACTCAGAATAATATTAAGATGTGACAAACTAAAATCAGAGATCATTTTCTTCTCCAGAAATAGCACAGAAATGATGTAGTAGGATGCAAGACAAACAAAGAAGCAGATATTAAAATCAATCAACTTTGTTAAACATCAGACATTATCAACTACAACAAATATTGATTGAAGTACAGGAAGATCATAATTATATAATGTCTGTGTATGTGTTTATGTATGTATGTGTATGTTATTCTATGTATGTGTGTATTTGTGTGTATGTTTATGTCTTGTATATGTGTATGTGTGTTTATGTGTGTATATATGTATGTATATGTTTGTATGTTTGTATATGTGTGTATGAACATATGTGTGTGTAAATATGTGTTTATATATTATGAATATATATATATATATTCATAATATATAAACACATATTTACATATATATTTACATATATATATATATATATATATATATATATATATATATATATATATATATATATCCAGATGTGTCAAATAGAGAGAAAAACCCAGACACTTTGACAAATGAACAGACAAGAATATATGTGCACAGATATGGTTATCTGGATAGACAAACAGACAGAGACAAAACAATATGTAGATAGACTGATAGATAGAAAGATAGACAGAAAGATAGATAGACAGACAGACAGACGGACGGATGGACGGACGGACAGATAGACAGACAGACAGACAGACACACATACAGAAAGATAGATAGACAGACAGACAGACAGATATAGACAGACAGACAGACAGACAGAAAGATATATAGACAGACAGACAGACAGACAGACAGACAGACAGAAACACACACATACAGAAAGATAGATAGACAGACAGGCAGACAGACAGATAGATAGACAAACAGATACAAATGTTTCTTTATATATGTAGGTAAATAGAGAGATAGATAGCCATACAGACAGGAGACAGATAGACAGACAAGTAGATAGATTGATAAAGGGACAAACAGATATATACAAACACATATATAACTGTAAAAATTATTCAGATAAAATTTTGAAATGTAAAAAGGATTTTACCAGTAAACAAGAAATATCACAATACTAACCATGATCAAATAATTAAGTTTTTTGTATACCTAAATGGTTGCTATGGCTACAAAATACATTTGTACTCTTAAGCTAGATGATGCTTTCTGTGTCATTAGTATGCAACAGCTTTGTGACATGGAATCTTTCCCCTCAGTGTACTCTTTAGTTACAATAAAATATGAAGAAAGCTGGAAAATATATACAGATATAAATGTGGTTTTGTGTAGTAATTGCAATATAGTGTGTACTTCAGTTACTTAATGACACACACACACACACACATTCACACACACACACATTAGTACATTTATTTTTATTTATTGACAGTCAACCATTCTGTGACCCAAGAGTTATATACATATTACAAATAAAAACTAACACAGAGACAGACAGACAGACACACAAACACACACACA
The DNA here is from genome assembly GCA_012295275.1 of Chrysomallon squamiferum. Lineage (NCBI taxonomy): Eukaryota > Metazoa > Mollusca > Gastropoda > Neomphalida > Peltospiridae > Chrysomallon > Chrysomallon squamiferum. The sequence goes on along the minus strand of CM022668.1, from coordinate 8,321,049 downwards.
CACACACACACACAGACTAACATAAATATGCATATAGATTACATATTAGATATAAACATACATACATACATACACAAAGCCACACAACAAATATTGACACAGATGGATGGATGGATGGATGTATCACAGATGAATGAAGAGAGGGATAGATATATGGATGGATATCAAACGTTAGAGGTAAAATGTGAGTGATACTGATGTGGAGGGGAAGACACATAAGTCAATATAAGAGATAAAAATATGGGTAACAGAATGTGTGACTTTCAATAAATAAAAATGAATGACTGAATAATAAAATGAATGATGAATGATAAAACAAAGAAATTAGTGACATTTAACTCAAATCAAAAATCACTTCAGTGAACTCTCAACAAGTCAGTGAATGAATATACAGCACAGGGAAAACAGATAAACACACACTCAGACAGACAGACAGATCAATCAAGTACTGCAAGCCTTGCTGTGTCAGTCTGTATCTGTCTTTCAATCACTAATGAAAACATTTCTACAATGAAGTTATTCCCTACACTAACGTAGGATTGAGGAAGCACAATTACCAGAAGAAACACTCTTTTTTTTCTTTAAGGAAGTAAGAAAGAGAAATTGTGTCAAAGTCATATTTTATCCTACTTTTTATTCTCTCTCTCTCTCTCTCTCTCTCTCTCTCTCTCTCTCTCTCTCTCTCTCTCTCTCTCTCTCTCTCTCTCTCTCTCTCTCTCTCTACTCTCTCTCTCTATCTCTCGATCTCCCTCTCTCTCTCTCTCTCTATCTCTCTCTATATATCTTTCTCTACTTCTCTATCTCTCGCTCTCTATCTCTCTCTTTATCTGTCTCTCTCTATCCATCTCTCTCTCTCTCTCTCTCTGTGACTGGGTGTATGTTTGACTCAATACATGTATGTGTGTGTGTGTGTGTTTGTGTGTTTACGTATTTATGTATATATCTGTATGTTTGAGTATTGAGTAAGTGTGTAGTATGTTCATCTTACATAAGGTTATTTTTTTGTTGTTATTTTTTATTGGAAAATAAAAATTTCAGTGAATCTGATAATAAATGTCAAAAGAAAAAACTGAAGAAGAAAATATTAAATATATCCAGGAAATTATAAAATTGTGAAATTTTTTATTCTCTTTTTTATATTTTATTTATTTAATATTTTAAAAAAAAATGTAATAACAGTCAAAGGGAAGTTGTTGGAAATGTCAGTGTTGTCAAGGTAACAGGACTAGAGGCTCATAGTGACATTTTCATTAGAGCAGTGACACACATTTCTACAGCTAATTAGTCACAAGTCAGTTCTGTACAATAGTAACTTTCTCCTTCCTTTTCTACCTTCTTTCTTTCTTTTCCTTTTTTCTGTTTTTGCTTTCAAAGTAAGTTTTTCATGTGCTATAATCTTTCTTTTCTTTTTCTTTTAGTCTTTCTCTTTCATTTACTTTTGTGACTTCTAGGATGATGATTCTGATTTCACAATGACAGATTGTACTGAGCTGTGTTGGTGACAGACAGACAGACACACAGACAGGCATAAATAAACAAACAAGTGAACAGAGATGTACGAAGTAATTGAGAGCCAAATACACATAGACAGACAGGCAGGAGTTAGACACATAGAGAGACAGACAGACATATATACACACAGACAGAGAGCTAAATAGACAGAGAAACAGACAGACTGGTAGAGAGGTAGATAGACAGGCAGATGGACAGATAGACAGACAGGCAGAGACTT
>CM022668.1:8304317-8316817 GCA_012295275.1 Chrysomallon squamiferum | reverse complement strand
TATATATATATATATCTATCTCTCTCTTTTCTCTCTCTCCATCTCTCTCTCTTCTCTCTCTCTTTTATCTCTCTCTCTTCTCTCTCTCTCTCTCTCTCTCTCTCTCTCTCTCTCTCTCTCTCTCTCTCTATATATATATATATATATATATATCTCTCCATTTCTCACTTTCTCTCTCTTACATGGTCTCTGTGATCAGTTTATGTGAGGATAGTAAATAAAATGAAATAAGGAGTATAACAATTTCTATGTTTATTTCCTTTTTGTGGGTGTTCTTTTTTGTTGATACATTTTGTTATACTCACACTTTATTATTATGAAAGAACTGCTCCCTTAACATTAAAGTGTTAATTGAGAGTCTCCAAGTATTCAAAGCTTGGAAGAAATACAAGATTTTTCAGCAGTCTTTATTTTATTTATTGATCATTTAACAATTAAAACTCTTTTTTTAAGTTTGTATCTAATGGAAAATCAGTTTAGTTAAAAGAAAAACTGTTATTATTACAAAGCTCAGGTTCATAGGTTCAAATCTCCGTAATGCAGATTTAAATATCATTTGCTAAGTGCAAATGTCCTTGATGCATACATAATACTAAATGCAAGTACCAGGAACTATCCTTGCACAAAATGGTTTGTGAAGGATCTAATAATAGACCTAAATACACTAAAAATGGACACATCAAAACATGTTTACTTGACTTTTATGAGTTAAAACCTCATTTTAAAATAATCACAGAGATAGTGAGAAACAAACAAGTGTGAAGAGAGATCTTCAGCGATGTGGCTTCTGACAATTAATGAAGTCTAGTTAAGTCTAAGCTGGCACATTAGTACTAACAGTTTCACAGAACACAGCCTGAGGGTGACATCAACGCTGCTACTGCGACCATGTTCACATCTCCAGTCACTGCAAGCAGTATTTCTATTGTGACTTTTCTTAGTGAAGAAACAAACACTTTTGAATAAAAGTATGTTTATTTGTCCATGTGTACATATTTGTATGTGTATGTATGTGTGCATGTGTGTGTGTTTCTGTGTGTGTGTGTGTGTGTGTGTGTGTGTGTGTGTGTGTGTGTGTGTTACTGTTATACTGTCATATTAACACTGTATTACTGTCATATGATTGTATCTAATATAATACAGAAATAGACAGAGATAGACAGAGGAAAGAAATGGATAGAGAGAACATCAGAAAGAAAGATAGTGAGAATGTGAATGAGAAAGAGAGAGAAAGGAGAAATCTGCTTCCAGTGTTCAATGAACTATTTCTATTCACTAACAACAAATACAGTTTTATGTTCACCTCCCTATAAACAGCAAGGCAAAGCTTGCTGATGTCACAAACCAGCATGAGGAATCAGCTGGAATGGGCAAAACATGAATAAATGTTTCTTACTGGAAGTTCAATAATGGGAGACTGTTTATTAAAAAAACAAAAACACACAGTTCTGCCCAATTTTCAACACCTTGCAGCATTATTTCAGCTATTTTACAAAACTATATATTTATTTTCAAAATATATATTGTCTAATAAATCTTTCACTGTCAGAAAACCTTTAGAAAAATTATATTTTCCTTTCAAACTGCCACTTCAAATATATTCATAGCTAATACTTACATTTCCTGAATCCTGCTGCTGTTGCTGCTGTGGCTGCTGTGATGCTGTACTTAGTGTGTTTTCAGGGCTGGAGAGGTCATTGCCTATGACACCACTGTCAGTGCTGACAGTACTCACATTGCTCAGACGGTTGCGAGATCGGCGCTCACTTTCTGACAGTGAATCAGTGTCAGACTAAAAAAAATTAAAAAAATTCATTATTATTATTAATAATAGTGTTAGTGTTGTTTACTGTTATTATTATTATGATTATTATTATTAAATTGAGTTTGGATATGTTAATATTTGTAACAATAAAAATATAATTATAAAGAAATTGCAGATATTTTAGGTATTCTGTTGTAATTTCATTTAAAGACTTACACATAAATTAATTAATTTAATTTATTTATTTATTTATTAATTGTAAAATGATAAATAAATAAAATAAAGACCTCCGAAAAATCTCCTTGTATTTCTTCCAAGCTTTGAACACTTGGAGACTCTGATATCACAGAATTAACACTTTCACTGTGAAAAATGCCATCTACATTCTTCTGTGTTTCACTCTGACACATCTCTTCCCCAGTCTGGAGAGCACCATCTAAAATTATCAACAATACAATAAATTATAAATATCCCTCTCCTTTATGAACTGGCATATCTCTTTATTTATTTATTTATTTATTTATTTATTTATTTACTTACTTACTTACTTGGTTACTTACTTACTTATTTTATTTATTTATATAATTTAATTATTTAATTTATTTATTTTTATTACATTTATTTATAGTTCTGATCTACGTATTCATAATCTACTTAATTTATATATTTATTATATTTTATTTTATTTTTTAGTAGATTATATTTTGCTATATTAAGTTTGATTGTCATACAGTGCTGGATTGAGATGTGGTAGGTTTCTGGTACAATTCTCCACATAGGACACTGTCAATTTTCTTCCATTCCAGCCATCACATAAAACTATTCTGTAAAACTTATTTTTCAGTATTTCTGAATCTGAAGCAATTTACTGTGTTGTAAGACGTGTTATCATTACTGACACAAATGTTGTTTGCATGGTCAGGAAATTAAACTGGTTTAATGTCAGAATATTAATCAGAAAGAAAACATAAAACATCTGTTCAAACATAACTCGGACAAACAGAATTTCAGTCTCAAAAACACACACAAATCAAACATTAGACTAATTAACATATTGTTTGTTTCTTTGTCCATGTGTCTTTGTATGTGTGTTTGTGTGTGTTTCTATGTGTATGTGTTTGTCTGTGCTTGTGTGTGTGAATGTGTTTGAGGATGTATTTTGGTGTAGAATTATCTGTGTTTGTGTGAGTGAATGTTTGTGTATGTGTGTGTATTTGGTTGTGTAGAATTGTGACTATCTGTTTGTATATTTGTTTGAATATATTTATGTTTGTGTTGTTTTTTACTGTTTGGTTTTATTTAGTGTATGTGTGCATGCATCATATGCATATTACAGATGTTAATTACATGTGTGTATTCTGTTAATGCATGTAATTGTCAAACATGCTACAGGACACAAAACAAATAATTTCCAGATACAAATATATATTCACACAGACATACACACACACACACACATACACACACATTCACAGACACACCCAAACGTACACACAAGGTCACTTTCAATTGATAATCAGACAATTACCAAATTCAAAACAGTCCACATGCTACACAACCCTAGTCTCAACAATTAACCAACATCTGTTACCATGGCAACAAACAAAACTGTGCAATTAAAAATCACAGTGACAACAGAAAGTACACTGTCATTTAGCATTCACTGCATTTAGTGTTGCAAGAACAACAACAGTATAGCAGTTATTTATGAACATAATGTGGTACCTATAAGAAACTATCTTTGGCTTATCTCAATTACGCAGGAATTAAAGGCCAAAGAAATATAGTCAGACAAACAGACATATGGAATAGATGGATGTAAAGAACAAAAGAATAAAAAGGAAGGAAAGAGAGAAGGAAGGAAGTCAAAAGAAGTGAAAGAAAGAAGTGAAAGAAAGAATGAATGAATGAAAAAAAAAGAAAAGAGTGAAAAAATTAAAAACTCTGACAGATGGAAAGAAAGAATAAAAAAAGAAAAACTGAAAGATATATAAACAGGTGAAAAGAAAAAGGAACATGAAATGCAAGAAAAAGAAAAGCCTGAAAATTATTCTATCATTGTGTTTTCTCTCGATGTAAAATTATTAAATTAATAAATCTTTTCAAGAAAAAAAAGGAAACAGGCAGGATTAATGAGAAAAAGAAACATGTAAATCATACAGACAGCTAGACAGACAGATAATGGCCTTAAAGAAAAACAAAATAAATAAAAGAAAAAAGATAAAAAAATATGAAAGAAAGAAAGAAAGATGAAATGAAAGAAAAATGTGTATCAATAATATTTTTTATATTTACAATTTAAATTGTTTATCAACACAATGCTAAAAATAAAACATGTTATTGTAAATAGAAAAACGAAATTTCTTATTAACCCTATTATCTACAAACCCAATTCTTTTTAATTCAACCTTTCTGATTGGTCAGTTTGCAAAGGCTATAATTTTCATTCCCAAAACAAAATTAAACATTCTTTTTTTAGGTGTCAGAATGAGTACGCAACAAAACACTCAAGCACTCACACAAATTAATGAAAATTAAAACTCTACAATCAAACTGCTTGTCAGAAATAGAACCAAATTTTGTGTGCAGAGTTACAAACACCATCGTCATGTAACACAGTGTTTATATCCATCAGCAGAGAAGCCAAACCATGGCTGACCACAAAATTGGTTTTCTGTTACAGTGGAGACAGAGAGCTCGAAAAAGGGAGTTAATTTTGTTGTTAAAGCCAAAGAAATGGTACAAATTTCACAGTTAGTTGTAATTCTCCAAGTTGTCAGTTGTTTACATTTTTACTGAAACTGTTTCAAGCTAACCTGACCTAACTAAATGTTTAGTTCAGTGGTTAGATTGTCTGTCTTAGCTGTGATAAGATATATCCATTGAGATTTCTCACTTTCAAACTGTAGCTCCAAAACCTCTAACATTGTACTTTACCTGTATGTGGGAAGGCTTATATAATGTGGTTTTTCTTCTATTAATAAAAAAATAGCCTGAATTTTTCACATTCCAGCTGAAACACCACAACTTTTTTATCCAATATTCCAGTTCAGAAGGTTCGTATAAATTATTTCTTACTGTTACTAATAAAAAAATAACCAAACACACACACATTTTAGCGTTCAAATAAATAAAATAATTATATTAATTTTTTTTAACTGTAAAAGTTAAATATACTAACTCAAACTAAGTATTCTTTTGCCTCGATTTTGTTGATGAATATTGTCGGAATTGGAAAACGGGTCACTTTTGTAGGGTCGCTCCTTCCTGTCTCGTTTCTTACGCTGAATGTCTGATGTCTTTTCAGACACATCTGATGTTGAACGCAATACCTGAATCTGAAATTTGTAAGAATTATTTTAAATTATTAATTTTGATGAAGAGGGTTATTAAAATATTCATTGTATTTATCAGGAATATTGTATTATAAATGATCAATAACGATTTGAAGATAATGATGATGCTAATGATGATGATGATGATGACCATAATAGACAAACAAACAAACAAACAAACAAACAAACAAACAAACAAACACACAAACATACATAGATATATACCATACATATATAAATAACAAATAAATAGAAAATAAACAAACATACAAACTTATAAATAAATAAATAAATAAATAAATAAATAAATAAATAATAAAACAATAATAAAGTAAAGTAAAACAAACAAATAAAAAATAAACAAATAAACAAACATATATATATATATATAAATAAACAAACAAACAATGAAACAAACAAACAAATATTAAAAATAAATAAATAAATAAATAAAAAATAAATAAACTAAGACACTATAACTGTACTACTAATTTCATACTTCATCATCTTTCTTTGTTCTAAGTTTTTTAATCACTGCATGAATTGGGAAGGGCAGACTGAGGGGAGGCTTGCACTGCGGGTTTAGAACAGATTCCTCCTAGAAAGAAAAACAGTAATGTAAATAAGGGTCATTTATAAAGGTAACAATAACTAAAACGAGCCACAAAGACAGACATACAGTTGGACACATTTATTGAGTAGAAGCATGCAGATTATATAAAATCAAATGGACAGACAAACAGACAAACCTGTTCACTGACTGGATCTTCAACCAACAAATAATCCACAGCATCGGAGGACTCAGGCCATGTGCAGTTCTCTCCCCTGTCAAAGCTCTCACTGTTTTCTTTTATTGATCCAAATTCACTGGTCTCATTAAAACTGTTACACAGATCCCAGGCAATCTGAGATCCCGATCTAGAAACTCTTCTTTGTGTGGAGGTAAAATTCTCATTAACTTCATAAACTTCAACTGCAGCACCTTCAGCAATTGTCTGAAGTGATTCAGTTAATTCAGCATTTGTATTTTCTGTTAGATCTTTTGTAAACACACAGCTTATATTGTTATCAACACACTTCCCTGAAATTTCATTATTTTCTATACTCACTCTATTGATGATGTCATTGGAAGAGTTATCTTGCTGAAAAGAGTTAACTTCCCTTACACTGTCTTCTTGTTTAGACCTACTTCCCCTTCTGTCTTCTAAACATGTACTTTCTAAACCAATTTCTGGATTAATACTATTAATATAGTTAGTAGAAGAGTGGTGTTCCTGAATAGAGTTATCTCCCTTTTTGATTCTAAGATGGGAGATACGTGAGCTATGTTTCTTTTCTGTCAAACTTCCTCTTCGATCCATTTCTGGTAGTAACTTTTCATCTTCCAAAATGGGATGGAGAGAGAAAGTCTGAGTTTCCTCCCTTTGTGAATAATCTTCACTAGGAAGGAGAGTATTTGAAGGATCTTTCTGATCACTTGGTAAAGAAGAACATTTTAACCTCCCACTAAGAATCCCTCCCCGTTGTTTTCTAAACTCTTCAAAACTAGGAATGCTAAGTTTCTTCTGTCTGCCCACAGACCTAGACTCAAGTGCTCTTGTCCTAGAACTAGAATCAACCTGTCTAGCACTAAAATCGTTAGAAACAAACAACATATCCATGGAAACAGAATTTCGCCGCAAGTGTTTACGTTTTCTTGATTCAGAAAATTCATCAGAAGCAAAAACATCATCATTGTCTGCACTATCATCTTTATCATCATTTTCTCGACATATTTTAGGTTTTCTATCATCCACACTGCTGCTACTACAGGTTTGCATAACTTCAGAATTCTTTCCAGCTGTCAAACTGTTTCTGTTTATCTGAATTTCTGTGTAATCGGCACAAGATATGTCCATATTGGACACTGATTTGCGCATTCCAAACCGTTTTGAATAGAGCATGCGTTTCTTCAACAAATCAGAATGCTTTGATAAATGTTTCATAAATAACCTGTTGTTAAGAATCAAATCAACACGAGAGAGATTTGAGCTTAAATTTTCACAGTTTGGTTCTTCAGTTCTTGGTGGAGATGAAGATATTTTGATTTGTTCTTCAACTTTTGGTTCTTCACTTTCTGGTGAAGATACAAGTATTTTGATTTGTTCTTCAACTTTTGGTTGAGATAAAGATGTTTTTTGTTGTTGTTCAGTATTTCTTGGTGGAAGTGAAAATGAGTTGAGTTTTTCACAGTTTGACTCACCAAGTTTTGGTACAGACTCAACAGTGAGCTTCTGGGTCACCAATGAAAAATCCTTTACAGTCTCCTTTGAAGAATCCCTTAAAAAATCCCCTGCAACAGATTTTAACGAATCAGCCATTTTTAATTTCGAGTTAATGTTAGCTCTTTTTTCACTCCATGAACCACGTCGTAACACCATTGCATCATCCTCATTCCCTCCTTTTGCTCCAAATGCCTTCCTAACCTCACTGTTGCGATGAAAGTAATTAACATCATTGTCGTCAACATCATCACAGCCAGCAACATTCATTAAAGTTTTATTTTCTGAGTGAAAATTTGTGTTCATCTTTGTCTTGATGTCACTTTTATTTGATTCTTTGCTGTCAAATTGAATTGATTCATCCACTTCTGAATTTCTGAATGTTGATTCACATTTCATTGTTAAGTCCAACAGTAAGTCTTTATTTTTATTATTATTATTATTATTATTATTATTATTATTATTATTATTATTATTATTATTATTATTATTTTATTTGTTATTTATTTATTTTTATTTTTTTTAAACATATTTTACTTAGATTTAAATTTTAAATTTTTATCTCTTTTTTTACTTGTTTTTATTACATTTTCTTCTCTTTTTCAAATATCTTTTCTACTTTGTTACTTTTTGAAATGTTTATGGTTAAATTTCACGATTTCTTGCCAGTTTTATAGAGGAATCTTTTTATACCTTCCTTTCACTGCCAAAGATTTACATTTTACTTTTTTAATTTTGTTTTTTATTATTTATTTAAATTTATGGACTGAATAGTTTATGCACCAAAGACATACTTTTTTTTTTGCCTTATATTTAAAATTTTTAAGCAGAATCAGTTTTATTTTTGTTTTATTTTATAAATAATCTTTAACATAAGAAATTGAAAAGATTACACTTTTGAGTGAAGAAGATTATTTTTAAAATAATTTCTTTTTAAATAAACTGAATAATTTTTTTAAAATATTTCTTTTACATTTTAAATCATGTTAAATTAAATTAATTTCAACATGGATTTGGTGATTTTAAATTTCCGATTTTAGTACAAATTAGTAAATTAAGATAGTTTAACACAAATCCATGGATTCAGATACTGTAACACAAATCCATGGATTCAGATACTGTAACAGAAATCCACCAATATAGAAGGTTAATACATCCCCATAGTTTCCAGTATTTTAACATAAATCCATCAAATCTGATTTTTAACATAAATCCATGGATTCAGGTATTTTAACATTAATCCACTAACTCTGAATTTTAACACATGTTCCACTGTTTCAGAATGTTAAACCACTTAATACAGAGCACTAATTCTTGCCTTCTAAGAGCAAATAATGAAATCACTAATATGAAATGTGATTTTCTTTTTCATATTGACATGTGATCACTATCACTAATCACAGTTTTGTTTTGATCACTTTTGCAATTACATTTAATTATCATTTTATTCTTTCAAATCACTAAATCACTTAGTGACATGATGCTATCACCAATCAAAGTTTATTTGAATCATAAAATCATGTTTGTTCTTTTGTTAACTTTTGCATCTTTCATTATTTTCAAACCTGAAGCCTCTGCAGAACCTGAAAAATAAAATTGTAATTTATAAATTTTGTTCAAACCTTAGACAGACCTCTAACTGAAAAGTACTAACATCATTGTAAACATAATTTAATTACCCGATATTAATTATGTTTAATCAATAGATAATATTTTTACTAAAAAAATTGATAAAAACATTACTAATAGCAATGTAAATATAATTTAATTACCTGAGATTAATAAATTATGTTTAATTGAAATAATATTTTTGGTAAATAAAATAAAACAAAAACATAATATTCAACAATTAAAGATCAAGTATGTATCTGAACTGGTCACCTCAGTAGAATAAAGGATGGACAGACAACAGTATGACCAGTAGGAAACTATATGAAAGGAAATAATGAATGACAGACATTTTTTTGTGAAGTGGGCTCATTATGAGGCAGGATGAACTTCTAATAATCTTTGTTTGCTTAGTGAAATTAGGTGTGTCAGAGAGTCTGCTGGGTCACATTTGCCACTGACTGATCTGGAGGAAGTGAAATGGTGGACTGATGAACTAAATGAGCCTGGATTTGAATCATCTGGCAGAGGACAGGGCAAGACAGAAAGATGTGAAAACAGCATGACAAAACTTTCATCTAACATATTCGGGCTACATGAATGATCATGGTTAAAAAACAAAACAAAATAATAATATAATAATTTAAACCATTTAACATTTTTTAATTAAAAAAAAACAAAAAATCAACTATTTATATAAATAATAGAAAATTGTGTAAAAATTTATTTTAATTAAAAAGAAATTCATGAATGATAATGATGAAAAAATAAACTATGGTTTAAATTATGACCACTATTTATATAAATAATAGAAAATTCCCTAAAGCAACATCTTAATTAAAAACAAATTATAAACTGTTTATAATACCTTGATTAAAAAATTAAAGCTTACAAAAATTGTTTAAATTGCTAACAGAGATAATCTTTAACATATATGTTAATTTAAATGTAAATTAATTAATTAATAAAACTATTTCAGAATTTTAATTAAAAAAAGAATTAATGTAAGAAAATTATTAATTAAATTAAAACAAACTGACCTTTAAAATTTAAAATTAGAAAAATATAGTTCCCACCTGAAGACTTCCTGATCTGTTTAAAACTGAACACCTGACCACTGAACCCCACAGAAAGAAATCACTTCTAAATTTAAGTACTGCAGTGGACTGACAACAGGCACATAAATAACTACATACAACATACAGGTGTGTTTAACTGCCTGTATCTTACCTGTTTTAAATCATAGGTAAACTTTACCTGGCTACAAAGATTAAAAAAGCATAAAATGTAAATATGTGGGGTTTATATGTGTGTTAAAGAAGTATAAAAATATAAACATTTGGTAGTTATTTGTATATGTTTGTGTCTGTGTGTGTCTACCTATCTTTCTCATTCTCTGCACACACACACACACACACAGATTTATGTATATTTACACATTTCTGAACCTGTATGGTCACTGACAGTTTGGTTCAACATTTCAATACTTCTTTGTTAACACTTCCAGTTTCCAGCCTTATCATTCCTCCTCCTTTCCATACTGTTTTAACACTTCATCACAAACCAAAACATGTTAAGACACAGATTTAATTATTACAGATTTTTCTTCCTTAAATGTATTGATAAAAAGAAATAATTACTTAATTGCTTATACAATTTTTTGCTTTTTCGTTTAATTTTTTTTTTTTTTGTCAAAAGGAAAAAAAAGAAAGAAAATAAAAATAGAAAAATATTGATATAAGGATTACAGAAATAGGGTTATGATGCTCAAGTATATAATCTATAAAGACTTTATTTGTTACCAGATTAATTTGGTTTGTTAGTATTTGCATTTTACATTTAGTAATATTATTTCCAGTTATGACAAAAGCTTGACCCCACCCTCTCTTTATGACCCCTGAAACTTGTATCTGTACTTATGACAATGAAAACAAACAAAATAAAAATAAAAATTTAAACTATGAGAGAGAAAAGATAAATAAAAATCATGGTTGATTTCCTTACTGTATGTGCTGTGTAATATTTCATAAATAAACAAAGACACTTAAGAGAATTATGGGTAATGTCCATTCTGAGGATGTCCAGTTGATCTGAATGCAACCTGGTCATAATCAGGGGATTATCTGCAGTGTACATATTTGTTCAGTCAAAAATAAATAGTTATTTTTTTTTTTCATACTTGTTTTTGTTTATTTTATTCATTTTATATTTGTTTTTATTTCTATTTATTCCTTTTTTATTATATTTTACATTTTCTTTATTCGTTTATTTTATTGTAATTTGTTTATGTTTCTCTATTTTTTTTATCTATTTTATTTTTATTTTTTTCATTCTTTCTTTCTTAATAATTATATAACAATCTGTTAGTAACATACATAATATATATAAAATATTCCTGTTTTTGCATCTTTTTTTTTTTTTTATTTTTAAATATCCTTTAACAAACAGACATATATATAGGTATGACATACACTCGTATATAGACAAAACAGTAGCTTGAAAGTATTAAAATATTTCAAATCATTGTCTATAGTCTACTTTTATTATGAATAAATAAATAAATTTAAAAAATAAATAAATAAATAAATAATAGTAATAAAATTACATGACATTAACTCTCTCTCTCTCTCTCTCTCTCTCTCTCTCTCTCTCTCTCTCTCTCTCTCTCTCTCTCTCTCTCTCTCTCTCTCTCTCTCTCTGTGTGTGTGTGTGTGTGTGTGTGTTTGTATGTATATATATATATATAGTAAGAAATAAACAGTATAACAAAACTTGCAAATGCGAAGAATGAACTTAAACAATTTTTCTTTTCTCAAAAGGTACACCTTAAAATTAAATACCACTTATAAAATTACAAAATTAAAAACATAATAATTAAAGCTTACCTTAAATGAATTTTAGGTAATCAAAACTTACAAAGCATTTTTCCATTTCACTTTCTTGTACAACAGTTTTTATAAAACATGGTACTCACTACAGTAACTGACTTAAAAGCACTCATGTAAAAAATATGCTGTGACATAACACTTTATAACAACCCTTTTCTATTAATACCTGTCTTATTTTACATTGACTGATTCTGCTGTTCACTAAATGGAATAATGTATGTTTGGTGTAGTTAAAAGAATGTTTTCATTGTTATTTGGTTCTCTTTGGGAATGTTGTTTTGTAGCTGTTGTAAAAGATATGGAGAAAAATATATATTTATAAATACTTTCCAATTATTTCTAATAAAAAGATTCCTCAGTATTTTCCAATTCAAAGGTTCCTCAGTATTTTCTAATTCTTAAGAATTTAGTACACAAGTAAGTAAATAAATAAATAAATACATTCATACAGGACACAGTTACAAGAAATAATGTCAGTGGTGGCATAGTAAAAAGAAGATTTTCATTGTTGTTTGAATGCTTTTGTATTTATTGTAAAAGCATGGAGAAATGTTTATTTATAAATACTTTACACAAACTGATAATTGTTTCAAATATTTTCAAATTCAAAATTTTTTTTAAAAATAAATCTATTCATATAGAC
>CM022668.1:8296817-8299317 GCA_012295275.1 Chrysomallon squamiferum | reverse complement strand
GATTCAAGTTCTAACGGCAGCTCCAGGGGCGGATCTACGTCTGCAGAAAAAAAGCTATGGTACACCATCATAACCATTGTTGTGGATATATATTCAAAATAAAATAAATTTCATCATTTTTTATTTATTCAAAATAAAATAAATTTCATCATTTGTTATTTACATAAACCAACAGGGAACGAAACTCATTCATTTACAACATGAAAGAGTAAGGGGTCTTGTCCTGTTTTCATAATTAACCTAAATCGATCGATTGCTTTCGGTACTGTACCAAATTCGAGAAATCAAAGAACTGAATGAATTAGAAAAAAGAAGAAGCTGATAAAAATAGAGGGGATGTGTGTGTGTGTGTGTGTGTGTGTGTGTGTGTGTGTGTGTGTGTGTGTGTGTGTGTGTGTGTGTGTGTGTGTGATTACATGAAATAGATCTGACCAAAAGCTGGCACTTAAACAGTAAAACATAAATTAAAAACGGTTATACACGGGTAGTTTACGTCCGAGCAAAATACGATAAATTAATCTGGGTCTAGATCAAGATTTGCAAACTAATAAACTTTGATAATAATTCCCTCGATACCCTCTCACCATGAAGTAACGTAAGTTTGTTCATATTCATTTTTATTTTTTGATTACTATTTTGTACATTCTCTCTCTCTCTCTCTCTCTCTCTCTCTCTCTCTCTCTCTCTCTCTCTCTCTCTCTCTCTCTCTCTCTCTCTCTACAATATCACAGAAAAAATAATATTAACAACAACAACAATAATAATGAAAATAAAATATATTATAATGCTGGAGATTTTTTATTATTTTTATTCTTTCTTTTCTTTTTCTTCTTCCTCTTATACTTAAGTGACAATCATATTTATTTATTTAAAAAGGTTTAATTTCAGTTTGACAGTATTAGGAACAACGGACCCGCGCCTTAAAACGGTTTCGCCATGTTGCGTGACAGGATTAATTACTTTCCAGTGTTCTCCTAATCACAACATATGGATTCTGATGTAAACGTCATCGAAATCCGGTATGAAAACCGCCAAAACAATGGAAACAATTTCAGATAAAAATGACGTATAAAGTTCAGTTTATTTATATAGCATCGATTATTGCTTTCGGCTGTTTGATATAAGTGGCATTAACACGAGACAGGTGACATTCCTTTCTCTTTATTTATTTATTTATTTATTTATTTAGTTTTTAAGTTTATATATATATATATTTTTAATATTATTTTATTTAATTATTTATTTATTAGTAGTATTTTATTTTATAATATTTTATTTTATTTAGTTTTATTTTATTTTATTATTATTATTATTATTATTATTATTATTATTATTATTATTATTATTTTTTTTGTTGTTGTTGTTCTCTCTCGCTCTGATAAAGTTATAACATTATGGGTTTTTTTTATAGCTTGTTGTTCTTAGTGTTGTTGATCATCATCACAATTTAAAAATGTGTAATTATTGATAGCCAACCAAGATAATTGATATAATGTTGCCAGTGTATGTTATTTACATGCATACGTGCACATACATTAATACATATATACATAAATCCATATAAACGTAACAGACATACAAATACCAAACATACTAAACATACACGTACGCACACTCACTCACCCACATGCATACACATGTGGTGCTCCGATAAACGGGGAATACACTACCAAGGAAGAATCCAAGAACATTAACTCTAATTAACAAAACTCAAAATGTCTGTCAAAGAGTTGCAGGTTTTAAAGGAAGAAGAAAAGACGCTAATAAACTTGCATACCAAACTCAGTGATCAGTTAAATAGACTCAAGGTATATTTTTGGTATAAAACAATTTGATGATTATTTTTATTTATTTATTAAAGATATCTTTAGATAATACTTGTCAAATTTATATTTTATTATTTAGTAAGTAACTAAGTTAGTTACTACTTAAACCAGTTAAATTCACTAAATCTCTCTCTCTCTCTCTCTCTCTCTCTCTCTCTCTCTCTCTCTCTCTCTCTCTCTCTCTCTCTCTCTCTCAGTTGTTTTAAAGCATATTAAAAAGGAAAACATTATTCTTCTTTTTAACAACAATAACAACACTAATAATAATATCTCCCGTTTCACGGCAGGTAGAAGAATTAGCGTTAATAACAATGATTAGGCTGGAAACTGGAGGTAATACTAGTACAGAGACTGGACTGTCCGCGTCGAATCAAGACGTTTCCCTCAAGGTAAATAAATATTTCAGATTTATAATTTTAAAAACAACAACAGAAACTCAACTGGCTGAAGGATATTTATATTGTTACTGATTAGTGTCATATAATCATAATACTGTGCCAAAAGGTTTACGTAAATTTGTGTATTTGTTTGTTTATTTATTTATTTATTTATTTATACAGGAGAAAGAAAACATGCAACAAGAACTACAGTTGTCTGTCACATCTGGCCACATGATGGAGTCTGGTAAATTATTTATTCGTCTGTTGACTCATTTTTTTTACCAGTTTTAATTT
>CM022668.1:8141817-8291817 GCA_012295275.1 Chrysomallon squamiferum | reverse complement strand
ACAATACAAACACACAAAAGTAGTTCCTATAATTATACGTAAAAGAAAAGGTGCGAAGAACATAGAAGGAAACGTATTTTAAAACATGTTTAATTTTTTTACTCAAATTAATTTTAAGCAAGTACATACATACTACTGTAAAGGGGGAAAAAATTATAGATAAAAACATTGAGATAGATGAAAACGTTTACAGAAAAACATGGATTTAAAGATTTAATAATTTCAACATTGATCTCTATTATATATTGTTTTATCTTGCTCTCTTTTATATTTATTATTATTATTATTATTATTATTATTATTATTATTATTATTATTATTATTATTATTATTATTATTTTTTTTTATTTATTTATTTATTTATTTATTTATTTCGAAGTAATAAGAAAAACATAATTTGGTCAGTTTCAAAGTTTTAATAATTCTAAACGATTGTAAATGAAAACTACAGAACGTGATGAGACTGAAGTTGTCAAATTTGACTTCATTACGCACCTTTTATTTATAACAATAACAATAATAATAATAATAATAATAATCATAATTCTAATTACAATTATAACTCAAAGCTTTCTTTCCGGGATCAACAGCAGGGGTGGGATTTGAGGCGAGGTGGTCTAAACTTGTAATATTTATATTTAAAAACAAACATTATCATTATTATCATTATTATTATTATTATTATTATTATTATATGATTATTATTATTATTATTATTATTATAAAAAAAATTGAAAAATCGAATGAAAAACATAATAAGAAACATACTAGGAATGTAAAAAAATAATAATAATAATTAAAAAAACGCCTAAATTAATTATAAAAATCAAATTTATATCTGCAGAGAAGAAAAAATAAATGTTGTTTTGAAATGTAAATTTAATAATTTTAAGTTACAATAAACGCAGATTGTTTGTTCTCTACAAATAAAAACACTGTAAAGTCACACATGAGCTATTAAACAGTAAATCTAGTTCAGATACGGCTCCCGGTGACAGGCCTCATCTCAACAACCCTTGTTTCTAGTCTCCTCGCCAGTTTCAAGTACCTTCCCACATGCGTAGATATAGTTTCATTATTTATTGTCACATACTTATATAATTCGGGAGAAGGGGGCCGCACTGATTTTGTATGAATGAAGAGCTGTCGCTTCACAGTATCAGGCTCTACTTTCAAACAGATCTGACTCCGCATCTGACTCCGCATCTGAACATCTGAACTAGTGAAAATGAAATGAATGTGGTGTGCAAAATACATCTGCTCTGTAACTTAGCAGCTATGTCATACAAATATGTGTCATCAAACCGATACATTAAAATTGTTATTAATGAAAAGATGAAAAAATATTTCTTTAAAGTGCGTCTGTGGTGGTGAGTGTTTAGTCTAAATACGGTTTGTATATTTAAACCTTACTGTCAGTTTATTTGTTCATTCGTTTATTTATTTACTTACTTAATATTTGTTTGTTTGTTTGTTTGTTTATTTATTTATATATTTATATTTGAAATTGTATTTGTTTTTGTATTTATTGTTATAAAGGTGACGTCAAAAGTACATTAGAATGAAATAGAAAATTTTCTAATAATTATTGTTATACTTTACCATTAGAAAAGGTTGGTTTACATTAACAAAGAGAAAAATAACTTAAATATACAAAAAGTATTTAAGGCTGTTTGTTAGCATCACCACGCGTACACTTTAATATCACACAGACCAGCTATATACAAGCATATTTCATTTAATTATAATTATCATAATATACCTATGTATAATAATTTACAAACAGCAGTATAAATTAACAAGTGTAGACAACAATTATCAAAAAATTACTAATAAGAAAAATTCTAAATATATATTTAACGGAAACAGCCGAATCACTAATATTCAATTCAAAGGAAATGGCCGAAGGTTTAAAATAAGGACGGAATGTGTTCGTTTTCATTAAGACATTTTAATTAAAAGATTGTGGTAATACGAACCTGGTGATGATAGAAAACGGCAATATTATCTTAACAAATAGAGTAAAAAAAAATTATCTAGCAAGTCCAAAAGATACTTGAATTAATCCATATTAACAATTACAAACAAAATTCACAGCATCAGATGGACAAATAATTTTTTAATTTAATTATCTACATTAAACAAGAAGTAACGACTTGGTGTAATATGTAAAATGTCACGACTTAATTAATATAAAAAATCACGAATTGATGTATTATGTAAACGACTGGATACTGTACAGAAACAAATCACGACTTGGCATATTATCCATTGTCTTAAGTTTATGAATTTCACGAAAAACCAAAGATTCAAGATATATTACATGAAAAAGTCACGACTTGACATGTTACATAAAGGATATGTTCCATAAACAAGTCACGACTAGAAACTTTTATGTAAACAAATCAGGACTTAAAATTTTATGTAAAGAAGTCACGATATATTGCACAACTTAGTTTGTGTTAAAATCGGTACTATATTTTATATAATAAACAACACTATATAAGCGTACAAATATAATATTTGATAACAACAGAATTATTACAAAATACAGCAGCATATCACAAGATGTATATAATTCATAATAATTATCACGTTATGTTACGAAATCTTAACAGCAGTGTGAATCAGCAGATGTTTACATAAACGAAATAACTTTCAGTAAATAAATACATGAGTAAATAAATAAGCAATTACATATCCAAATAGTTTAAACTATGATAAAAAGAATAATAATAATAAAAATAATAAACAGCAGTATTTATTTGTAAATTTAGTAATAAAGAAATTTAATAATTAAAAAAATATTATTAATTTATTTATTTATTTATTAATAAAACAAAATTCTTAAATAAATTCTTAAATTTTAAAATCGTTAATATGCTTATATTAATCACGCGCTAACTAAATATATATATATCTAACTGGATATTATAATTTAAACATAGATTTGAAATATAAAAATAGCTCATTCTTATTTAGCTATATGCAAAAATAAAGATACATTTATATTAAACTGGTTTATAGTAATGTGCAAAAATAGTTTACATTTTTGTTACTTTGAATAAAACCAGCTGTCCAGAGAAACATGCATGAACCGTAGCAGTCCACATTTACTGTTTCTAATGTTTCTTCAATGAAAGATCATTATAACCATTTCACTCGAATACTGCAAGTGAAATGTCATCTTCATCATCATCATCATCAGCATAATCTTTACCGTTCTTGTAATCATCATCATCATTATCGTAACAGTCATTGTTATCATCACTCTCATCCATCGTTATATTTTCTAACTATAATATCACCATTAGTTATAGTCTTAAAGCCATGTAAAAATTATGATTATATACAAAAACTTTTTAAAAGAATGTTAAAATATAATCAAATTATAAATAAATAAATAAATAAATAAATAATATAATATAATATAAGATAAGATAAGATAAGATAAGATAAGATAAGATAAGATAATAAGTTATTTCGTAATTATTAAATTATAATTATATTAAAGATATTTCATTTAAGAAAAAAAGATAGAAAGAAAGAAACCCCAAATATATACTAAAAAGAAAAAAATGTGTCATGTTTTCTACGGAAAAAGGCGAAAACATGAAAAACCATTCTTTATTCTTTAAATAATAAATCACTGAATCAGCAACGCAAATCAGAGAGAGAAAACTAAAAACTGAAATACAGTAATTAATAATTTTTTAAACATAATTTAGAAATTAGATAATAAAACTCGATGCCCGCATCAAAAGCCAGTTTATCACTCAATCATAATTTTAGCGTCGCCATTTTGGATTCCGTTTTGGTTGCTGTCCACTTGGTCGACACCGCCGTATTTCTCCGCCTCCTTCAGTTTGTCCTTGACCTTGTCCTCTCTGCTGTTGTCCTTGCCGAAAACCGTGTCTGGCTTTATTCCAGACACGTCCCAGACCTTCACCGTGCCGTCGTAGCTGGCGGTGAACAGCCGGTTTTCAACTAGCTGCAGTAAGGTGAAGAAAAAAAATATTAGTTAATAAAGACACTTTTTTTATTTAACAATTCAGAAAAGCTCAGTTTAGGAAACCTTAAACCTTTCATTAGCAAGAGTTGGAAGATGAAAATTAATTTTTGTTTTTATTGAAAAGTCTGAATAATTTATTTTATCTATATACACATGTACTTGTAAAATAATCAGTAATCTGACTTATCTTGACTTGAATATAAGAATACTTTTTTATATAATTAAAACCACAAGAGTTTTATTTCTTAACTTTTATATTTCATTAGTATTATTAAAAACATTTGCATATATTTATTTAATTCATAAGTTTTAACTGTTACTTAAACGTAAATAACACTTGTTTGATTTGACTTTTTTTTTTTTTACTCTTTGAAATAACATCCTACATATATGCATAAATTAATAACGTAGGTAAATGTAATGATTGAAATATAAAATAAACATGTATTTAGGTTTCGATAAAAACAATGAAGAAAATGTATAAGTATATATTATTTGGTAAAAAATATAATAATAAAAAGAATATAATAATAATAAGACGAAGAAGAAGGGTAATGGATAAATGAAACAGTTAGTAAAAAGAAATAAAAAGAAAACACATACAACAGACAACTATTCAAAGCTGCAGCGAAGAACAGACTACAGAGTTCACTAAATGACAGGTGACGCTTCGACTTGGGCAGCAAATAAGCACAGGTAGGTCGTTTACCTGCCAGCACAGTTTAATTAATCGACGCGCTGCCTACTCATAAACAGCATTCACTGATAAGAAATATAAGTATTATATTCTTCACTCGACGAAAATACTTAGAAATGCTAACGTCTTCTAGAACTGGTAGATGAAAATAAAAATTGATATTTTGAAAAACCAGAGTGGTTTATTTGATTATGTTGAATCTGTGTAAAAATAATTCTAAACTAAATAACATTATAACAACCCGAAATAAACCAGCTAATCAATGATGATAAAGATGATGACGATGATGATGATGAATAATTTAGAGATGTTAATAAAAGAAAAGTAATATTAACAATAAAAATAATAAGAACAACAACAACAACAACAACAACAATAATAATAATAATAATAATAATAATAATAATAATAATAATAATAATAACAATAATAATAACTATATTTAAAAAATAATAACAACAAAAACAAATAATAGTTATAATAACAGCAGCATTAGTAATTATTTTGTTAATATTATCGGCAATAATACCACTAATTATAATAAAAACACTAATAATAATAATAATAATAATAATAAAGAAAGCAATGTCAGTTTGGGATTATCCTAAGCGTAAACAGTTTTAGTTTTGTTTGGAAGGTTGTCGGCTCGCGACTAAGAGTTTGAAATCCCATCAAATCCTTTTACAAATCCACTGAACTAACACTGTGGCGGAATTCACCATGACGACGCGTGCGCAGTGGCATAAACAATGTGGGAGAAACATCAACTGCTACAAACAAACATCAGTGTCAATCAATATGAGTGATATGAGGCTTTGTTCAATAGAAGTAGATTTTTCTGGATATTTTTGTTCTTTTTCTGAGAGAAATAAAACAAAAAAGATTAAGGCAAAGTATTGATTATTCATAAATGTTGCTGCTAATTAAAAAAAAAAAAAATGTATTTATTTAATTTATTGTTGTTATTTAATTTAGTTTATTTGTTGAATTTAAAATGAAAATATAGGGTAATTGGAAAAGTTCATCATTGTATTTCCAGCATGTTAATAATTATTACCGAAATGATCTGCCACAGCCAGAGCCAAATCCCAAAACGTGCATATGAAAGAACTCAGTTTTAATATTATTTTTGATTTTTGTTATTATTCATATTGTGGTTGTTGTGCCTGCTACTGCTGTTTTTTGTTTTTTTTTTTTTTTTTTTTTATTATTAATATTGTTTCCCGTTTTCAACAGAAAGTGCAAAATAATAATAATAATAATAATCAAAAGGTTCACCAACCATTACAAATAGTACAACAAAAAAACAAAAAATATCTCTTTTCATATATAATATTAAAGATGAAAAATATTCTTGCTATGTCAGTCACGTATTATGTTTTATTTACGCCCTTGTCTTTTTCTATGGCTGTTTATAGTTATGTTCGGCTAAAACACAAAGATGAAAACAATGTCATTTTAACATAATTGAGGTTAATATTGATTCAAATGTTTCTCTACACAAAGCGCAAATGATTTTTGTTTACACCT
Organism: Chrysomallon squamiferum; assembly: GCA_012295275.1. Lineage (NCBI taxonomy): Eukaryota > Metazoa > Mollusca > Gastropoda > Neomphalida > Peltospiridae > Chrysomallon > Chrysomallon squamiferum. Next base: position 8,285,578 of record CM022668.1, on the reverse strand, counting down.
TGCCGAACGTTCGTCAGAATCCGTTTAATATTCAACAATTGATAGAAAAACCCTATTTCACCATGCTTATTTGTAATAATTGTTAATAAAATACGGTTAAAAGCAAAATGTTAAACATCCACTACCTACACATACAGGTACACACCCACCCAGTAGTACAAATAAAATGAAATCAATTTATATAATAGTTAACAAATTGTCTCATAATTTGTTTTACTTGTAAAAGCCGTTCCTGAAGAATAATATTACACAGTTAATGTTTTTCGTTAATTTGTTAGGAAACTTAGATTCTGTTACTGCTTATTATAATAACAACAACAAGAATGACGATAATGATAACAAAACAACAACAAACCAAACAAATGATAAAATGTTTTTTGGTGTTGTTTTTTTTAAACGAAACCATAGCACAATAACTTTATGTTGAATTCCACCAAAATACAAGGTTCCACTGTACGCATGTCCATTATTTTAATTAATTATATCTTTCCATTCTGTTCTTGAAGAAAAGACTCTACCAACAAACACTAAAGCATGCAAAGATTATAAAGTAATTATCAGTTCCCAAGGTGAATGACTCCCATCGTGTTAGACAATTTGATCTCGGTTGGTGAACTGATAAACAGAAGAAGAAAAAACTGCATTTAATCTCCGACTAATCTTTCTCCTGTTTCGTTTTCCTTGTTGTCTTTAGTATCAAATGACGCTCTTATCATCTTCATGTTGGATTATTCTGTTATTTCTGCTAAAAAATATAAATAATGTTGTCTATCTATTCATCTATCTGAGTGCATGTATATCAGTTTGTCTGTTCGTCTGTATGTCTGTCGATCTTCTATCTCTCTCTGTTTGTCTATCTACCTGTTTAATATATAGTAAAAGTACATGATGTTGTATCTGTACAGGAGATCATACGTTGGCTCTGTTGTAAAGCTACTTATAAATTAACAAATGTTAAAACCATAAACGTTTCTTTTCAGTGTATATATTCGTCTTCCAAAATAATTTTTATACCACTTATTACATAAATTTGTTTTTTTATACTTGAAAATAAATTACGTTACGCCAGAAAAAATTAATAAAAGAATAATAATAATAAAAAAATAATAATAATATAAATAAAAAAAAAAATAATAAAAAAAAAAAAATAATAATAATAATAATAATAAATTTTAATTTCGCAGATAATTTCAGGCGTCCAGAAGCGCTACGTGACTAACACATATGTTGTGAAATTTATCATCACCGTCAGTGCTCAGAACAGCTGTTACTGCACCACTGTCGTAACACTAAAAGTGTTAAAAATATATAACCAGTTTTATGTCATTTATCAAAACTCCAAGTACATGAACTTTTAAGGCACGATTCTATCAAAGTTATGTTGCTTTTTCAAACACCGTAACTCTAACCAAATAATATGTGCAGTTTTCAGGCCCATAATTCTAACAAAATAGTTTTCAGGAACCTTTTCATTATTGAACACAAAAAATTAAATAACAAAAAGGATATAAACTAAGTACGAATTTTCAAACACATTTTACTTAAAACAAGAAAACAATATTAAAGTAAGTTTAAAGAAAAGTGTATTTGCTACATTAATGATTCTTGTGAAAAATAAATGTGAATTTCTTTTTCTTTTTTTTTGTTAAACTTTTGGTTTATTTGATTTATACATTTATTATAGTTAATCAAAACAGCAAATTAAATAATAATTTCACATGTGTCTGATGATTGTGCAATATACAATTATATCTATCTATATATATATATATATAGTTCATGCCCATTAGTCATATCTGTCTTTAGTCATACAGTCATGTAGTCAGAGAGGCAGTCCAGGGGGAATACTGGGCTATACATACATACGCTTCTCCAGAGCAAAGTAGTTTGATGGACTCTGTCAGTTAGTTATTAATGAATGCACGTTTTGATCATATATTGTAAAAAATATGTAATCACTTTTAAATGTGTTTTTATATAGGATTTTGAGTAGCACGAATTCTCCTTTTAGGCAGTATTAAAATAAAGTGAAACTGGATAATGCCATACATCTGAATTCCAAAACGTCTCAGTAAAATTAGTAAAATCTTACACAGAATTACTTTTTTCTTCTTGATCCTTCCGTTTTCGGACCACACTTTGTTACTTACCTAGTGAGAACACGGCAGTGACGGGTGTGCCCCGCCTTTGACACACCCAGTTGTTACGCAGTCAGCGTAGCACTAATTAAACTAACCTCTATAATACTAGTGGAATAGTCAACGACGATCAAGTATTTTACGCTTAATACAATAATAATAATAATAATAACAATAATAATAATAATGATGATGATGATGATGATGATGATGATGATGACGACGACGATGATCATAATAACAGTAATAGTAGTAGTAGTAGTAATAATAATAATAATAGTAATAAGTAAACTTAATATAATTAAATAAGCTTAATAAAAATCCTAATAATTATATATTTGGTACCAGTTTGTATACTCTATGTACTTGTGTATTTGGGATGTATATTTTTAATCTTGGTACATATGTGCTAATATTAATTAATATAGATGTATTTATATGTTTTATTCTTATTAGTGTTACTAACTGGCTTTCTAAAAGATTTTCCTATGATAAAGTCTCACAACAATTTTTGAAAACGCAAGATGCTTTTGTTTTCATGTTCAGTAAATTAGATTAACACTTGGTTTGATTGATTGTGCAGGTCACGTGATATTGGGATTGCCTTAGACTAAAGATTCTGTTGGAATCAGTGACTAGGATAATTAATTAACGTTCTAATATGACCATTAGTTAAACAGCTTTTAACTGATTTGTTTAAACTTTGTTGTTTTCTGTTCTGACTTCGTGTGATTTGTGACAGAGATCAGAAAAACCAATTTTAAGCCAATTGAAAGAAAACAGAGACATTCCTCTGCCCCTTAGACTTCATGCAGACATTAAGTATTACAGCGAAAACAATCTGATAATTAAAAGTTTAGCTTACTTAGTGAAGACAGCTACATAAACCTACATAAAAGATGTGCCTTCGTTTCTCACATATTAACCGTGCCCGAGTTAAGACGTAAATAATATTTATTTCTTCAAGAGACAATTCACAATTTTGTCTCGATGCATTTTTATACAACAAGATTACAACTATGTAACAAATGGGAAGATGAGTCCGTTGTTGCACACAAGGTAAAAGGTATTTGAACAGCAGTTCACTCAGAGGTGACCTGTGTTGTGACAAATGGGACAAATGGCAGGATACCGTAGAGACTGTGTGATGCGTGCTTTCAGACATGAACGCTTTTGTTTTAAACTCTATGACAGTTGGCACGTAACACCGCTGGGAGGTTAACATTTATGTGTTAGCGTGTGTATTTGTGTGTGGGTTGATAATACATTTAAGCGCTTCTTGATTTTCAGTATATATATATATATACAATCAATAATTACTGTATTTATATATATATATATCCATATGCCTATGCTCTATTTACGTTAGATGAACATATTATTTTACATAAAACATTACTTTTCATATATTATATATGAGGTAACAAAATAAAAACAAGTAATTCTAGTGCCTATTAATAAATTAATTTATAAATTTAGTGTATTGGAAATAAAAAGTAGTTGTCAATATCATTTTTAAAGATACTTGGATATTCATAAGAAATAAACTTATAGTTCTATGTGAACTTAAAAAATCTTATATAATTAAACAATACTTAAGTGTGATGTAAGATGTTAAAATATACTACAAAATGTGGTGCTTGTTAATACATAAAAGTGTAATATTATTATTTATTTTATACCTGCAGCCCATTAACCGCAAACGTGTGCCCGCAGAACTTTCTCCTCATGCCTGCAGATTTCGCGTCGAAGCAGCAAGCAAGCGTGTCACCTGACGTCGTAAACACTTGACGAAGCAGACGACACAGAGAAACAGCAGATCAGTAAAGACAGATGACACAACAAACAGAAGCGGAAACAGTGGCGGGTACGATTTATTTCAGAGGTATTCCGAGGTAAAAAAAAGTTCTACTCTCGTTGGTCAGAACTTATACGGGGAGGAAAATGATTGTAAAAGATTATGTTTGTGAATGATGGAGAAGTATATATATTTTTAAATTACAGTTAATTTTTTCGCCAGGAAACCTTTCTGAAATTTACTTCTGTCCAGCGAAAGTAGAAAAACTAATAATTAAATTCAAATTCGAAAGAAATTTAAAAAAGAAATAAAATACCCAAAGCCACTGAAACCGCGACTAAAGATATACTTTGGTAATCTCCATATCTGCATTTCACTTAGAAAATTCATTTATATAACACACACACACACACACACACACACACACACACACACACAGTTAGAATATAGAGAAATGCAGATCAGCAAATCACCAGAAACAGAAAAGAGTGACTGGTTTCTGTACGTATTACGCTTTTCACAATCGAAACATTCTGTTTTTCTGTTCAGATCAAACACATATTATTTTGTATAACTGCTTCTTGATTGTTTTAATTTTATTTATTTATTGTTGTAGTTCTTATTATTAGAGCTTTATATTGTCAGCAAATGAAATTATTCATTTCCAATGGATCCGTATTTTAGTCTAACAAGATTATGTCATGATCTGTTAACTTACATTATTAAAGCGTAACACGTAAGAAACGGCCAGTCTTCTAAATAACTTTAATTATCGAAGGCAGAGTCTACTATGTTAAATAAGCAATGATTAAGATAAACAATAAAACTAGCACTAATAAATTTCTAAAATAAATATAAACAAATATAAGAAATGACTATCCGCCTCCAAAAACAGATTACATTATAGTCACAACCCAAGGACAGAGTGGTAACTAATCTTGAAGATAATTGCTGATGTGTCTCTTTTGGATAACTATGTTTTTCGTTCAATTTCCAATACTGTTTAAAAACGGTATAATTTGTTGATAAAGTAAACCTTTTTAAGCTATAAAATATATTTTTTTTAAATTTTAAATGAAATATTTCATATACTTATATCGATTAGGACAATACTTAGTCTGTGTATTCCGTACATCACCTGAAAATATCACGAATGACGAAACTTGTTTCTGAAGAATATTTATTTAGTTAGTTAGTTATTATTATTATTATTATTATTATAAATACGATCCAAATATGATGACATCAGCAATTGACCTGCAAGACAGTTAACCCGGAAGTGATACGAGAGACAGCAGCAAGAGCTCATCTAGGCTACCACTGGACCAAGAGAAACGTTCACAGATCTCGTAAACTGGCTTTCCTCGATAAATTACGCTTCAGATGATTACCAGTTCACTCAAACACTGGTGTCGTTATCACTCGGAAAACAGTTTAAAACAGTCATATTTAATTAAACTGTTGACATTCATTTCTTTATTATTTATTTTTAAAATTATTATCTAAGTTTATTTATTTATTTATTTATTTATTTATTTATTTATTATTATTATTATTATTATTATTATTATTATTATTATTATTTACGTTTTGAATTAATTCAGTCTCTCCGTAAACTATCATTTATTTTATTCCAAAATCTGTAATTAATATCCTGCATAAACTATTTATTTTAGATTATTAGTCTTTATATAATAAATGCATTAATAATAATAATAATAATAATAATAATAATAATAATAATAATAATAATAATAATAATAATAATAATATAATATAATATATTTATTATTATTATTATAAAAAAAAAGATAAGAAAGAAAGAAAATTATAATTACAATTAAAATGATTTTTTTTTTTTTGATTCACTTGAGTATTAAACTTAATTATTGAAAATGATTTTTACTATGGTGATTATTACAGATATGTCGTTATAGTGTTTATTAATTTACTGTTGTGCTTGCTGTTGCGTGTATTTATCGAGGTAGTCAGTCTAGAAGCTGGTGCAGACGGCTACACATTAATTTTATCAACCTGAAGAGCTGTAACTGTACTCTCGTGTGACTTAAGTTCCCGCTTGAGGGAGCCACTCTTGGCGTCAAACATACGACAACTCATGTCACCACAGGCCGTAAATACTGTAATAAAATACCGTATTAAAACAGATTTCAAAAACGAAATTTAAAACGAAAGTTCCAGAGCAATGAACACCTGAGTAATAAAATTTTATAAAAATAATAAATACAATATCAGTTTTATTAAAAGCTATCAGTGTGTCACTTAATCGTGCTACAGACGTAGTTATTGTTTGTTTGTTTGTTTGTTTGTATTCATTTATTTTTTGTCTTTTCATTTACAATGACAAATGGACACTTCAAACTTGTACAAATTAAACGTTTTTAATTTGCAATGGAGAAACAATAATTATAACATTATAGTTATGTTAAAACTTTAATAATTATAATAATATACGATTTATAAGTAAGAAATGTAAAGTAGCACAATTATGGAACATAACTGAATTTAAATAATATATTATTACAGTTACTGTTAGTTGGAAAAGTTAATAAAAGTGTTCTTCTTTAACTAATTATTTTAACAATTATTTTTTATTCCAACAAATACACGATCTTCCAGAAATGAGTGTGGCATGGAGTTGTTTATATTAAAAATGTATTTATTTATTTATTATTTAAAAGAAAAAAAAATAATAATGAAGGTGTCATATATTCGTTACAATAAAAGATTTAAAAATACGTATTTCTGTATTTACAATCATTTCTGGATCGCCTTGGCGTATTTGATTAATATCGCTCACTATACATGCTACTGAGATCTGTTCTATGATCACTTACCCAGTCCATCATACACCTTTATAACGCTGACAGTATGTTTGTGTCCCTTGTAGATTCGTGTGCAGTCGCCAAATTCCGTAACCCATGATCTTCCGGTATGATCGGAACTTCCCGTGTACATTATTTTGTTCACTACCTAGAGATTTCAAAGAAAAAATAATTTTAACATAATTAAATATGAATAAAATATGATAGAAAATGTGGCGCAGATCTTCAGGATATAAATAAAAATTCGTATTTTATTCTTTCCTTTTTTTTTTCTTTTTTTTTCTTCCTTCCTTCTTTTATGATTTTTCTTTCCTCTTTTCCTTCATCGATCATCATTCTGGATTTCAAATTCGTATTACACCTAAACTGTCAATGCACCGTGTAAGCTACTCCCATATTTCACCCAGAAAGGGTACAAAATATGCACTGAATGGCCTAGTGTATTGATTAGTTCACTTTCGTTATTACGTTGAATTTGTTTATTAATTTATCTGAATCTGTCTGACTTGTGACTACTTAGTTGATGTTGTTGTTGTTTATCTAGTTATTCAGTTAATATATGTGTTTATTTTAAACTAAAATTTAATTAAGTGCTGCATTAAAATAAAAACGTAAAAAAATAATAATTTCATAACACTTCTGCAAATAGTCCACATTCAAGATGCAGCTGGTCGAAATACATAAATTTATTTAATTATTTATTTATTTGTTTATCTTAAACTAAACGATAAATCTAACACCATGTGTAAATTGATCGGGGATAGATAATTTATAATTTATTTATGAAAATACGGTCGATTGGCCGAAAGGAGGTTTCTGTATCAAATCGATGTGGATCTGAGGTTAACAAAAAACGTTAGCGATGCCAGAACGCCTTCCTATTAATTATTGAATATATTATCGTCATTTCCACAATTTCGTTACGCGGTAAGCCTGATTGATTGTTTTAGCCACAAATCGATGCTGTTATAATATTAACGTGTCTGAAATTTGCCAGCGGATAAACTTTGACTTGATAGAGTCATTACAGCTTACAGATTCAGCTGTTTAGTCTGATAGTCAGATATATATATATTTGAGAATGTGTGTATCAATATGTATGTAAAGGGAAAGAAAAAAAAATGATGTATATATGTATGTATGTCTGTATGTGTGTTTGTGTGTGTGTGTGTGTATAAAAAAGGCAGCTACACAAGCATTTATGTGTGTATCTGTCTGTCTGTCTGTCTCTATTTTTGTATGTATGTACGTATGTGCATACGTACGAATGAATGTATGTATATATGTATGTATATGTTAAAGGACCATTTACAGATATAAAAACAAAAGGCATATACATAACATAATTACATATAAAATAGCATGTTGATTACCTATAAATATGAACATAAATAAATGAAAAAGAATTATTCATTGATATAACCTCGTGGGTGATTTGTAGGTGTGGGTTAAGGATTAAACATCTATAAATATTGTATTATTGTTAGGAACGAATATCGTTATTTCATATTAAATTAAATGTTTTATTGTTTGAAGTCTCCTGGATGCCGAGGATATTAACATGAAATTTTGATTTTAATTTAGTAATAGGATACAGATGTACACAGCTGATGTTTGGGTACTTGTGTGTGTTTGTGGGTATGATGATGATGACGGTAACAATATTGATGATAATAATGATGATGACCATGATATGAGAGAGAGAGAGAGAGAGAGAGAGAGAGAGAGAGAGAGAGAGAGAGAGAGAGAGAGAGAGAGAGAGAGAGAGAGAGAGAGAGAGAGAGAGAGAGAGAGATTAGAAAAATAATCATTATAGATAAAAGTGATGGAATGGCATACAGAATGAAATTCTGAAATTGAGAGAAAACAAAAATAATAATAACAGAGCATTACAGAGAAGGAGTAAGAGAAAAAATTTCGGCTAACCTGCATACATATCACAGAACCCTGGTGTCCTTCGAAAAGTTTCAATTGCGTTCCCTTAAACAGATTCCAGCTGCGAACAGTGAAGTCGGTACTTCCGGTAAAAAGAATTCTTCCGGTTGGGTCGACACTCATGCACGTGATGGCCCCTTTGTGACCTTTGAACACCTTCATAGTTTGACCGGTCTCGAAGTCCCATGATCTCGCATGAAAATCCGCCGATCCCGTGATCAAAATGTCTTTCGTTTCCTCCACCTCTAGGTCAGGGCAGATCTCCTCGTCCTCGTCTTCACCCGGGATGAAAATCAGAGGATACACCCCTTTTGTGACCCCTGAAGACGCGGATGTTTTCGCCAGTGTCAAAGTCCCAGCAACGTGCTGTTCTGTCGTAGGAACTGGTAAAGACGAAGTCTCCCGTGCAGATCATTCTGTAAATCAGACTCGTGTGACCCTTCATGATGGCCACACACTCGCACGTCCCAACGTCCCACTTACGGATTGTTTTGTCGGCACTTCCGGTTAGAACGAAACAGTCTTCGATGAGGATGCAGTTTATATAGTCTGAATGACCGCGTAAGATTCCTATACATTCACATTCGTCTGTTTTTGTACTCCAGAGTCTGGCGGTTTTGTCTTCTGATCCTGTAGCGAGCACGGACATGTCCTCACTCAGGGCCATGCAGTTGATTCCCGCCTCGTGTTCCGCTAACGTCTGTAAAAGATAAGATTTGCCGTCATCGTCCTTCGAGCCACAGCCTCCCATGGCGAAGGGTCTCGCGAAATGGTTCCGAAAAAATTCCAGTTTTGCTTAGTTCTTCACACCGCCAGAATTACTGACCATCAGAATGATGCTGTGTTGTTTTTGTTGTTGTTTTGTTTTTGTTGTCGTTGTTGCTTTTTGTTGTGATTTTATCTTGAAGCTAAGTAAATGTATTTTATTTGCTCCTATTTGGGAAGTGTGGTTAATGTCTGGAATCAATCAAAATATTTCAGAATTAGTCAAAGTCGTAATTTTCTTAAATATCTTCTTCTTTCTTGAATTATTCGAGTTTTTGCACTTCTTGAAGTAGATAACTGAAATTAAAAAAACAGAAAACATGTGAATATTTATTAAATAATTTGATAAATTTGATGAAGAATGAGAGACAAACTGAGAGAGAGAGAGAGAGAGAGAGAGAGAGAGAGAGAGAGAGAGAGAGAGAGAGAGAGAGAGAGAGAGAGAGAGAGAGAGAGAGAGAGAGAGAGAGAGAGAGAGAGAGAGTAATAAGAGAGAGAGAAGTTGTTATAAACAGAAAAAAAATACAAATGCGAACTGTAATTGTGTGAAAAAGTAACGTACATCTTTAATGGAGAAATAAAAAATATAATATTAGTTTCAAAAAGTAATGTACCTTCAACTGTAGAAATAAAACGTATTGTAGTAGTGCTAAAACTGTCTCGTACATCAAAATGGAGAGAAAAAAAAAAAATTATCTTAATAATGTAAAAATAAAACATACTGTAACATTTTGAAAATAGTAACGTACATTTAACTGTAGAAATAAAACATAGTGTAATAGTGTGAAAATAGTAACGTATATTTAACTGTAGAAATAAAACATAGTGTAATAGTGTGAAAATAGTGACGTATATTTAACTGTAGAAATAAAACATAGTGTAATAGTGTGAAAATAGTGACGTATATTTAAAACTGTAGAAAAAAAACATAGTGTAATAGTGTGAAAATAGTGACGTATATTTAACTGTAGAAAATAAAATATAGTGTAATAGTGTGAAAATAGTGACGTATATTTAACTGTAGAAATAAAACATAGTGTAATAGTGTGAAAATAGTGACGTATATTTAACTGTAGAAATAAAACATAGTGTAATAGTGTGAAAATAGTGACGTATATTTAACTGTAGAAATAAAACATAGTGTAATAGTGTGAAAATAGTGACGTATATTTAACTGTAGAAATAAAACATAGTGTAATAGTGTGAAAATAGTGACGTATATTTAACTGTAGAAATAAAACATAGTGTAATAGTGTGAAAATAGTGACGTATATCCAGATTAGTCATTTAACCTGGACGGTAGCGCATTATGAGAACATAGGGCACATGTAGAAGATGTGTGTGTGTGTGTGTGTGTGTGTGTGTGTGTGTGTGTGTGTGTCTTTTACACATATCCTGTATACAAATACAACACAGTTCATTGTATTTCTGTCTTAATATGAAATTTAACCAGCGGTCCCAGCCTTAAATTTTAATTAAAATTAGATGCTGAAGAATAAAACCGTAACAACAGAAATAAGGATAATTATCAAATTAATGAAAACAAAAACACATTATTTTATGTAAAGAAATACACAATATTATGTAAAGAAACACACAGTATTATATAAAGAAACATTCAATATTATGTAAAGAAACACACAATATTATGTAAAGAAACACACAATAGGAAAGCTCGGTACGAACTGACACGGTAATAAGAAAGGAATTTTAATTGTGCATATTAACAGTCACTGTGAAGCGTCAGAACACACACATACACACACACACACACACACATATATGCTCAAACACATGAACACATATAATATTATGTATACATACATACACACATACATACAAACAAACATACATATTCAGAATATAGAAACAGAGAACTAAACGGATAAAGAGACGAATAATGAAAGTGAATTAGATTGAAACACCAATTAAAAGTAAAACATGTACAGGGTAAAATAAAACAAATACAAAGTAAAATGGTTAACAGTTATATGACTAGCCGCACGTGCTCGCATTAGTATGTGTATAATTTTCAACATCACATTAAATAAAATGTTACCTATTTCCTGCCTTTTTCTTTTTCTTTATTTCTTGCTTTAAGAACACTCCTTCTGGATCTAAATAACAACGCGTTGGCTTGCGAAAACAACCGCCAGCGAATTAAGAAGCGATACGCGCACCTCGATGCCCCATCAATCGAGCTTATTAAACCTTCATGTCGATGGATCGACTGACAAAGGACTGCGGAACAAAGACGACGGAAATCACAAAAGAAGAACTACGTACGTCATCAAGTTTATCGTAAAAGGTCTCTTGTTTGGCCACAGTTATGTGAATTCACGTCAAACAACTAAAGCGGCTTGTTGCCAATTCCTGAGATCAATATATTATGCCAGACTCTTTCTTCTTCTTTCTTTTTTTTTTTTTTTTAGTCCGCCATTTTGGATACCATGGTAACTACAAAACAATTTTCGTTATCGGATCGATGACTGTCTAACTGATATAGACAGGTTATATCGAGATTTAGCCGACTCTCCGTCAAAGTTCGATTGGTTTGATTGGTGAAAAAAATCAGCGTTTATTGTTGTGACAGATTTGAAACATGAAAGGTTAAATTAGAAGGAAAGCGAAAGAATACAAACACGAAAAACAGGAATCAAAAAAAGTTTAAAAAATAAATAAAAACGAATAAATAAATAAACAAATAAACAAAGAAACAAATAAATACATAATATATAAAAATAGTATTACACAGGAGAGAAAGAGAAGAAAATGAAAAAAAAAAATAACAAAAGATCCTAACAGCATCGATAATAATAATAATAACAACAACAACAACAACAACGGAAAATAAAAACAACAAAAATAAGAAGAACACGAAGTACAAAAAGAAGACAAAGAAGAATATATATTCATTCCAATATACAGGCGTTTACATTTTGAATCAGAATATTCGTTGTAACGTGCACGCACTGATGCAAACGTCCCCAAACACACGCACATGCACACTGTTTAATGTAAATAATTACTGATAAACCTGTCTTAGCAACGACCGTGAAAAGTTTAATATTGATTTAAAAATATATGCATTTTACATATTAAATAATCCTCGAAAAGAAAGCGTTGCTCGACTGAAAATTTATAATTATAATAAAAGATGCAACTCCTAAGTATCGATCGTGCAGACTATACAAATTCAAAGACTTTAAGTTGAAACAGTTATAAAACAAGATTCCTTCACAGTCACATCTGAAATGTTCATTAAAATGAGATCGTCTTAATATTATACAGATGCTTAAAAAATAGCGTTACGCCAGAATCTCTTTTTCTGAAGAGCCGGGTATTTTGTGCTAGAAGACTGTTCGGTTACTCTAATTTTAAACCTCTGTTAAGTCGTTGTCTTAAATAAATAAATTGCGTGTGAATGAACAAAACTCATATACAGTATTAATGCGAATAAACCTGATCGCTTACCTCAGGGCAACCTCTCCGGAAATCAACACATTCATTCATTTTTCTGCAGACATATTGGTTACCATGCATCAAACGATTCTCCAATAGCGACAAAGTTAACGGTTATCATAAACAAATTACAGTATTCCCTCGCTATTCGCGGGGGTTACGTTCTTTACCCCCCCCCTTTTAGAATTGACAGAAAGTGGAACAAATTTAAAGGCAAACAGACAGATAAATATAGTACGTACAGTTCAGGTAATAATATGCAATTAAAAACATGATTAATACACGGTCACAAAAAATATGCACTGTACATACAGTGTATGCATTTATAAAAAAATACGTACTGTATTGCAATAATAATTGAAAAAATTTGATATTGGTTGTGCGGTTTACCGAGCATTTGTTTTTATGACGTTATGACGCTCGCCTGGTATACCAGCATACGATGCGATAGGGTTAAGAGCCTAACCCGCGAATATGCGGGGCTGCGAATGGGGAACCGCGAACAGGTGAGGGTATACTGTATACCTATTTATTATGGCAACGGTAATACGACAATATTAATAGTATATAATTAATAAAAATTGATAATAATAATAATAAAGTTATTATGGCATTTTTTTTTTATTAGATAGTTGTTGTTGTTGCAACATTTTAGCATTTCTTTCTTTTTATTTAATTCAATCTGTTTTCAAAAACCTCTTTTATTATTTTATTTATTTCTAATGCGATTTTTTCGTTTCTTTCTTTTATTTCTTTCTTTTTTAATTTTTTTCCGTTTTACTTGTTTCATTATTAATAATAATTTAATACATTACCTGCATAACAAAAACAAATCGATGACGTTTTGTATTATATTCATACGATAACCTATTCCAGGATCGGAAAGAAGCGATAAAATACATCCGCCTTCGTTTCGTTAAAAGCCGAGAATAGAATTTTATTTCTCAACACTTTTGTGTTCGAGCTTACGAAAGAATTTATATACCCAATAACATAACAAAGTATCCCCATGAAATCTGACATTTATGTGTTCCTTGAAGTTCTGTTTCTCCCAATCAATGTGTGTCTGTGTGTGTGTCTGTGTGAGTGTGTATGTGGAGGATGTGTGTGTGAGTGCAAATAAATAGCTAGATCCAGGCCTCGAAATAAAGTACAAAAAGGGCAAAAGCAAGTATTTCATGACAAAATTATATGACACTGAAATAATTCAACGCAGTCAATTCGAATCCATAATTAATCTGAGCGACCTTTCAAAAATAAATATGTAAACGATCTCTTGTAATTTTGCACGAATGTTAGCGTTTAGATGTTGTTATTGTTGTTTGTTTGTTGTTTTGTTTTTTTATTTTATTTTAATTATTGTTTTTATTTTAAAAGACTGATTTAACTGTAGATTGAGTATCAATATTTTTGTTTTCGGGTGCAAACCGCTGTTTGATTAATGTCAGCCCTTATTTACCTACTTGATTTCTTATCCCTATTAACTACACTTTCATCTTCCCTGCCTTCTTCTATTTTTTACATTTAATTCATACAAAACGTACTCTAAGATCCATGTGTGTGTATGTGTGTGTGTGTGTGTGTGAATATGTATGCATATGTATATATATATATATATGTGTGTGTGTGTGTGTGTATATATAAACACACATACACAGAAAAATACACACACATAGATGTCTACATATATACATACACACACTCATATAGATATAATATTCGGTTGTTTTTTGTTTTGTTTTTAATTATTTTGTTTCTTCCTTTTTTATGTTTTATTTCTTTTTCTTTTTTTTTTTTTTTTCTTCTTTTGTTTTTGATAGTATTTTGGGGGTTAATATTGTTTTGTTTTAGTGTTGTCAGAATAAAATAAAATAACAATAACAATAATAACAACATCAACATTAACAACAACAACAACATTAACAGCAACAACAACAACAACTATCAGCCCACTATGTACGCGATGACGTCACGATTCAAACTATAAAGTGCAAAATGTCAATTTCTAACCGTTTGTAGTATTGTTACACTTTATTATTAATGAACACAGATCGATTACACAATTATAACTTATAAGAATAACAAAAATTTATTTGATCATTCGTTTATATAATGGTAAAGTTTAAGTATTTCATCCTGTTCATTAATATCATCATAATCAGTATTGAAATATATATATATTTTTTGTTTCTAATTTTATTACGTGTACATGTATGTTAGACTTTCTGTTCTGTCCAAAAATAGAATATCATCTATCAGTCTGTCTGTCTGTCAGTTTGCCTATCTCTCTGTCAGTTGTGCTATTTATGATTCTATCGAGCCATCAATCTATCGATCTTGTTCCTCTCTCTGAAGTAATACTGACAGTATTTCAACACGATAATCAAAATTAGAGATGAAAGAACGAGTGAATATATTTTACTTAATGCTACGTTAAGATGTTTTCGTTCACATCGAGAAAAAGAAATAATTCATTCATACAAGCGTTTGATATGAAGTAAAAATTGCTTCTTAAAATAAAACGTTATCACATTGAAAAGAAAATAATTAAATATTTAAACCTATTTAAAATGGCTGGAATACAGAAACAGTTGAAAAGTAGAATAGAAAAAGGCATAAAAAATGTCTAATCCGTTTAAATATCTCATTATAATTTGTGTTTTCTTGTTTTAAATTCTGTAAATACTACCTCTTTAATTTCGTTATTTATATATACATGACAGAAAATATAAGAAAATTAAATTACCTTCTGAATTTCAATATGGCTGCTTCCAGTTTCACGACTTATCGTGGGAACCGATTTATGACAAGTGGTTGGCATTCTTGGCTCAATGATTTATCGACCGAGTTATTTCCCTTAGCGTCTAGAATCAATACCGAATACAAGTGTTTTGTTTTCATTGATTCTTTGTGGTGTTCTGAGCGGGATCGAATCTAGGCAGCGGTTTTTAATATCGGAGATAGGATATATATATATAAAGAGAGAGAGAGAGAGAGAGAGAGAGAGAGAGAGAGAGAGAGAGAGAGAGAGAGAGAGAGAGAGAGAGAGAGAGAGAGAGAGAGAGAGAGAGAGAGAGAGAGAGAGAGAGAGAAAGAGAGAGAGATATACATAAATTCAGACACCCCCACCCATCCACATACACATACATACATACATCCATATATACACACACATACATACATACAACTGAAAACAGTGTTAATAAAATTATTTGTTTAACGCAATTATTTTATTTAACACTCTCATATTTATTTAGTAAAATAAAATTAGTTTTTATTGACAAAGTCGCCACGTTTCAGAAATACACTAGAAATGATTAATAATAGGTTCTTACACAAAACACCGTTGATATGAACCTTGTGATAAATAAAACGTGAACGGAAAAACATAGAACAAGCTCCACGGCCACTTAGCAACGGCAATTGTTGTCTCAGGGGAGATAATCGATTATTTGACGAAGTATTGTTCTGACAGTACTCGCCAGGGTTTTCTAGGTAATGAGTCGGAAAGCCAGAAGTTAATTTATTAATCTTTATATTATTGTTCGTGTAATTTAGTTTATATTAATATTATTATTAGCCTTTTCAGACTGCTTAAATGTTGAAGTTTAAGGGTTCAAGTTTAACCTCAACGTAAACGTAATTATTAAGATAGTTTAAATGTCTGGAGGTTAAACACCAAGATGACGTTTTAATGACAAGTTTCAGAGGCCTAATACGAATAAAGAATTAACATAGAGTTCAGACTGAAGTTTTAAAGTATATGTTTGTTGTATAAATGAATAAATGACGATACCTCAGGACGAAAAACATATCGGCTACTTAGAGTCACACCAAAGGTAAATACAACATTCAAACGTTAATTAAAATTCAATGTAAAGAGCTAGGCAAAATCTACATTTATAGTAAAATTCGGTAACATTGAAACTGTTTAAAACAAGTTCAGGATGGAATCACATTTATTTGACATACTTTTCTGCTTAAGATAATGTACACACTGTGGAGTACTTCCAGAGTGCAGTGAAAGTGTTCACACTGAGGTGCATGACCCTTCTTCAGTAATAAGCAGACTCATTACAGTGTTGTGCTTTATTGCTGGCAAAAACAGATCGCCAGTAACGTTAAAACAATAACTGGAAAGCATGCAAAATTCGTTTAGGCTATTTAAGTTGAGAATCTAATGTATACTTAGTTTAACTGTATCACAGATTTTCGTACTAAAGCCTCCAAAAAAAACAGATAATAAATAAATAAATAAATAAATAAATATATAAATAAATAAAATGTAAAAAATATTTAATCCGAAAATATTAATCTTTTTTCTTTCTTTTTCTTCTCTTTTCTTCTTTCTTTTCTTTCTTTTTTCATTTCTTCTTTTTATTTATTTATTTATTTTTATTCCTTTTTTATTATTATTATTCTGAGTATATAGATAACAGATTACAGAAACAGAAGTAGAATGGATGAATCAGCTTGAATGTTTATTGTTCTCCAGTCGCATTTATATGTATACTGTAAAAAACAATGTGGTTGCTATGTTGACAAAGAAAAGATGTATATAAATAAACTGTTGTTATTATGCTGAAGGACAGGCAAATGATTTAGGTCATTTTTGTTTCTATTGTAGCTGAGAGAGAGAGAGAGAGAGAGAGAGAGAGAGAGAGAGAGAGAGAGAGAGAGAGAGAGAGAGCTCGTGCTACTGAAACATAAAATAAAACAAATAAAAGATAAAGTGGACACTACATCACGAAATTCATCTAAACGCATGTACGTTTTAACATTATCAGCAACACAGATCGATCTTCTGTAACCTAACCTGCCAGAACGTGCTAGAAAACAAAGCTCGTTTTTATGTCTTGTAGTACATTCCGCCTCGTTTCTTAGGCGAACCATCAACCAAATGTCACTGAAACGTAACACTTACGATCAGTAAACCCTGAAACGACATAGATAAATAAAGATTAGAACAGATGCTTGTATTGCATACCGCTTTTAACCCCAGGAAGCCTGCCAGTAAACAGATATATGACACGTTGTAAGCTGCCGTGTATTATTATTTAGCAGGGAATTATGTTGGAATAAAGTGCATTCAGCCCTGATTGAAACGAAACTATCAGTTCAAACCAACTTCACCGGCTGAACAGTGTCTACGTCATCAGTGCGAAAGCTGTTTGCTACAAGGGTCGAATCACAACAACTCTCCTGGGAGATTACGTCATGACGTACACTTCGCTTTCGTGTTGCGTTTCCGTGCAGATTGTGCAGTTTCAAAATCTATATTATAAATGAATCTTAGATTAAAAATTGTTTTATTTATTTATTTTATTATTTTATTATTTGTTTGTTTATTTATTTTAAGGTCGAACATTTTACCAAAAATATTATAATAATAACAGCTAAACGACGAAATGAAATATACAAACAAGACGAATTAATGAACAGAACATTTGAAAACTGACGCACCTAAACTGGCATGAAAAAGTTAGCTGCTAAATCAGACGTTTTAGATGAAAACAAATACTTGTAAGACTGGCACTTTTGGTAATACAAAGATATAGTCATAATTAAAAATGAAGAATAACAACAACGACAAAAGTACTGTTTTATAATGTCTGGATACCACCATTTTTTATTTTTTGTTGTTGTTATCTTATTATCATTATTTTCGTTTATTGTAATCGTGACGTAATCATGTACATAGGCGAACGGATTTGTTTCAGGTTTTCTTGCCGTAATGTAAGATTTAAAAAACATTCCTCAGAGTGAAATGGAGGCGTTCGGATGTATTGTAGAAATTTTATATCATTGCCTTACACATTATTAATGATGATAGAAAACAATAAAACTAAAATGATATCCATGTCTCTGATACTGTTCCTACCAAGACAGAATATTTAAACCACAATGAGGTTATAAATAAATAAATAAATAAATAAATAAATAAATAAATAATTTATTCATGAAAATGAGTACAAAATTAAAATCGTTTGCCTCGCTATAGATAACTTGTAGCTTTGCTTTGTTGTAATACGATAGAACAGTGGTTATCAAAGAGTGTGCCCTTGAGACATGCTTAGGTGTGACCCACGAAATTCTAGGATCTAGGTAGATATTTGTGATGATAAAAAAAAAAAAAAAAAAAAAAAAAAAAAAAAAAAAATGTAGTATGTTAAGAACGGAAAGATATCCAGTAAGAAACAGCCGGTTGCCCGGAAGAAGATTTTATACATTTTGGCTGATGAGCAAGCGCGGCTGCTCAATGCTGTGCAGTAGTTCACCAGTGACAGTGTGAGTGATAGGGTGGCAGTATGAGTGATAGGGTGTGCATGTGTGATAAACAGCCAAAGTTGTCTTGTGACACATATTCCTATCACTGTCACAGTCAGGACCCATCTAAAACTTTAATACTTTATGTAATTTTAGCTTATTATATTTGTTATATGCAAACGATTGATAAAAGTATTCCCTCACTGCACAATGCACACCATTAAAAATATAGCCTGTGTACAGTTTATTGACATTTTAACAGTCCATTGCTTTGTATTTGTGAAGAACTTGCCAAGACACGTCAGGCTCATACTTCTCATCAGCACAAACTAGATGATAAATAAAGGTACAGACTCACACAAAGGCGGTAACTATAAATATATCACTGAACATATCTCAGACAAGGGTAGTAATTCTAAATATATCAGTGAACATCTGTCACACAAGGGCGGTAACTATAAATATATCAGTGAACATCTCTCACACAACGGCGGTAACTCAGTATATCAGTGAACATCTCTCACACAAGGGCGGTAACTATAAATATATCACTGAACATCTCTCACACAAGGGCGCTAACTATAAATATATCACTGAACATCTCTCACATAAGGGCGGTAACTAACTATATCAGTGAACATCTCTCACACAAGAGCGGTAACTCAGTATATCAGTGAACATCTCTCACACAAGAGCGGTAACTCAGTATATCATTGAACATCTCACACAAGAGCGGTAACTCAGTATATCAGTGAACATCTCTCACACAAGAGCGGTAACTCAGTATATCAGTGAACATCTCTCACACAAGAGCGGTAACTCAGTATATCAGTGAACATCTCTCACACAAGAGCGGTAACTCAGTATATCAGTGAACATCTCTCACACAAGGGCGGTAACTATAAATATATCACTGAACATCTCTCACATAAGGGCGGTAACTAACTATATCAGTGAACATCTCACACAAGAGCGGTAACTCAGTATATCACTGAACATCTCTCACACAAGGGCGGTAACTAACTATATCAGTGAACATCTCTCACACAAGGGTGGTAACTCTAAATATATCAGTGAACATCTCTCAAACAAGGGTGGTAACTCTAAATATATCAGTGAACATCTCTCACACAAGGGCGGTAACTAACTATATCAGTGAACATCTCTCACACAAGGGCAACAACTCTAAATATATCAGTGAACATCTCTCGCACAAGGTCAGTAATTCTAAATATATCAGTGAACATTTCTCACATAAGGGCGGTAATTCTATCTATATCAGTGAATATCTCACACAAGAGCGGTAACTCAGTATATCAGTGAACATCTCTCACACAAGGGCGGTAACTATAAATATATCAGTGAACATCTCTCACACAACGGCGGTAACTAACTATATCAGTGAACATCTCTCACACAAGGGCGGTAACTCTAACTATATCAGTGAACATCTCTCACACAAGAGCGGTAACTCAGTATATCAGTGAACATCTCTCACACAAGACCGGTAACTCAGTATATCAGTGAACATCTCTCACGGAAGAAACCAAACGGTACCGATTCCAGACGAGAACTGTTTATACGCGAAATGATGAAGAATCTGATATAGATGTAGACAATGAGGATAGACAACCTCACAGCCTGCTCCGCAACCGATTCAGCCGCAATATCCTTCTTTCAGTTATTTTACATTATATTTCTTAGCATTTTGTGTGTAGAGTGCCCGCAATTTTTTGTAAGGCTTCAAATGTGCCCCGATTTCAAAAAGTTTGAGAACCACTGCGATAGAACTTTACATTAGGTCAAAAACTCTATAATGACTTAGTTAATTGTTTGTAGATCTTCCGCATTCAGTTCGCCAGTAACTTGCGAGATGGTTGTCATAAAACGCTGATCCGCGGTGGCGGGTTCTGGAGGGGGGTTTTGAGGGGGTTTAACGATGAGCAGCATATTTATTCTTTATTTCTTATATTATTTTTAAGGTGTATAAGAAATAAAATGTTATTTGTTCTCAGGTTTATTATTTTGTTGTCAAAACTTTCAGTGCTATTTTGTTAAAGTTTTTTGGACCCGCCTCTGTGAAAGGTCGTAGACTGGAAATTTAAAAGTGTCAGTAAAATTTGAAATTCACTTTTCTCTTAAATAAGCAAACAAACAAACAATAAATAAATAGTAATAGAGCTTGTTGCATATATAGACTTTATACTATTTTTACAAGCAAAAATATTACGAAATTTCCAAAATTATCCATTTGAAATGTTTACATAAACCAAAGATTTAACCACGGCTGTTTTCGAGACAGAAACTAAAACTGAGATAATCTGTTTAAGAACGTTTTAATATTTATATTACTGCTGGTGTGGTTGTTACTGTTGTTTAAATGGGTTTTTTTTTTTTAATGAAGATTAGTCAGATAAACGAGACTTTAATAGTTTAACACTTAAAATAAAATTAAATTAAATTAAATTAAATAAAATACATTCATAGGGCGTGAATCGGCAAGCACGTGTTAAAACAGTCAATACAAACAGTGACTTAGATAAGTTAATATTTCAAATGATTACGTTGCTGAATTCTGAACTTACTAACAGATGCTGTCAACACTACATTAATATGATGAGCGGTGATGTTGGACACGATATTAATGAACCAGATATTTTATCCTCATTCATACAGACGTGATTAGACTTGACTGTTTCTCTGTTACTGTTTGTTTTTGTTTATGCATGTTTTGTGAGCAAAAGATGTCAGATTATTAAATTTAAACTTCTTACTTAGTGAATTTTATTAGTAGTAAGTGGAAGTTAAAGATAATAAATAAATAAAGTGAATTAATAAACGTTAATCATTGAGGTAATACAGTTATTAGTAGTTAAAGTATTAATAGTTATAATAGTATAGTAACAGTAGTACTAGTAGCAGGAGTAGAAGTAGGAGGACAGCTAGCTGTAATAATGGTAGTAGTAGTAGCGGTAATAGCAATATCCTTAGTAGTAGAAGTAATAGTAGTAATGGTAACAGTAGCAATAGCAGTAGCAGTACTGTAGTACTAGCAGTAATAGTAGAAGCATTAGTAGTAGTAGTAGTTGAAGAAGCAGTAGTGAAAATAGATAAAGAACAACAAAAACAACTAGCAAAGGAGCAGAAGAAGAAGAACAACAATTGTAATCAATGTTGTAACTCTATGTACCTATCATACATAGTAACATGCATTCATACATACTACATAAACACACATACAAACACATACCACACACATAAATATATATATATATACTTACTTACAAACATAGACACGGATATATACACGGATTTACATGCATTCATAAATATATACAAATTTATATATATATATACACACACACACACACACACGCACACAAACACATACTCACACATACATACACACACTCATACATCTGTCATATATCACTCACACAATGACCTAATAATAATAATTATATTAAATAGGCAGTAACGATTATTATATACTTTTTGTTTTAAGATACTTTTATTGTTCTTAATTTTAGAATATAATGGCAGTGCGCATAATATAGATTAATAAATGTGAATATTAAATTTTATTTTCGTTTTATTTTTATTTTGTATGTTTCTTTTTCTTTTTATTAGTTTTAATGTTTGTTTGTATTGGAGGGTTTTTTTTGTTATTTTTTCTTCTTTTTTTAAAAAAAATTTTTTTGGCAGGCGATCGCATCAGTGAGTAACTGGCTTTGTTATGTAGCGCAAGCACCTGCAGCAGCCAACGGATTTCACCGAATCGGCAGCGAGGCGTTACGAACATTCACGAAGTTGTGTTATTACAATGGCCGACATTATAGTTTGATAAAGATGCATTTAGCAGAAAATTTTACTCCAAAACCATGTATTTATGAAGAATGAGCGGAGGAGAGCAGCCGCTAGAAGCAGGAAACGATAAAGATGTGGAGTATTACTATAGACCAGGTGAGATTTTTTCGAAAATATTTAGGAATATGTTTATCAAAGACAGACGCAAGAAAGACGCCAGATATCATGGAATGGTCCTTGTCTTTGGCACCAGTGATTAATTTTATTATGCTTTCAGTTTCGGCTGTAAAATGTTGTCAGATAACTGATCAGTAGGGCGAAAGAGAACTATCTAATCAATTTTTATGCAATAACGAACATATATTTATTTGGTGATTCATTCGTATAAAATGAAGGATTGTTTTACAAAATGAAGAATTACTTCCCTTGATCTTAATATAATAATAAGACACCGACGGAAATCTCTAGGGATTTTTGCAATAATTATAAAACCATATAATAAATATAACTAGAAATTATAACAGATATTTTCATATTTTAAAATAATGTTCAGTTAATGATAGCAATCATAATGGATTCACAGAATTATAAATTTTAATGTTTAAGTCTTTCAGTCATTATTAAATTTTAATTTAAAACAGTGTTCAGTTAATTATTAATCTATTTTCAGTAATAATAATGGATTCACAAAATAATAAAGATTATTTTTTAAACATTTCCATCTTTATTAAAATTTAACTTCTATATAATTTTTCACTTAATATTCAGTGTATTTTGATTTATTATCATATTTATTAATAGATATGACTGCAACAAATAGCATTTACAATGAATGTACAAATCATTAACTGTCTTAAGCCTTTTTTTTTCAAACAACTTAATAATCATATGATTAATCAGTCAATGTTTGTTTTATCTGAACATCTATATCTTAACAAAATATTTAAACAGTTGAAAAGGTTTATTATTAGAAGTCATAAGTATAGCATTTTGAATTCATTATACAATAAATGTTTTAACAACTAAACAGTTAAAATAAATAAATTTTGAGGTGTCATTCAGTTCACTCATTATTAGATGCTTAATTGCTTATGATGCAAACCCAACAGCTAAGAAATAAGATTTTTTTCCAGTGAAATTTTAACTATATAAATACATAAAATTAATCCCACTGTAATGCAGTTATAAAAAAAAAGAAAGCTAATAATAAAAAGTATTAGATATCAAAAAAGGGTAACAGATATAAAAAGGTTAGGAATAAATAGAATTAAAATATTAACATCTATATGTTAAAATTATGAGAACTCAACAGGTTTATTCAAATTATTTATGAAACTTTACTTCACTGAAATTTGAAAATTGTTAGGTAAATCAAATATTTCAATTATTATAAGGATATTAACATATAATCATAGTGTATTTTATAATGATTTTAAATGGATTTATATAAATGTTATATATATACTTGAGGATAATATATATATATTTAAGCTAGTGGCTGTAATATGATTTGATTTATTTTCAGGAGGAAGGAGGAATGATGGTTTGAAGGCTGCAGATATTGTCCCAATTCTCCGTGAGAGACTAGCCTATCTCTCAGGTAAATAATTCATTTTTTATTTTATTTTTATAAGTTAATTCTTTATTATTATTATATTTTTTAAAGACTTATAGCAATAAACTAATATTTTTGTACTTCAGTATCCTTTGTCTGTTGTGTATTGATATTTATTAAAATTATTACATTACTAAACTTCATACAGCTAATTTAACAAACAGCCCCATTAGAAAGTGTAAGACATTTTAAGAGTATTGTTTCACATAATCATAATTCGTTATCTAGGTTTATATTATTTACTGCTTAGTTAATCAAAAGTTTTTGCATGCCTTTTTCATATTATTATTAATAACGTGCATCTATAATGTGTCCTGTATACTGATTTAAACCAAAATGGACTTGTAATACGATTTTAGAATCAATTTACATAATATAATCAAGAGCACAGCTTGCCAGTCTAATTAAAATAAATAACCCACACACTCTGTTACTGTTTTTTTTAGTCTTTTATGCTTGAGAAAGAGTACCTAGCATTCACCCCTTTGTTTTGTAGCATTTTATTTTCCTTGTAATTGCTGCTGTTTAAAACTTTTGGTTATAAATAGCAGTTCTCTATAATGGCCATACTTTTAAAATTTATATTAGTGTATAATTTGTTTTGTTTCATTTTAGGTAGAGTGTGTCCTCAGATTTCAATAAAAACAAATCTTAAAAATGTATTTTTTGTGAAAAAAAATCAGGACATTTATTTTGATAAATGAAGGACTTGACACATATCTAATTTATCATGTCACCTTATGGAAACTGAAACAGCCCATTCAAATTATTATCTTTCTCCCACTGTCCCTTATTTTTTATTTTGTTTTATTTTATTTATTTTTTTATTTATTTTTTTATTTATCTCTCATTATTATTATTATTATTATTATTATTATTATTATTATTGTTGTTGTTTTTTTTATTTATTTTTTTTAATTATTATTATTATTGTTTTTTTTTTCGTAGATACTAATGTAATAAGTTGCACAGTTTAAATGCATTACTCATGAATTTAGTGTAAAATTTAATAAAAATGTGATTTAAGGTAAATAAATAAAATAATTAATCATTTAAAAAAAGAGAAAAAGTCAATGATTCAAAAAGAAAAAAAAACCCAAGATAAATCAATATTGAAAACAGATCCACTTAGAAATTATAATAAAAATATATGCTGAGATAAGATTACAGTCACATATGAAAAATGTAAATCTCTATGTAAGAATGATAATTCAAGTTTATGGTATTGATTTTATATTCTTTTCAGCACTGTAAAAGATACACTATACATTTGACAATACACTTAATCATTTGTACAGTAATATTGTTGCAAAAGATGAGATTAGACCAAAGATGGTTAATGCATAATTTAAAGAACTTATTTATGTGTTTTGCTGTTGTTTGTTAGTATGTTGGCAAAATTGGCTAATGATGAATGGTAAAGTAATTTAACTGGGGATTGACAGACTGCAGGTTCAATTCTCCTTAAGGTGTTAGATAACTTTACACTTCATTAATACCTAATGATTACTGTATTAAAGATTATCTGTGCATTTGTATGCCTGGGGAAAAAAAAATGACCTCTTGCTTATAACAGTAACAAATTAATGCCATATAGATTTCCTGTTATATTATTAGTATTACAAAAACTGTCATCATTTTGATTAGACATTGGATTTCAAGCTGCATTTTTTTTTAAATGTTGATCTACATGGTTTAAAAATGGAGCTAGAAGTACAAAACCAATGTTTAATCAAAATCTGAAAATGGTAATATTATTGTAATACAAGTTAAAACCATTTTGATTAGACATCAGACTCCATATTTTTTAACTATTTGTTATTTATAATTAATTGAGATGTGATATTGTTTATTTCAGGAGGGAGGGACAAGAAGGGAGGACCAATTCTGACATTTCCTGCTCACACCCATCCTGAGAGATTTAAATATGAGGATCTCCGGTCCTCATGACATACCTAGCCAGTGTACCTAGGTATTTAACACACACACACACACACACACACACACACACACACACACACACACACACACACACACACACACACACACACACACACACAAACACACACACACACACACACACACACAACTTGCACACTTCAGCTTAAAGATAACACACAAAAACAGCTATTTCTTTGACTGACGTATGATCAAGTGAAAACACAAAAACATGGAGCTTCATCAAGATATTGATATTAAATTTGTATACATGTTGCAGTTTGAGAATATTTTAGTATTATTACTTACTTAATTAGTGTTATTGTACAATTTTTTTTTTTTCAGTGACGAAGTCCGTGACAAAGGCTTTTCTGTGATATTGGATATGCGAGGATCAACATGGCAAACTGTAAAACCAATTCTTAAAGCTTTACAAGTGAGTGCGACATTAATACCTGTTGTCAGACTCATATTTCAAGTAACTTTAATCTGATGTTGATTTCTTAAGCTTGGAATTGTTCTTCTTTCAAGTAATTATAATATGAAACCAGTTCTTATAGATTAAATGAAGTTAAAAATGGAACAGATTTACAGCAGATTATGTTGCAGATATTCCTGTTTTGTGTAGTTTAATATAGAAAATAATTAATGAAAGGTCTCAGGTTACCAGAATATCTTGATTATGTGTATGTGTGTATGTTTATTACAGAGAGAGAGTATGGGCATGTTTGGGTGAGTGTGTTTGAATGTGAGTATGTGTGTCATTTTTTAGAATATGTCATTTTAGAATAGAATCCTTACATTTTACTAAAGTAAAACATGTTACACTAATAAATTATATGAAAATTTATTAGTTCAGAATCCAGATCTTAAAGATATGTACTAATAAAAAATCTGGTACAAAAAGGAGAAAAATTTCTTCTTAAAATTACACATTTGAATAATACCATGTTATTCCTTATATAAAATCTGTAACTATAAATTAAATTCAGTTTGTCTAAATTGATTGATTATTGTTTGTCATGCACTCATACCAAAGTTTTCACTTTGTTTAGATAAATGTTGTTTATTTACACTTGATATATTTATTAAGTTCATGACTTGCTTATTCTTTAGAAAAATGTTTGAAAACAAAAAGAAAATTAATAGTTTCTTGAAAGATTGTAGGTGATTACAGCAAGGTATTTGTTTTTTCAATTGTTATCTGATTTGTTGATCTGAGAAAGAGAAAATGATGTGTTTCTCTGTTCGTGTCTTTTACTCAGATAGATTACAGTGATAAAGCATAGCTTAATCTGATTATGTAGTTTCTGGTACTACTTCTAAAGTGATTTTGCATTTTACTTGTTAAGAAAAATAAATAAAGTAATTGTTTAAATCATTTAATACTTTAACAGCTGCTAATTAAAATTCATATATTAACAGCATTAAGTAATTATTCATTTTTTAGCATTGATCAATTACTGATACTAAAATACAAATTCTATTTATTTTTATTTTTGTTTATGGCTACTATTCTATATAATTAGTAGCACTAGAACCTTTCCTACTCTTTACAAGATATCTTAAACTATGCCTTTGGTAGATTGGTAGATTTACAAAAAGCTAAATATATTTTGTAGATGTACATGAGATATTTAAATTTATTTCTTGTTAAAATATACCAGTGATATTAAAAAACCCAACGAATAATATATTAATATATTTTTATCCTTCAGAGTGATTGTTATATTTAACATATTATACAACAAACAAAAACCTGTGTGAAGCTATCAATGACATTATCTTTGTTTTGTGGTATCATTTTATTTAAAAATAAATAATTCATAATAAAATAAGTATATCAGTTTTACATTGATTTATTCTGCCAGTTTTCTTTCACACAGACAACCATATATATATACAGATAATAACATTTTGAAACTAGAAAATATGTATATCCTCTATGTATTTCTTTAGGTTTATTAGGATGTTGTTGTGTTTTATTATAAAATAAAGGTTCATTGGCTAGTGACTGGCAAAATACATTTACATTATTTGTTCCAGTCCACAACAGTACTGACAACTACATGATGAAGCATTTCTTTACTTATCAATAGTTTAAAAAAAAAGATTATCATCTATTTTTGTAAAAAGGATGAACTACTTGTATCACTAATTTGTTTTTATTACTTTTAACATTTTTAATTTTTTATTCGTTTTTACCTAATTAACCTTTATTGATTTGTTTTTAGGAATGTTTTCCTGGAAATATTCATGTTGCATATATCATAAAACCAGAAAAATTCTGGGAGAAGAAGAGGACGAGTGTGGGAAGTGCCAAATATAATTTTGAAGTAAGATAACAATGAAATATTTTTAATAATTATAATCTGATTAGTGTTAGTTCCAGATTTACCAATAATTACATTTTATTTTAATCTTTGAATCTGCATAACAAATTATTTTTCAGATTATTTCCCAGAGTATAATTATTATCTTAAGATTTTGTTTGTTTATTTTTATTACTATTATTTATTTTTATTATTCTATATAAAAGTGTGGGTTTTTTTCATAATTTTTCCCAATATTTTCGTAATTACATTTTACTTTCACACTTTAACAGTCAATACATTTTTAAAAAATGAGAAAAAATACAGATAGCTATATTTTATTCAGTTTATAAAATTTGTCAGTTTATATATATATGAATTAAAGCTTGTTTTCTATTTGTAATATCATTTTTTGTATATTTAAGAAATTAAATGAAGGGATATGATTTAGAACATAAAAGAAATTGTAATACTGTGTGAGTAAATATTTTATTTTGTCTACAGACCTGTATGATCTCAGTAGACAGTTTATCGAAGGCTGTCGAACCAACTCAGTTAACTCGAGAATTTGACGGGACTCTGGAATATGACCATGAACAATGGATACAACTGAGACTGGTAGGATGATATATTTGTTTGTTTCTTCCTTCATTCATTCATTTTAATCTGTTTTTATGAACATGATTACAATAGGTTTAAAAATTTTCATTTATGCTTAAATATTTTTTGTTAGTTCTTTCTCCAGTCACTGGAACCCAAGTCAAATATATTTTGTTATATAGAAACTATTTTTAATATGGTTGTAAGAGCACTGAAATATAAATCTATATTTTTTCCCAAATTAATAATGTAGTGCATTGACAACATGAGTACAGAGTTGTTTTTCCAAGAAACAAGGAAATAGCTGTTTTGTACCTACCTTGTTAGACACTATCTCAATTTGTTTGAAAAGTAGTCTGTTCAGAGCTGTATAATTATATTTGTATTTCACTTAAACTTTTATTATATAAATATGTACCAGCCAGACTAAATTCTACACATTTAATCTCTTCAGAGCTGCTTAATTATGTTAGTATTTTATGTTAACTTTGGTTACTAAACAACTTCAATGTGTTTCAGATGCTGGAAGAATTTATATGGAAAGCTTTAGATCTTCTAGACAAGCTAGACGAGTTAGGTGAAATTCTGACAAACCCAGAATTACCTGATGATCTGAATGGTGCCCAGCTTGTTCTAGAGGAGCATAGTCACTTAAAGAAACGAGTAACCATGGCACCCGTAGAGAGTCTGGCAGCAGAAGGGCAGCAGATACTGAGACGAATAACGGGAGAATCAGATGGTCAGTCTGGTGAGTTTTATTTGGAAAATTTTCAGATTTAGATAAGATAAAGTATATTTTTTCTATTTGTTTGTTAATAATTTTGCATATGGGTTTTGTGGTAGAAGTTTCCAGATAGCAAAAGTGTTACAAATCCAGACATAGCTTGATAGTTCAAAAAATTGTTTTAAATTATGTGTTTATCTTCTGCTATTTATTTATATTTGTCTATTAGTTTTCTTTTATTATATATTTATTGAAATATATACACATTTGCACACATTAATTATGCATTTATATGTATACTCATACAAACTTCATCTGAACAAAACTGTTGGCATATACAGAAAAACCCAAACTGATATTGTTATGTATTAAAATAAAAGGTTCTGGTCGATACATGATATCAGGAAATGCAGATTTCCAGAGTGCTGTCCCCCAGATATCACAATTGCTGGACAATCTGCACTCAACCAAACAACATCTCAATCAGCTGTGGTCGGTGAAGAAGATGAGGCTGGAGCAGTGTCTGCAGCTTCGCATTTTTGAGGAAGATGTTGAAAAAGTTTGTATCTAATTCTAAATGTTTATTTTCAAGGATGGGAAGAATAATAATTTTTTAAATTTAGTTATTGTTCATTTTGGTATTTATTTGACAGTGTATTTTGGAGTCTTGGTTGTCATTTATTTATGTTTCTCAATAGTTGTTAATTTGTGTTGATTGTTTTAGAACATTTTATGCACTAAATCTTTATATGATTATATATTATTATTATAAAAATAAAATATTTCCTTTTATCCATTTTAATCATAATAGTTTGGGCAGTGACTGAGGAGATGGTCATTTCAATAGCATCAGACCTGTTTGGGTTTTGATTCTAATTCATTTTGTCACTTATTTTAAGATAATTGTTCATATAAAATATTTTTGTAGTTTATATACTACATCATTGTGTTCTAGCTGTAGTCACTAGAGAATTGAAAAGACTAAATAATCACTGAGTTTTAAGATAATTATTTTTGATTTTGAAATAATGATCATTTTAAAATAATTTTAGCTGCCTTTTATCAATTTTATCATTTGTTCATGAATGCTTTTCAGACATACAATTTCTTTCATTTTAAATACTTAAATAAGTAAAATTTTATAATATTTTATCTGTGTTATTAATTTCAGATGTTTGATTGGATTAGTCACAATCGAGATTTGTTTCTTGTCAACTACACAGAGGTGGGAACCACTCATCAGTTTGCTGTAGAGCTAGAAAATGAACATAGTCAGTTTGCTACTAGTGCTGTGGTGAGTATTTATTTCTCTCTTAATTTATTTATTTATTTATTTAATACTGTATATATTATTTTGTCACTACCAGCACCACTGCTATTACCAATTACACTGCAACTGCTGAACTACTACTACTACTATTACCACAATCACTGTATTACAGTTACTGCAACAACTATTAAAACACTTACTGCTGTAACAATTACAACAACTACTATACTTTGCTGTTATAAATAATTTAATGTTCTGACTTTATTAATGTATTGTTTCAGTAAATGATTTAAGTTCACTAATTTTGTATCATATAAACATTATTAAATGAAATTAAAATAATTTCAAAACATACTTACTATTTTTAACTTTAAATTTAAACATTGGTATTTATTTATAAGCATTTGCTGTTTTTTTTTTTCTAGAATGTTTATGTAAATATAACTCGGATCCTTGGGATGGCTCAGAGGTTGTGTGATGCGGGCCACTACGCCTCTAACACTATCAGAATACAGGCTGGCAAACTTGAGAGAGAGTGGAAGAGTCTGGCTGCAGCTCTTGACGACAGGAGCACTGTCTTACGAATGTCTGTGATGTTTCACAAGAAAGCAGAACAGGTGTGTCATTCATAGTTAAACTTACATTTATATATAATGATTAGTCAAACTAGCATATTTATGTTTCACAAGAAAGGAGGACAGGTGTGTCATTCATATTTAAACTTACATTTATATATAATGATTAGTCAAACCAGCATATTTATGTTTCACAAGAAAGCAGAACAGGTGTGTCATTCATAGTTAAACTTACATTTATATATAATGATTAGTCAAACCAGCATATTTATGTTTCACAAGAAAGGAGGACTATGTTTGTTTTATATTTATACCAGTGATTGATGTGTTCATATTTATTTGCTTAACTGTTTAATTAAAAAAACAGAATTAGTATGGTTTTTATTTTAAAACTTGACTGATGATATAGTTTTTAATTAATTGAATTGTTGTTTATTTTTAAGTTTTTATCTCTATTAGCATATTCGTTTTTTGTACTTTTGTCTTAAGATTCGTCTCAGAATAATAAATAATAAAAATAATAAATCAGACTTTTTCATTTTTTTATTTATTTTCTCAATTGATTTATTTGAGGATATAATTTCAGTTTTGTTCAGGATTTAATAAACCATGGTTTAACACTTATAAATTATTATTTTATTATTATATTTGTGTTTCAGTATTTGGCTCAGGTTTTAGCCTGGCAGAGTGTGTGTGAAAATACCAAAGTACCATCTCAAATTGATGAACTAGAAGAAGCTTTACAACAACATCAGAATCTTATTGAAGCTATCAGCCAGTCATATGCCGAGGTGAGTGTTTTAGACATTTATTAAACCAGTTTCATCAGCTTCATTATTGTAAATGATTCCATGTCCTGTTGAAGATGTTAGCAAAATTCCTGAAAGACAAAGATGATTATTATCAATAATAAAACATAAAGCTGAATCTTATCAAAATAATATACTGATGTGCTTGTTGATCAAATAATACAGTGACATACATTAACTTTGTGATAAAAAGAGACGTAAAACCCAGCTAATGTGGCTCTAGACTAGGATTTTGTGAAGGATCTATCTGTCTGCAGCAGCCACTTTGCAGTCAGAAACTGCAGTTAATAAAATTGCTAAAGGGTTGTATAAGAGAGAGTTTACTGTACATAAACTGTTTCTGGAAAAACTGACAAAACTATTACAGTATTTACACTATTTTGTTACATTTTGGCTTTACTTCCATTAAAAAGGGTAATCATTAAGTTATAATGTACTGATAATACTTTCACTGAATGGTTTGACCAGGTGTGTGGAGATGGCAAGTCTCTGCTGGACACACTGCAGACACCAGTGTCATCTGGAAGCAGTAACTCTCTTACTGCCAAGGCAGACTATTCTGAAGCTGCCGGCCATGTTCTCGATGTGGTGCACGAGGTACTGGCTCATCAGCGCCACCTGGAACAGATCTGGCATGCCAAGAAAGTCAAACTTCACCAGAGACTTGGACTTCGACTTTTCCAGCAGGATGTCAAACAGGTACATGTTTGTTTTTTTCTTTAATGAATACTTGAGGTAGATTGAAACAATAGCTGAAGATACATTTTGTATATTTCAAGTGACAATTAACAACATGTGGCAGAATAGAACAATTACTTATTAAAAACACTGAACATATCTCAGACAGAAAGAGTATTTATCATATATTTATCAGTATTTTTTTCTTTCTTTAAAGTGAACTTGTGGTACATTAGACAGTAATTTAATCTCTAAGCAGATTCATCTAAATATGGACTTAGAATATATTGGATTGATAAGTTGTAACAACATTTACTCATTGTTTACTTACTGTTTTGTTTAAGGTGATTGACTGGCTGGACAGCCATGGTGATGTGTTTCTGCTTAAGAATATTTCTATTGGCAAGACGTTACAGAGAGCCAAAGCTTTACACAAGAGTCATGAACATTTTGAGTCAGTGGCCCAGGTTAGTAAACAGTAATAATATCATTGAAACATCATTTTATTAACCAACTAGCCAAAATGTAATTTATATATTCAGAGATTATTATTTTAGTCACATAGATATATTTCTTAGATACATAGTATTATATTGCATGTTTTATTTTAGATACATAGTATTACATTGTATATATTATTTTAGATACATAGTATTATATTGTACATTTTATTTTAGATACATAGTATTATATTGTATATATTATTTTAGATACATAGTATTATATTGATATTTTATTTTACATACAAAGTATTATACTGCATGTTTAATGTTAGATACATAGTATTACATTGTATATTTTATTTTAGATAAAAAGTCACCCATATAATATTATATTAATTTTAGATAACAAAGTATTATATTAATTTTAATTTTAATCAAATATCACCCACATAATATCCTTCAAAATAAATCCTATAGGATAGCAAAACCTGGAGTGGTTTGTTTTATGTGCAGTAACTTAATTTTTAAAATCTTTTTTATTTTTTTTTCTTAAGTTTTTATTTTAAATAACTACTAATTCTTTTTGTGTTTAGAGTACAATAACAAATGAAAAAAACGAAAAATTCTATTTTGTTTTAACTATTTTAAATTATTTTTAGAACAATAAATAAGAAACTATTTCAAATTATTTTGTTTTTAGAACAATAACAAATGAAACTTTTTCAAATTATTTTGTTTTTAAAACAATAACAAATGAAACTATTATAAATTCTGTTTGTTTTTGGAACACAATAACAAATGAAACTATTACAAATTCTGTTTGTTTTTAGAATACAATAACAAATGAAACTATTACAAATTCTGTTTGTTTTTAGAACACAATAACAAACGAAACTATTACAAATTGTGTTTGTTTTTAGAACACAATAACAAATGAAACTATTACAAATTGTGTTTGTTTTTAGAATACAATAACAAATGAAACTATTACAAATTGTGTTTGTTTTTAGAATACAATAACAAACGCGGAGAAGCTGCTGGCAGCCGCTGATGAACTGGCGCAGACAGGAGAGTGTGACCCGAAGGAGATCTATAACGAGGCTCATGACCTGCAGCAGAGAATGCACAACTTCCTAGCCTCTCTGGAACGGCGAAGAGCAGTACTTGACATGACTGTTTCATTCTACACACATGTGCATGAGGTATTTATATATTATTGAAGTTATAATTATTTTCAAATAATGTGTGTGCTTTTACACCAGGAAATTAAATCACTTCTTATAATTCTCAGTAATTAGTAAGAAAATGAAAATTTTATTACAAGGAAATATGAAGTTTCACATATCAGGAAATGTTATATATATAATAAAAAATATTCATTATGTCATGACATCTAGTGCTTTATTATTAAAAAAAAAAAAAAAAATTTAATAAAATACATTATGTCTATGTCACCTACTGCATTTGTTACAAAAAAAGAAACAACAAAACAAACACAAAATGTTAAAAAAAATACATTTTGTTTATGCTGCTTTTATTATAAAAAATATTTAATAAAATGCATTTCATGCATAGCTGATACTGGTTTTGTTACTAAAAACAATAAAAACTGATATTATAACTTTCAGCTGACATCATGGCTAGAGGAACTACAACAGGAATTACAGAGTTCTGAGATTGCTGACAGTGTTGAAGGGGCTGAACAGTTACTGGCTCAGTTCAATCAACAAAGGGAGACAACTATAGAAGCTGCATATAATACTGTAGGAGAGGGCGGGACCCTGCTAGAACAGTTGAGGTAAGTCCTTTATAATGTATTGTTAAAAGTATATTTGAATTAAGACTTATAAATAGGTATTTATTTCTATGTTAATTAATAGTTAAAAGGGAGGGTTTAACTGAGAATTAAGAGATATTTCTATTGGAAGTAACATTTTAATTAAGAATTGCAAAGTATTTATTTCTATTTTAATTAAGAATTGCAAAGTATTTATTTCTATTTTAATTAAGAATTGCAAAGTATTTATTTCTATTTTAATTAAGAATTGCGAATTGCAAAGTATTTATTTCTATTTTAATTAAGAATTGCAAAGTATTTATTTCTATTTTAATTAAGAATTGCAAAGTATTTATTTCAATTTTAATTGATAAGAATTATATAATATCTATTCAATTGAGAATTAAGAGATATTTCTATTGGAAGTAACATTTTAATTAAGAATTGCAAAGTATTTATTTCTATTTTAATTAAGAATTGCAAAGTATTTATTTCTATTTTAACTGATAAGAATTATATAATATCTATTTCTGATTTAAGTAATAGTTAAAAGGTATATTTTAATTAAGAATTACAAGATATTTATTTCTATTTTAACTGAAAATTAAACACTATATCTTTCTATTCATTTAATAGTTAAAAGTATTTTTATTTTAATTAATAATTAAACATATTTCTAATCAGTATTTTAAAAATATTGATTAAACTAATAATGGATATTAAAATATTCTTTTGATATACTCACATGTCAGTTAAGTACATTTGTACATTTTATAAGCTTCCAGTGACAGGTTTATTTTCTTAATATTACTACTATTTTTCAGTTCATGTTAAAATCAATTTTTTATGATACAAACAATGTATATAAACATTTTGTAATATTCTGTAATATACTGATATGTGTGTGTGTGTGTGTGTGTGTGTGTGTGTGTGTGTGTGTGTCCAAGAGATTGGTTATCTTTTTGTTTTCCTATGTCTGTATGTCACTTGTGCAACAAAAAGACAAAATATATTTTCTGTGTCTTGGTTGTTTCATGTTCAAATGTATCTGATATACTTCAGCGGACAGTTTGGGGTTTTGTTTTGTATTTTTGTTAAAATGTGCAGATAAAGGCTAGATATATTTTGTGTTTCTTCCAACTTTTTAATGATTGGTTTAATGAAATGTTCATAGAAATACTTTTAAATAATTCGATTAACAGTAAATATTAGAATTTTAGCAAAGATTTGATTCCAGTAAAAAAAAAAAAAATAATAATAATATTATAATTAAAAATAATAAAAAAAAAAAAAAAAACATTAAGTATGCACAATATGTTTAACTCATTAGTATATGATAAACACTCTCTTGAAGAAATTTAAACTCTAATTTGAAATTATATTAAATTTAATAATAACAATAAAAAAACAAATTACGTTTGTTTTGTTGCACCTGCATATTTCATTGTTGAGGTATTGGGTTCATAACATTTGAGACGGTTCACTTGCGTACATTTAATGTGTTTATTTTACTTGACAAGATGTGTGAAATTGCTTGTGGGAGTATGTTTTGAACTGTCTAGACATTCCTTTCAGGGTGTAAAAATTCCATCTCCTAAGTGTGTATTAAAATATACAAAAATGAATACATAAATAAAAATCTTGGTAATATGAACAAATGAATATGTAAAATGTTCTTGCTGAACCTGTTGAAATTCTGTCATACAGGTGTTGTTAGGCTTTTTGCGGGGGTTTTCACAACACTTATAACCCACAAAAGAAATACAAAAAAAAACAAGAAAGAAAGAAAAGAGACAAACCCCCACAAATGAAAAATAAAAAAAGCAGCAAAAAATACATACAAAAAAAAAAAGAAGAAATAATAATAATATTAAAAAAAAAAAACAACAAACAACTTTAAATTAAAGACAAAGAAATGTAAACAATAACTGAATAAGAATAGTAAGTACAAATATCCCATTTTATGAATGCTGTAAAATATCCACTGATGAAAACAGTAATTTAGTTTATCATAAAGAAATCATTATAGGATTTCATTATTGTTTAAGGAAGCAGACTACAGCTCAGTTCTAAAAATGTTCTTATTAGGTCAGATATAATGATTTATGACATCATAGCAGTTCATAATTCATCTTGTTTCCTATTCCAAACAGTTCATTTGATCTGTCAGACTATACAGTATGTTTAAATAAGTAATGTAAAAGATCGCATTTTGTATGTGGATAGTTTTCATTAAGTGAAAAGGTGAATGTATAAATAGTAAATTGTTAGTTTTAAAATTATCTTTGAATAAGTGAAAAGAGGTAAATAAGGATAGATATTTAGTAAAATTTTAATTTTAGAATTCACTTAATACTTAGTCTTTGAATAAGTAGAAACAGATAATTTAATAAAATTATCAAGTTAAATTCTAAATTTTAAAATTTGCTTAAAACTTGGTCTTTGAATAAGAAAAGTAGATAAATAAGTAATGATGTCTCATAAATTTGTAATTTTAAAATTCACTCAATATTCAGTCTTTGAAAAAGGTTAATAAGTAAAGATATCTAGTAAATTTTAAAGTTTATCTAATATTTAATCTTTTATTATGTAAAAAAAAGATAAATAAGTAAAGATATCTAATAAATTCTCAGTTAAAAAAACTCAGTTGTTTTTTAACATGTTTTCTTACAATACAAGTATACATCCTGTACTCAAAAGAATTGCACTCTCATTATAAATGAATCTGTATGGTCACTGCATGAAGCAGGTTTCGCCTCACTGCCCATGAATGCATCAGTGATAACTGGAGCGTGCTTCTAATAAACAGTTAAATAACTTGGTCACACATCTTACCTTGTTGTATTTGGTCATGTAAAGGGTGTTGAAAAGAAAACAGGTGCAGCCGAATATCACCAGTGTCTAACATAAATGAGCCCCGTGATCTATTTGTCACTTACATCAGTCAAGTGGTTATCTTTCTGAATGCTTCCATGACCCTGAGAAGGTGTTTCACTGAAAATACCAACTGAAGAGATGTGCAGATTGATGTTTTGACTTGCTTGAGGATATGAAAAATATTTCTTGTTCAAATTTATTGGATTGTACTTTTCGGCTATTCATTTTTTTTTTTTAAAGTGTTGGATGTAAATATATATTTGGTCTATTGCTTACTAGTAAATCTAGTGTACATATATGATTTAGTTTTAGATGATGTGAAATGATGGTGGTGATCATATGCAAATGGTTGTACATCACTACTGATCTAAGAAGAAGCCAAAAACAAGAAAAGATAAACAGTTTTAAAATAAATTTAAAAATGGAATAAAAATATATTGAAAAGCAAATCAAAATCTTAAATGTACTGATTCCAAATAAGAAAGAAAAAGTAATTAAAAAATTAAATAAACAAAAACAAAGAGGAAAAACAAATAAGTAATGCAAAAAGGGAATAAAAAAACAACAATCATGTTGAGAGGAAAGTGCTACCTGCATTGATTTTTGTTTCTGGTTTCCTGGTTTGGATATCAGCACTGGTTGTGTATTGTGTTAATGTGTGTTACTTTCTGGCTGAGTTACTTTCAGTGGTTATTGATCTACATTCTGGAGTACACTAGTACAGAACAGTGCTGAATATAAGTGGTTATTCTGTGTCATTAAAACATCAAAGAATGTGTCTACAGGTATACTGGACATTGTGTATAAGAGCTGTAGTATTACACAAGGTTGCAGAAGCTTAACAAAATACCAGAGCTTATGCAAATATATTAGACATTTATATAGACTTTAACACTGAGCAAGAATCTGGGTGAAGCTTGAAAGAATACCTTAATAATACCTGGACATGAATTACAATTGTTACAATAAATCTAAGACAATAGTGGAAATACCTGAGCAGGTATGTTGGAAGAAAAACAATTTTGATTGCTGTGTTGTAAAACACAAGTGTTGTTAACAACTATAAAGGATACCAATGTGGGTAATAAACCTATATATGCTTACCTTTTACCTGTTTACTCAGTTTGGAATAAATATTCTACAAAAAAAGTGATATATGATCACACAATAATTTATTTGTAGTTATTCCATATGAGATCCTTGGAATAACAAAATACTTAAAATATTAAGGATCATCAAGCAAATGTAAAAGAAAAAAGAAGAGAAAAGAAAACCTCCAGATAAAATCAGCAAACAGCAGAATATTATTATTATTAAACAATATGATGTCTTGTATTGCTAACAGACCTGCTGTGTCAAACTGATTTGTCAGTGCACTGAGAAAGCCTGTATCTCACACAGGTAGAACAAACACAACAACTAGATCAAAAGTCCACCTGTTTGTTTTCACTGAAGATTTTGTGTGCAGCAGCCATTTAACAAAATTCTTTCACTGAGATTTTTCCTATTGATAACACATCAACAGATTCTTCAGATTCAGTTGCTGTCATTTGAAGTGGAGTTTTATTGAATGTTTCTTTGTTCTTGAGATTCAGTGTATGATAATTTGGTTTTTGGATATCTCTGAATATGAAATATATATTGTTGGTTGTGTATTTATTCAGAAAAACTGGAGCTGTTTGTTTTAAATATTACTAATTTTGCTTGGATTAATAGTATTTTCAGTTATTTTGAAAATTTTGCTGTTGTGTCATTGTTTAAAATTAATTTTGTTTGTTTTTAATTAATTTATGGATACTTTCTGTCATAAATTCATCCAGAACAAGCATGTACTTCATTTAAAAATGAAAATAATAAATATTTATGAAAAGTAAAGAATTGGGGCAGTAACAAATTAAAGTGAATATAGTTTAAAAGAGCATACTGTACCACTAAGTGAATACCACAAAACAAAAGCGATATCACTGATCATTTTTGATCCCCTTGTCAACAACCATTCAACACATTTGCAGATTATCTTCCCAGAACTCCTCAGCACAAAGGAATCTCATATCTTCAGTTTAGTATTACAGTAATATGGTATTGTGTGTCATTGTGTTCCAGTACAGAACAGGAGTCTCTTCATAGTGGACATATCTTTTGTAGCATTTTTACTGTTTGCT
Organism: Chrysomallon squamiferum; assembly: GCA_012295275.1. Taxonomy (NCBI): domain Eukaryota; kingdom Metazoa; phylum Mollusca; class Gastropoda; order Neomphalida; family Peltospiridae; genus Chrysomallon; species Chrysomallon squamiferum. The sequence continues at coordinate 8,244,783 of CM022668.1, read as the reverse complement.
CTGGACAAACTGTGAAAGCTAATACAACTGGGACAAGCTGCCAGCTCAGAATTTTAACACACTAATTTGTTAGATTGGTGATCATTCTTAAAAGCACAAAACTCATCTTGTACGTTATTCAGAAGTGTATGATTCCAGACCTGAAGTGTTGCTGGATAATAATATTTTGTATCAGCTCTGTGTTTCATTGCTTCATAATTTATATATCTGCCTTTGGATATTATTTGTATATTTGTATAATGCACTGACATTAGATATAATTTGTCTTATTGTTTTATAGTTTTCCAAAAGATAATACATTACAACTGAAACTTTTTATTGTCATAATCTTTGACACTGTCATTAGATATAATTTACATATCTTACTACTGTATATGTTTACAGCCTTCTGTTGATTTTTATTGGTATATTTTATTGTACATTAATTCAAAGCATTAGTGATACATGTTTTCTTAATTTAAAGCAGTGCTGTTTATTACTTTATGTCTTTTTGTCACATTGTTGATAATCCATTTGGGTAGGAATTCTCTGTTTTATTGCATCAAAATACCTAAACCACTCCTGGATACTTATCATAATTTATTTCATTACAAACAACCAGAGGCAGTTATATTGTATTTGTAGAACTGATTCAGTTTTTACAGACAGATTTTAAATAAATAACTAAGTAAATCCCAATAATTTAAGATAGGCAAAAAGGGAAGAAACAAAAAAAATTAAATTAGGTTTTGACATTGTTAAAAGGAAAGTTAGTTTGACCTAATTTATGTTAAAGAAACAAATAGCAACAAATACTATCCATAACAGACATTTATAAAAAATAACCACTTGTGTATTAATCTCTGATCTGTACCACATTAACAAACTGACTGACTTCAAGTGCATATTTAGGTCATACAGTACTGTTTTCTTTTGGATTCTGAAGGATTAAAGGATTATCCTGCAGGTGTATTTTTGACCCTGGAAACAAAACATTTTTTGAAAAAGGGAAAAAAGTCTTGTGATGTGTTATTTAATACACAATTCAAATAAATACAAGAAGATTGCTGTGTTAAACAAGTGCATAGCTTAATTTCAGTCTTGTAGATATTCTTAATTTTGCTGATTACCAATACTGTAGACCATAAAAAGAAGAAGGAAAAAGAACAAAACTAAATTTTCATCATCTGGTTTTTGGATATTTCTTAACTAAAACTGTTTACATTTTGGAGGAAGCTGAAACAGTTTTGATCCGAAGTAAATCAGTTATTTATGTCACAAATGATAAGCATACCTTAAATAATTAATGCATAGGTATTAATGACAAATTAATGTGTATAAAGACATAAAGTAATATGTTGCTTTCTGTTGGTGTGTAATGCATTAAAATTATATTAATGCAGGAAGATTCATGACAAATTAAATTGTAAATGCTGAAGGAGAAGTCATCCAGATATGAAATGTCTTATTGGATTCTGATTAATGCTTAATTTAATAAGCATAGCTTAATATATGTATACAGATAACGGACAAATTGGATTGCAAATGTAGCAGATGTGTTTTTATATAGGATCTTGATGATACTGACAACAAAAATACATGAAAATTGAAGAAACAGCTTGAAGTCAAAACAAAAAGTCCTGTTAATTTCTCATTTACTTTATTTTGCTAATAACAAAAACATCTTGATACATAAATATATTTAACAAAGTTAATCAGAGATACTTCAAGAAAATAAATATTTGTGTCAGAGTTCTGATATCCTTTTTATAGCTCATAACTATAGAATAAACTGCAAAAGGATTAATGTGTTTCAGAAACTAAAATTTTTGTTTCTTTGAGTCGTCTGACAGCAAATATTTATCTTAATATATACAGGTATACTGATATTATGGTACCTAAAGTGGATTACTAATAACAGCACAGACTATGAATTTGTCTTTCTGAAACTGAAACTGAGCAATAACTTGACTGTCACATTACAGCACTGACAACGAATACATCTTAATTAAAGCATGCAGCTTAGTGACACAGTGGCTTGAAAACCCCAGTTGTGTCTTTGAAGAAGAAAAAAAAACCACACCACAAACTAAAGTTTTGTTGTGAGTGGGCTATTGATTGTATTCATTATTAATGAGACGTGTTACCAGATGGTGAAATGATAGTCCTGAAGTCCAGAGTGGATTATTTCTTTTCTGTTATTAATGTGTGGATATCTTCATAGTAAAATTCATTAGTTAATTTTTTTTTTTTGCTGGGAAGTAAACTGTTGCCATCTGTTGAAGTATTTTTGTTACAGACCAATTCCAATTTGTTAGATATCTGTGGTATTGTTCAAAAGTGACTAACAGTAATACTATATGTAATAAAATGTGTGTTAGGTAACTGAGATAATTGTTTCAGAAAGAGTCCATAATATAAAATTAACAAAAGAAAAGTAATAAATTACTTATTTTAGTTTCTCAGTAGATAAACAATAGCAACATTTCCAATTTTATTAATTTTTTAAATATTTCTTATATATTAACATTATATATACAAATCATGTTATTTTAAATTCATTCTTATTTCTTTTTTTTCTTTTTTTTTAAATTAGAAAATACAAGCTATTTGTTTTAATAAACAAGGTACAACAACTATCACTGAAGATGTTGAATAATTATGTAAATTTCTTGAACAGGCAAAAAGTTCATCAAGAGGTCAACTTTTCATACATGTATTCACAGATATAAAAAAGTGAGAGGGAAAAAAAAAGCTTAACTATTATTTTTCAGAAATCTATTTTTATGTGGACTGTAGGTAGAAAAGACAGTGGCTAAACATCCAGAATTTATTGACTGCTGTAAATTTTTGGTTGCCATTTTCTGCAGCAGATGTTTGTGCAAAACAACAATGGAACTGTTTTGTTGTTATTGTGACAAAGTTGTTTTTCATTGTGTGATCAGTGGATTTAATATAGACAGAGCTTGCTGGTTCTAGAATATGTTGATAAGTCTATATTCAGTCTAATTCATTTTCATTTTATGGTCAGAGCAAGTTATATACAAATAGATAAGTGTATATTTAGAACTAAACTGTGCTGTGTATGGTCAGAAATGATGTAATGTCTTTTAATTACATAATTAATGAGTTTCTAGAACATACATAAATCTTTTTTTTAACAAACTTGTTTCTTAGCATTTTGAATGTTTTCTTTCACATTGTCACTTAGTATTTTTTGGTACATACAAATATTCATTCAAATTATTTTGTATTGATAATAATTTCTATTTTACCTGGTTTTACTAAAGGAAGAGTGTAAATCATATAACTATTTAGAACATATTAAATGTTCTGGCATCCTTCAGTGCTTCTGATATTTTATTGTTATTTTTATTTTGTTACATGATTTAGCTGTCAGGAATTTATTTTACAGACACAGAAACTTGTGTCTGTTTTTTCTCATAAAAATATTACAAAATATTGATTAGGCTGTGTTGTCACGCTGCAGCGATAACTGCATTGTTCAGTTTTTTCTATTACGAAATTAATTTGTACAAGGAAGGTTATTATTTTTTTAATGTTTAGATATTTGTTTTCTTCAGACAAGAGAAATAATAGAATAGGCCCCTCATGTTCTCTGTATGATAAATTCATATAAACTGTATAATGAATGGAAAAAGTTTCTTTTTCAAAAGAAGTGGAATATTCTTACTTTCAGTTTTCAGTTTTGTTTGTGGATGGAACTATCTGTAAGAGAAATTGTTACACATGCATCAAAAATTAAAGTATTCTGTGGATTATATAAGAGTGCAGTTAAATCACATATTACAAAAACACACATTCTTGATGTTTTGACTACATATCTATAAGGAATAATTCTTGATTTTATACAGAACTTTTTAATGGATTTACCAATACTGAAATCAGTGCAGTTTGGATGAATCAGATTTTTTTGTTGTTGAACTAAGCTGTATTTATTATATATGGAACAATGCTTTATGTTGAAGTATACCATATTTGCTACTTACGAAACAATTCTTTACATTGAACTGTGTTCGCTATATTTGAAACAATTCTTTATGATCAGTGAATAATCTGTATTATGTGGAGGAATTTTTAACTATACTTTGAGCTAAACCTGTGTCATAATGCTGAATGGTGTTTCAGTGTTCACTGAGATAAACTATGTCATATGAAATGAGTCTGCTGTGCTCTGAACTGAACTGTGTCATGTATGGAATGCTTCTTTCCTGTCCACTGAACTGAACTATTTTAAAACTGGAATTATTGTTTTTGTTTACTATAAAATAAACTTTTACATAAGAATCATCTTTCATATACAGTGAACGAAAAACCATACAGTACACTGTACACATGACATATCTATTCTGTGTATGATATAGTTATCACTGCACCCAGAACACAAGTGAATTATCCACAGAGAAAGGAGCTGATCAGCCCTAAACACTGTTGTAAAGATAGATTGTAGTGAGGAATGTAACTTCATGACATATACATGAATACCTGTCTTTGTATAACAGTCCTTAAGTTACATGAAAGAGAGTAAGAAAAATATATAATAGTGCACATGAAACATTAAAAAAAAAGCATTTCCGTTCAGTGTGCTGTTCGTAGGAGTTTATTCATTTGGTGTTGTCCAAGCCATTAACATATATGTACTTAAATAAGAGATATCACCATTGTTGAGCCTGTATTATATACATGTATACTTAATGAACATACCAGTATATCTATATGAAATTATCTAATGGAGACACTAGTGTTGATATATTGATATTTGTACCTACAAGCTTGGCAATGTGTCAGCCACATATCCACTTGAAAGTTCTTGTTTTAACTACCATGTGTTGTGTGAAAACTACATTAGTTTGATATTCCCTTCAGTTATAACTGTGTTTAATTAGTGAAGTGAAAAAACTCATTTTCACTAATTGGAATGTGACCGAATTACATACATATATAGTTGAATTTCTTGTGTTTTTTTTTTTTTTGTTGTGGATTTTTTGTTTGTTTTCAGTGTATGTTTTATGTGAAAACAGATAAAACAGTTTTTTAAACCTTAATTGTTTAATTAAAGAAGCAGAAATCATTTTCACTAATTGGGATATGACAATATTACATATATGACATAATATCTTGGTTTTTTTAACCCTGTGGTGTATGTGAATACTGCTTCAAAAGGATTCTTTGTTTTTTTAGATTTGTTTTTAGAGGAGTTTGTGAAATATATCTATCATATAATGAACACTGTGAAGACAAAAACAAATTTCTATACTGTACATTCAGGAGTTCTTAAATTTGTGGAAACTGATAAATTATAATCGATAAATTATACTGTGATTAACATACTCAAGTGTTTTATAATTTATTCGTAACAACAGTGTGAAAATGATGAATATTTTGTGATGTATATTGTGACTGATTACAAATTTATTGATTTTAATTGTGCAGTGAAACAGATAACATTTTGAATGGATCAAATGTTATTGAATGTATTCATATTAAGACAATGCTGAATACAAGAGTTATATAATATACATTGTGTACAAAATATAAACTATAATAGTGTGAAAACTTACAAATTTTGTGTATAAACATAGTGAGGTTTGAAGTTCTTTAACTTGTTTATGGTATTGTCTTGGAGATTGCAATAAATTATGTAAGACTATATTTATTTTAATTAAAATATGTATACAGAGCAGTGAAATAACGATTTGACACGAGACAGTTTGAAATGATTAAAAGAGATGACATAAAAATGACAAAACATGCTCTGGTACATCACTGTGTTTTATAAGAAAATATTTCTTTGCTGTCAGTCAAAGTTACTCAGAGTTTCTTGCCTAGGATACAAGATGTCCACCATGATAGTCAGATTGTCATGGGTGTCCATGTTTGTGCTCATTGAATTGTTGTTGATGTTGTTGGTGATATTCATTCAGATAACTGTTAGAATGTATTATGCACTGAAATGGATTGTGGCTGTTTTCTACAGGGCATTGGCAATTGAAGATGATAGAAACCAGCTGTCTGACTGTAAACACATTGAGGGTGAGTATGTTTTGAGTTGTCTCCCTTTAATGACATACTGTTTGTCTCTCTGCCTCTGTGTGTATGTGTGTGTGTGAGTGTGTTACTAAAAGAGAATGGCTTATGTGATATAGATTAAATATTAAGTATTTAAACAGAAATAATTAACACACTGTTATGTTTTAGTCCATGGTGAACAACAACTACTACTACAATTATTATTATTATTATTATTATTATTATTATTATTATTAAATAAATAAATAATAAATAAATATTGTTATTTACTTTCATTTTATTTTTCTTAATAAATAGTTTACTAAATATTTTCACTTAAGTTACTACAGGAATTTGCAATATAGTTAAAGAGTTCAATATACCATAACATATCTAACTAAGTACTTATTATTAATCTTGTTTATCTTTACCTTGAACCAAGAAAAATAATCATACTTACGCATATGTAGCATACACCCCCTTCACATACAATACGTGCATCTTAAAGATATCATTTTTAAGATATGCATACACACATTCACACACTATTTCACTTCATTTTACCTCATGGTATTATTATTATTATTATTATTATTATTATTATTGTTAATATTATTATTACAGGTGTATTACATCAGCTAAATGAAAGTCGAAGTCAGCTTGAAGATTTGTGGGCTGCAAGGAAACTCAAACTTGATCTCTGTTTACAGCTTCGGATCTTTGAGCGAGATGCTCTTGAGGTAAATAATTAATAAGAATAAACAACATTAAATAACAAAATAATTGGTTGAAGACATACACAAAAATCTTGATTTAAAATTTAAATGAATAAATTTATAGATTTTACATCAGTTAAGTGCAGTTGTTTACTAAAGTCTTCTTACCTAAAACAAATGGTTAAATCCAGCTTAGTAAAGAAAACAAAAACAATAAGAACAAAATATATATGTAAAATTATGGCTTTGATACATTATTGAACCTTAGAAGACTTACTTAGTATTAAAAAACTAATATTACTAATAACTAAAAAACAATATATTTCAGTGCTGAAGATACCTTGACAACAGGCATACTAAATATTATTAATTTTTTTCTGAAATATTGGAACCCAGTACAAAAAAAAAAAAATAAAAATAAAAAACAAACAAGGTAGAGTGAGATTACTAGAAGTCATGGTTTAAAGATTTCAAAGATAAAATTTTGGTGATTCTGAAATCTCTCACATAATGTTTTATCATTATTATCACTGATTACCTCCACAGACAATAACCCCTTTAATACCATGTTTTCCTGTGACATCATTGAAAATTATTGTCCTATAACCCCTGGAATCTCCCTGAAAAGTATGGTCATGTATCTTTGGGATTTTCTAGTAAAGTTGGGTGGTAAATCTCTGGAATTTCATGGAAAACTATATATATCCCTTCAGTTTCTTAAAAAATAATTCCAGCAAAGTTATGGTGATGGTGATGATTGTTTTGATAACAAAAATGACTAACATATGTGTCCTTATTTTATTTATTATTGTTAGGTTTCCTCGCAACTGGAGCTATGGGCAGAGGAATTACAACACATGGAGATGGTCACCGATGGAGCCAAAGCAGAGCAGCTGTTGCAGATGCACAATGACAGTGTGTTGCATATGCAGAACTGTACATTTGAGGTGTTGCAGAGAGGACAAGAACTGTGTCAGGTATATACATTTATCATAATAAATTGTTAACTATTTTTATAGTAAACTGAATCATAGATAGATTAAATATATCATTTGCTTAAGGCATTAGTTTAAATCTCTACAATTTTAAGAAATGTCTTAACCAGCAAAATGTTTTTTTAAACACTCTTCTATTTGAAGTTGTTAATTTATGTGTCCAAATTTATTTGCAAATGTGGAAATTGGATTTGTTGTTGTTATTGTTACAATTATTATTATTATCATTATTATTATCATCATTGTTATTATTGTTATTATTATCATTATTGTCATTGTTATTATTTATAGTATTATTATCTGTTTGAAAGACTAAAAGTTAAAACATTTATTATGTGACAGTTGACTGAAAGTTCTGGTGTGAAGCTGATGTCAGATTCTCAGTATGATGCACAGAGTCGAATTCAGATTTTACTGGAGTATCTTCATGAACGACAGATTGACCTCGAGACTTTCGCAGAACAGAAACGTATAAGACTGGAGCAGTGTGTACAACTTCGTAACTTTGAAATAGAGGCCAGACAGGTATGATCTGTCATTTCTTATTTATATTTGTGAAATGTTTGAAGTGTATTTCTGAAGTGTGACTCTAAAGACAGAGATGTTGAATATTATGGAGAATGGATGACCAAACTGGAGATAATTTTCTGATAAATTATCTTGCATGCTAGTTGAATTTCAGCAGAAGATTGTTATTATTAATGCTGTTATTCCATTTTACAAGCTTTTCATATATATAAATCTATCTATTTATGTGTCTGACTCTCTCTGTTTTTTATTTTATTATTATTATATTTTTTTTTTTAAATAGATTATGAGATTAAATACTATCAACATTTTTTTCTTCTTTTAATTCCACTAAGGATTTTGTAGGATTAATCAACATATGGGTTTTTTTCCCTTAATATGTAATATTATAAATATAATTTCCATTAGAATACATAATCTAATATTGGGTAGTATTTAATTATTATCACAGTCACAACAGCAACAGCAACAACAACAATAATAAATATAGTAAATATAACTGGCAATAAGAATAAAATCATACATTTTTTAAAAGGTTTCTTATAATTTTGACATACTGAACTGTCACATTTATGATAAATTTAAAATATTTCTAATGAATATTTCAGGTTATTTGCTGGGTACGCAATGGTGAGTCGATGCTGACTGCGAGTTTTATGTGTCCAAACTCACTAATGGAAGCGGAGCAGTTGAAGAAAGAACATGAACAGTTCATGATGGCTATAGAGGTAAAAATTCACTTAACCAAATAACCTCTTTCTGAGAAATCAGAAAATAAATGTAAATTTATTTTTTTTATTTAATTTACATACATAAATAATTTCTGACTATGAGTTATTTTCATATAAATAAATGTTGATCTTTTGAGATCTGTTTTTAGAAATTTCGGAGTAGGATTCATTTAGATTTTGAAATTAGTATAAACTGGTGATATTATAAAAACATTCTGGATGTGTGTAAAATTGTTAAACAAATAAAATGTTTAATTATTGATACTAGTATAAATATGAAAGAAATGCATCTGCAAATGATCCTTTTCATTCTGGTATGTTGAAATGCAAAACAGATCTATTTGAGACCAAATTCCTTTCAGTCATTTTAATGTTTTATTTAAAAACTAAAATATATTTATATAAAAAGTATATTTTATTAGATAAAAACTTTTTGTAGAAATAAATGTTTGTTTGCAATTAAAGTAGTCTTTTTCAGGAAAACTGTGCACGTCTAAAAATTTATTTTTTATTATTAGATATCTTATAATTATGCTAGCTATACAGATACCTAATATAAAAACATTTTTTTTATTTTTTATTATATTACTATTTTTTAAATATTCCTTTATTTAAATTTATTTATTTTAATTTTATTTTTTGGTTTATTTTGTAGAAAACACACATAAGTGTTGTGCAGGTTACTCACAAAGCTGAAGCTATGATACAGGGACAACATTACAACTCAGAACTCGTTCGAGCAATTGCAGAGAATGTTACATTGGCATGGCAACAGCTGATGTATCATGCTGAAGAACGTCATAAGTTAGTAATGGCGTCGATGAACTGGTACAAAACTGCAGAGCAGGTTAGTTTAAAACTGTTCTTAATATTTTCCTTTCTTCACTAAAAATTCAAGTATATTTCATATGTGTTTTATAATATTAATACTTCTTTTCAAATTGAGTGTTATTTTGAAACAAGTAGCTGAACAAAAATGATATTTACCTATAAAAATATTTAATGCCTGTTTGTTGTAGGTACTGGTGGTGTTTACATGTGTATACAGGAGTGTACATTATTAATAGATGAATATACACATGTGTATGTCTGTGTTGTGTGTGGCATATATATGTGTTTCTTCATACATAAAGATAATCCAGATATAAACTTTTGTTAGACTGTTAATTGTTCAATAGATTTATTTTATTTTTTATTCAAAAAAATTGAAGAAAATAAATATTTATGAAATTATTATTATTATTATTATTATTATTATTATTATTATTATTATTAATTTTTGTTGTTGCTGCTGTTGTTATTTACTATATTATTGTTATTTTTTCTTATGTATTCTATATCATCATGATTATCATCATCATCATTATTATGATTGTTATTGTTATTATTACAATTATTTTTACATTTATTATTATTATTATTATTATTATTATTATTATTATTATTATCATTATTTATTTATTTGTTTGTTTGAACTAGGTGTGGTCAGTGCTGGAGTCACTGGACAGGGACTACAAGCGAGATGAAGACTGGTGTAACTCTGAAAAGACTCACATTGCTGACAAAGCTGTCTACCTTAGTCAACTCATCAACAAACACAATGAACAGAAAGAGGCATTTCTAAAGGTTGGTGCACAACAAGATTAAAATTTAGTCCAAAACTGACACCTAGAGAATTTTCATCACAAATATAAAAACTGTAACAAAAGACACAGATGGATTTTTAAAAATTTGCAATGAAAAAACTCTGCTTTATTGATAATATTCATATCTGCTACATCTTGGAACTGGTCGGGTTAATATGTTTGTTTGTTTAATGACACCTTAGCACAAAAAATAAAATTGATAATTCAGTGTCATTTATTTTTTAGTATTAGGATAATTTTATAACTAAAAAAAATCATAGGTTTTATAACAGTGCCCCATAACAGATTTGTCAAAGATCTTGGTGTGGCTTTTCCTGTTACTAATTGTATAATATTGCTGGATTTTCTTTTACATGAGTTGTGCTTAACCATGCATATGGTGATTTTAGATTCATACATATTTTAAGTGTTAATTTATGACCTTAAACATTCAAATGAATTAATAAAAAAAATATTAATTTATTCATAGTTTTTTTTTCTCTGTTTCTCTTTATATCGGTATGTTTGCCTTTATTTTTCTGTTTATGTCTGTCTTTGTTTTCATTTTCTTTCCCTATCTATCTATTTATATATGTAATTTTACTCTAATTATTTCTTTTTTCTTCTAGGCTTGTACATTAGCTAGAAGAACTGCAGAAACATTCCTAAAATATGTGAACAGAAATTTACATTTCTTAGGTATGCAGATGAAATTCCGAAGTCCAGAGGGTCATGTTAAAGGTATATAATTTTTATTTTAGATTATTACGTGTTTAATATTCTCAAATTGATTTTATTCATCCTATATAAATGGTTTTAATCATGCTACACAGATTATTATGCTGTTTGTAGAATATATTGTTTTTTAAGTATGAACAAATGTAAAAAAAAATAAACACAATGCATTATTGTTATTGTTGTTATTGTTATTGTTATTGTTATTGTTATTATTATTATTATTATTATTATTACTACTACTACTACTACTACTACTACTACTACTACTACTACTACTACTATTATTATTGTTGTTGTTAATGTTATTATTATCATTATTCAGCTACACTGGATCAGCTTCTTCAACAAGAAAACATTGTTATAGAATACTGGACGGTGAAGAAACGTAAACTTGAACAGTGTCAGCAGTTTGTCCTGTTTGAACAGAGTGCTAGACAGGTATGTATTTATCTATTATCTTATTTTATTTTATTATTATTTTTACTATTACTGTTTACAATAATTACTATTTTTAGATGAGGTTTTTGTCTTATATAATATATTCCATATATTTATTTTATCAATTTATTTATTTAAAAGTTTTCTTTCCTTATATTTATTTATTTATGTCTTTTTTAAAATATATTTTAATAAATTTATTTTAATGTAGATTCTGTTTTATTATGTTGTTACAGTTGCAGCTGTTGTTGTTGTTATTGATACAGTTATTGTTACCCTTATTATCTGCAGGCACTTGAATGGATACGTGACTATGGAGAAGCATACTTGACATCTCACACAAATGTTGGTAGCACCAAACCAGAAACAGAGCAACTGCTAAAAGAACATTATGAGTTTAGAAACAAAGCAAAGGTTATTATTATCATTATCTTCATCATCATCATCATTGTTATTATTATTGTTATTGTTCTTAGTGTTCTTGTTACCATTATTACAGTAATGTTATAATCATTTTTAATATCATTATTGTCATTGTATTTGACAGTATCATCACAACCTGCAGCATTACCATTATCATAACCATCATTCTCATTATCATTATACTTATTCCATTATTATTTTCCAGTTATTATCAACATTGTTTTTGTTAGTCAAACAGCAATAAGCAATTAAATATTATAGTCACATGCTATTTTTCTGTTTAAAACACATGCTATTTTTCTGTTTAAAATTTCAAAAGTAAAGTATTGCAGATGGTGTTTAGTCAGAGTTTTGAATATTTTAATTTCCTTTAGATCTGCATATAAATATTATCAAGGTTACAAACTATATTAGAAAATCCATATAAATAAGAACAAAAATTAATATAGATCAACTAATAATTGTTAGTAGTGTGTATGTGTGCGTGTGAGAGAGAGAGAGAGAGAGAGAGAGAGAGAGAGAATGAATCTTCAAAGCAGTATTCAATTTTAAACTCCAGCTTGAACTAGAAAATTTAAACCTGATAAATTTCTTTTTATTGTATATGTAATTTAAAAAAATATTTTTAAATCTGGTTATTCATTTCAGTTGGCTCTGATATCTATAATTTCATTCTTTCCTTCTTTTATTTTTAATTTCTTTTTTTTTATTTTAAATTTATTAGGAAACTAAAGAAAATGTCAAACTGCTGCTACAGCTAGCTGATGGCTTTGTTTCCAAGGGCAACATCCATGCATCCAATATCATGCAGTGGTGTTCCGCTGTGGATAAGCGCTATAAAGACTTTTCATCAAGAATGGAAAAATATCGTCAACAGCTTGAGGGCAAACTCGGAATTACCAAGAATGAAGTGGTAAGACATTTTTAAAGCTTAAATCATGCATGTTTATAATACTTTTTTCTCTTCTAATTATGTTGGAAGCCAAAATGTATGATGGTGGAAGCCTTTTGCAGTGTTTATGGTTAGGTGAGTTTATTTTTTGAGAAACACTTCCAAAATGTATTTATGTTTAAGTTAATTTATATTTTTAAGACTTGTACTTATTTAATTAAAAAGTCTGGTGGTGTGTGGTTGAGGCCAGAGGGAACTAGAATGATTTTTTTTTTATCTGTGCTGAATTTGTGTTACTTTTGATAGTGAAGTATTTAATCTATGAGAAAAATGTGTTATTGGTGAATGCTTCAGGCAACAAACAGATCCTGATAGTCTGTTTGTTTAGAAATTTTAGATGTCAGTTTGAAAAAATAAAATAAATAAAATAAATTGTTCTGTCTTTTATATCTATTTCGTTATCAATGGTAAGAAGATTACAGAACTGTACATTATTTAAATATCTTTTAAATTTTTTTTACTGTTTTATTATTTCAGATATATTTATTTTGTTATAACATATATTTATTTTTATAAGATGTTCATTGTTACATTATCGTTATCATTTTTATCATTGTGATTAAGGAAACCTTTCCTGTTTTAGCAATGAAATGATGGTTTTATCTGGAAATGGTGAACTTACTTTGCATTGGTATTTATATATTTATTTATTTATTTATTTATTTATTTGTTGCAGCAGACTGAAAAGGAGGAGCAGAGACAGAGTGACTCATCTATAGAAGAAAAATTACATCACACACCAAAGGAGCTCACAGAACAAAGGAGGAAATCAGCACGCAGAAGAGAGTCAGTACTTTATTTCTTTTCATATTGCAGATTTTTATTATTGTTGTTGTTGTTAAATTTTTGTTGTTATTAATATTGTTACTGTTGTTAATCTCTTACTTATTCTTTTTTGGGGGTTCAAAAAAGTGAAGAATTTACCATAGTAATACATTTTAAAATCTTTATCTTATATTTTATTTATTCATTTATTTAATTTTAAATATTTGTTTTACTTTTACTTATTATTCTTTTTTTAAAGGTTTATTATGGCTGAACTTCTTCAAACAGAAAGGACGTATGTTAAAGATCTTGAAACTTGTCTGAAGGTATTTTTTTACTTTTAATATTACATTTTTAAATATTATTAATGAAAAAGTGCAAAACAAAAGGAATCTTGACATTTATTAACTGAAAATTATGTTAATATTAATTTTCACCTTCTTATGTTGTCTTCTATAGGTTTTTATTTTGGCTCTGAATAAAAATTCATTTTAAAAAATATTTTAGAGCAGTTTATACATTGTCAGTATTAATCTTTCACAAAAACTTTATTTTCAGTGTTATCTCTACACCATGGATGTTCCAGGAAACAACCCACCAGCAGGAATTGTGGGTAAAGGGAAAATCATATTTGGAAATTTGGAAGAAATTTACAAATTTCATAGAGAGTAAGTCTGAAAATATTAACTGTTTTGCTGGGTTTTTTTTTTTTTTTTTTTTTTCAAATCATAAAAAAAGAAAAAAGGAATAAATAAATATCAATTTAAATAAATAAATAAATAAATGATTCCCTTATATTCTGTATAATATTTGGAAGTGGTCAAGTATTGATATATATAAACAAAACATTATATAAATAATAGTAAAATAAAACAATGTATGTATTGTTTTATGAGTTAAAGAATTCTCTTCTGTTTACAGTGTTTTCCTCAAAGAACTGGAGAAGTATGAAACAATGCCAGAAGATGTGGGCCATTGTTTTGTTACTTGGGTTAGTGTTGTTCTTCTTTAGTTTAATTTATATTCATACTTTATATTCTTCTTAAGCAGAATCTTGTATTTTTGTGGTACAATGCTAATATGTGTGTGCTCTTTCAATTTTTAATATATTCATAAATATATAGTTAATTTTCAGACTATATTCACATATTTATATCATTGATGTACAAATTCATTCTACAGCAGCTTATTCCCACTTTTCTTGTTGTTATGCATTTATTTACTCTAGCTGTCATAATCATAATGTTTCAACAGTTTGTAGTCTTCCTGTGGAATATACTGAGAGCAGTTCTTAGACATAACCCCACTCCCAAAATAAAATTTAACTTCATTTTGAATCACTACATCATGTGAATAATTTATAACTTTTAAATTTATATTTTGTATTTTTAAAATAAATAAATATCTAGAAATATAAAGTGGGGTAGAAATCCAAAATAAAAAACAACTATCTATTTTAGAACAAGAATAATTTATTATTTAATCAGGCATTATACATTTTTTTCATATCTTATATTCACAGGCAGAGAAGTTTTCTATGTATGTGACTTACTGTAAAAACAAACCAGACTCGAATGCACTTTTGGTTGACCAGGCAAAAAGTTTCTTTGAGGTTTGTATTATACCAGTTTTTATTTAATTTTAATTCATATATATTGATCATTCGTCTTATTATTTTTGCCTATATTAAAACTGTTATTTAATATGCAAAAAAAAAAAAAAAAAATATTGACTTTATAATTAAAACTTTTGGCATTTGTTTTTCGTAATCAGTTTAAGGTACATTACTTGTTTAGGTTCAGCATATCTTACCAGAAAGGTTTACATTGTGATATGAAATGTAATGAAAAACCATTGGGCTTTGATAAAATTATACTAATATATATATATATATATATAGTCTCACAGATATTTTATATAATATAAATCACCTGAGATGTAGGTTATGAATTTGTCTTGAACATTTGAAAATATCTGGA
This sequence comes from Chrysomallon squamiferum, assembly GCA_012295275.1. Taxonomy (NCBI): domain Eukaryota; kingdom Metazoa; phylum Mollusca; class Gastropoda; order Neomphalida; family Peltospiridae; genus Chrysomallon; species Chrysomallon squamiferum. The sequence continues at coordinate 8,228,884 of CM022668.1, read as the reverse complement.
TATCTCAAATAAAGGAGTGATTTACCTGTTTTTTGTATTTTGTAGATTAAAAAACAGGAGAAGTAAAAAGACAATTAACATTAACTAAAATTTATTTATTTTAATATTTTTACACAGGAGATGCAGGCTAAGTTTAAACTGAATGAGCCAGTGGCCTCGTACCTGATAAAACCAGTACAGAGAGTGACCAAATACCAGCTTCTACTTAAAGATCTACTTGCATGTTGCGAGGAACACACAGGGGAACTTAAGGTAAGCAGATGACAAACATTTTAGTGACCAAATATTCACTTCTGTTTAAAGATCTTTTTGCGAGGAATAATTTTGGATATTAAGATGAAAACAGTGAACTCCAGTTGTAAAATTTGTATACTGTATTACAATATTTAAAAAAAAAGTAATCCACTAATTTTAAAGATTAACTTTCTTTACTAGCAGAGAAGGTAATATCATATAATGCTAAAAACTTGAAATATGGTAGAAAAATTGTCAGGCATCATCTGAACTGGTGAAAAAAATGATGTGATAAATCTGAGATTCTGTTGTAATAGTGTGAGTGTTTAGATGAAAGTGAGAGTGTTCTTATGTATATATATGATTATTGTTAGTCACTATAATTATGATTTTATAATTATAAAATTATAATTATTTATTATCATTATTAAAATTACTATTATAGTTCTGCTACAACTATTATTATTATTATTATTATTATTATTTAATTACTATTATTTCTGTTATTACTATTAAAATTGTTACTTTTATTAATAACAGGATGGACTGGATGTGATGTTGAGTGTACCTAAGAAGGCTAATGATGCCTTACATCTGAGTATGTTGGACGGTTTAGAGGAAAATGTTGAGGCTCTGTGTGAGGTTTTACTACAGGACACATTTACTGTGTGGGACCCAAAACTTCTCATCAAAAGGGAAAGAGAAAGACATCTCTTCCTGTTTGAAATGTGTCTGATTTTCTCCAAAGAGGTCAAGGACAGTAATGGAAAGGTCAAGTACATGTACAAGTTCAAACTAATGGTAAGATTTTCTATTTTTTTATTTTTTTGTAAAGTGTCATCATTAAATCTGTTTTGTGGTGATGTTTTCTTTTGTTGCTATTCAGAAAGAATTTTTTGTGTTTTGTTTTATGTCTTGTTTTCTCTTTGAAAATTTGTTTTGTCTGGTTGTTTTAATGAAAAGTTTTCATTTTGTTTTCTGATATTCAAAAACAAATCCAAAAAAGTATTTATAACTTTTTTCTTCTTTTTTTGTGGTTACTCTTTTATTTTCCTAATAAATATTCTTCTTCTTTGTGTATTTATTTATTCATTCCTCTATTGGTTTATTCATGCATACATTCATTCATTCATTTATTTAATTAAACTTTTTAAAATTTTATTCTATTTTATTTATTTATTTCTGTTCAGATCTCAGAAATCAACATTACAGAACATATTGAAGGAGATGAAACTAAGTTTGCACTGTGGACTGGCCGAGCTCCTATTTCAGACTACAGAATTATACTCAAGGTTAGTTGGGCTTTCTCTTTTTTTTCATTAGTTTTCTTCTCATATTATAAACATGTCTGCAATGTACAAAATTACTGATAAAACTATATTCTGTATCACAGTTGAAGATAGAAACTATAATATGGAACACAGCTAAACCTGAAAACTAGTGACTTTCAGAATCATTTTACATGACAAAATGTTCATCTTTTACCTTTAATAAGCAATGGTTTTGTCTTTTTATGATAGTTATTTATTAAAAAATTATGAAATAACCATACAACAATAATAATAATAATAATAATGTTGATGATCATATTCATAATAATGATAATGATGATGATGATTTATGTTCAGAATTTTTGAAAGTATTGTATTTTATTCATTATCACTAAACAAAAGATTGAAAACAAAACATTTATGGGCAGCCTAGACCTTTACTTAAAAATGTTTGATGTTTTTTTAAAGGCTTCTTCACTGGAAACAAAACAGAACTGGGTGAAGAAAATGCGAGAGTTGATTCAGGAAAGAATGACGTACATGCATAATGTCCTCAAAGACCAACAACCTACAATGTTCAAACCCCCCAAAACTCTTTAACTCAAGCAGAGCTAGTCGGTGAGTCGTTTGTTCTTCTGTTTATCCCCCATTCCAATTAGGTTATCATAAGCAGTGGCCACTAACCATTACTACTACTATCCACTACTGTCACTACTACTATCTATACTCACGTTACTAGAACCATTATTGCTACAACTCTCACCACTGCTATTTCTACTGCTACTACTTGTGCTTCTACATTATTTATTTACATTATTTATTTATTTATTTTCAGTGATATGGAAAGTGATTCCACCTCACTTGAAGATATTGGAATGGAAAGAAGAGGATCACTGACCTCCATCAACACAACAGCATCTACAGGGACCACTGACAGCAGCAGCAGTGGAGGAGGTGGAGGGCAGAAGGTAATGTACTTTGTTTTACTCTCTTGTCACCTTCTCATTACTTTTAGGAAAGGTATCTCAATCTCTGTCTAGCAGATGACACAATGATTTATACTGTATCTTAAAAAAAACATTTTTGCTAAAAATTAATTGTTATAATGTGAAATAATAACATCTTTAATAAGCAAATATGGAGTAGAAAATAAAAAAGAATACCTACCCTTTCCTACAGGTATTATTATTTTAACTGATGCATATAAGAATTTTTTTGTTTTTTTTGTTTCCTCCCATGACAGTTTGCTACTAATTACTGTCATTCTAATAAATTAGAAAAGAAATAGTTAAATTGCTGTGGGCATTATATATCAAATGAGAAAGGGAACTGGTAACATTATAATTTATATTTTTTCATTGGAATTTTGCAGTGTGTAAATCATACAATAAAGTGAACAGTCATGGTTCCATGTTGATAGCAGTACTTAATGCAGACTGTTTAAAAGCCAAATTACATGTCAGAAAAATTCTTGTTAAGATAATGAACACTTTGTTGCGAAGCTTTGTGTCAGCAAATCAACAAAAGATGCAGACATTTGAGACATTAATTAAATATGAAAACCATCCGACACTGGCATGACCCCAGACCACCAAGCTAAAATTCAGTGTCATTGCCAATACAAATTATTTATCCAGAAATACATTTGATGTTTTATATTGTTTAAAAATTAATTTGTTCTTTTGTCAGTTTAGAATATATATTTGTATGTATTCATAGGAATATTTACTTTTCAAAAGCAAACAATAACAAGTTCAGTTTGGATGAATGTTTAGTTTATAAAGATTTTACATTACATACCTGATAAATCACAAAACTATGGAAACTGATCACAGTTCATGTAATTCCAGCTCTGAGAAATTTCACTTTATTTTCATAAATAATGTTATATATTGTATTGAATTTAAAATGGAAAAGAAGGCATTAAGACTTAACCATTCTTTTTATTTTATTTTTATTTATTTATTTATTTATTTATTTTCCTTGGTTTGAAAAGAAATCCAGTTTAAACAAATTTTGTTGTGTCTTTGTATTTGTTGTGTGTGTGTCTTTATACATGTATATACAAAAACACAAATATTATATCTTTAAAACAATTACAAAAGAAATATTAAATCTTTTTTTCATTACAAATTGTATTTATGTAAAAGACACATGGAAAAACAAAATTAAGCACCTCCAGAGATAATTAATTACAACTGTTATTATGGTGTTCGATATGGGGATTTCATGCAGCTTTAAATAAATATATATCTCTGTCTCGGGCGGGTAACTACCCGAGTTGGCTAAGCTCTAGGGGTATCCGATACAGGATCTATGTATACATATAGATATACAAATACAGTAGCATGTTTTTGTTCACTGGAAACACAACAAATACAAGACACATTCAAAACTGTATTAGCACTAGTGCCTAACATTCAAAATAGCAGGACTAGAATAACAGTAATTTGTCACAACAATCACATAAAGGTTATACAAGCAGAACAGCAAATGTAAATGTAAGTAGTTACCCAGGTCCAGCCTGAACTCTTACAGTGCATTCAGTGGACAGCAACCCTTCCCCTGGAATCCTTTCACAGTTCTTCCCTTACAAAAAATAAATCTCTGATCTTTTATTCAAAAAGAAAAGGGACTTGCATTATTTGTCAGGGCAGTTCAAACCTTACTGCTAGACATCTGTGGTGAGATCATTCTGCAAAATAAAAGCCTGTAGCACCTATTGCTCCAGAGGCAATAATTAATCTGGCTTTCCAAAGGAATTCACGACTTTTTGTGGATTTGGCAGACTGAATCAACAGTCATGACAGAAGTAACATTTTACAGGCAGAAGATAAAAACATTCTTCCATCATACATAGAATATCTTTACATGCATGATGGTTTCAAATGAATTTACTGTGAGAGGCAAGCACATCATGCTTCTTTTGCTTTTTGTAAGAAACAGAATGTTAATGCACCAGATATAGGATTGTCACCCACAGTCCATTGTCATTGCCAGTTCTGTCATTCATAAGGATAGCATTTAAGAAGAATGCTCATTGAAGTTAATGGGTGACAACTTAGATGTCAACATTTATTTGATGAGGCAGTGATTAGTGGACCTCCCACAGACTAGATAATGTTGAGGAGAATGCTTTGTAGGTTTATTTCAAATGACTATGAACTTGGCTTGTTTTTCTTATTAGGCAGTGTCTTAGGTGATCTATACATTTGAGATAATCTGAAAGTAGTTGTTGTCCCTGATTTTGACAATTTCCCAGTCATCAGCTATACATATGGATGACAAAATAACACTGTTACAACTCTATAAAGGGCAACCATAACTCTAGATTTGAATTTACATACATTTGGGACATCAGTGAAGATCATATATAATAAATGGAGGTTGGAGGATTTATAATACTGATTCTTTAAACTGCTAATCTAGAAACTTAAATTTTATTTTTCTTATTTTATTAAGTCTGCTTGTTTTGCCAGTAATGTTTTGCTGACATTTGTTTTATTAGTCAACTGTAAAATTTCTAAGTGTACACAAGAGAAATTAAATCTGAAATCTCAGTTCTCTTTGACAGAATCATCAGAGCCTATTAATAATATATTTTTTCTGTTATGATACTATTTACTGGACATCAAGGATGAAGTCTATTCTGATTAACATTACCTGTTATTCTTTTTAACAGAATCATCAAATATTAATAATAATAAAAAATTCTTATATTTAAAACAGCATTATATAATTCAATGGTAATAAATTTTTATTAACAACATAATCAAATTTTACTTTAAATTATCAGCATATCCTAATGAAAATGAAAGGCAAATATGATTAAAAAATGATAGCAAATTTGATTAAATTATATAAGAAGATCTAATTAATGATGTAAGCAAATCAGATTAATAATAATACAAGCAAATCTGATGTCCACAAAAGCTTTATGATTGCAGCTCAAAGACCTTTACCCAGGAGACCCCATTCCCAGTCACAGCATTGCAATACATGTGTCTGACAACTTTCTTTGTCGCCAGGTATTGATTTTTCCTCTTCTCTCTCCTATCTTTTTTTTCTTCTTTTTTTCCCCCCTACCTCGTATTGCATCCCAGGGCTTGAAGAATAATCGAAGGTACAATCAGGCAGTGTTGTTTAATGCTAGATAAACTGGAGAGGTTTATGAGTCTGTTTTTGCTATTGCTTCTCTGAGGGATTTTCAGTTTGTGTGTGAGTTTATTAATGAAAATCTGTTGCATTTTAATAATGACATGATTTGAGGACTTCGCATATGAACTGCTAGCTCGGGTTTAGCTGTCGTTGATTTTTCTTTTCTCTATTGCCATTTTAACCTTCAGTGGTATGCAGTAGAAAGGACTAGAATCTTGTCAGCTTGCATCAAGGTAGTTGGTGATTTTGTTGTTGTAATTCTTGTGATATTTTAATTAATATTGTACTGGTTGGTGTAAAATTATGAGTGGCAGCAATTTGTTTAATTTTTAAAAGTATATTTACATTATGTAGTTTAAGAGATATTGTTAAAGTGGATCAAAGGGTCATTGTAGTGTGCAGTTGTCACAATGTTTTATTTTTTGTCATTTTTATTTGTCATTTTCATGATGTATTTTCTTGTCATTATCATTTGCAGCTGTCATGATTGTTGCATTTTCTTGTCATTGCCATTTCAATTTCTCATGATGTATGCATTTTCTTGTCATTTGCAATTGCATTTGTCATGATGTTGTATTTTCGTGTCACTGTCATTTGCATTTGTCATGATGTATTTTATAGTCACTGTCATTTGTATTTGTCATGGTGTATTTTCTTTTCACTGTCATTTGTATTTGTCATAGTGGATTTTCTGGTCATTGTTGTTGGCAGTCATTATCTTGCATTTTGTTTGGTTTTATTAAATATTAATACATTGTAGTTGACATTCGTGATATATATTACTTTTGTTGATTTTAATCATTTTTAATTTACATCTTTAAGACTTGTTAATAACTTGGCAATGAGGATGTTGTCATCTGCCATAATTAAATAGCTTGGAGTTAAAATTTCTGCTTCCTAGAATATCAAATTTTTTCATGTGATCTATAAAGTCAGTATTCTTTATCATTCTTGTTCATTCATAGCTACATTTGATCATATGCCTGTGTTAATCTGTATTTAATTAATACTGCAGCTTATACTGAGAGAACAATATCAAAATGATAATTTCTGCCCTTCAAGGGTTGTGTTTGAACTGTCAGTATACTTTTGTTTCAGGTTTCAGAATGTTACATAATCATACTGAGATTCAGTAATTAAGCCATTAATCTTAGAATAGCCTGCAACTATAATGGAGTTTTAACATTTTTACTGAAGATGAACTAAATATTACTTCAGGATTCTTAGTGTTATACCCTAGGGCAATGGATAAAATTTCTCAAGTGTTTATTAACACTTTTAGTAACTACATTTTTATTTTATTTTTTTATTTTTTATTATTATTATTATTATTTCTTTTTTTGTAATAAATACAGATTTATGTAGTAGATACAATGTGTTCCTTTTTAGCTTATTTGGTAAAATAATGTATTTTGTAGAGGAATTTAATAAATTAATACTTATTCATTAATACTTATAGCACTGTAATGTGTAGACCTTGCTCTCTGAAAGGAAGATGAGGTTTACAATTAACATATTCATATTCCAGATAGTCATAAAACCAATTATAAAAATATTATTATTATTATTATTTTTAATACGGATTAGTTCTTACATTTGTGTTAATGGATAAGATCAAAGGATAAAGAAATTAGATGGAGTCATTTGTTTATCATTATCTGTTTTTATATTCAATAAAGGATTTTTCTGAATCTGCATATTTAAATCGTAAAATAATAATAATAATAATTATTATTATTATTATTATTATTATTGAAGCAACAGAATCAGGGTTCATGCTCCATTTTTTTAAAGACTTGTTATAATGCTGATAATTATGTTTTTATGAGAAAAAATAGAAGAAAATACTGGATGAATTTAACAAAATAAATTTAAAAAAACAACAACCCAAAAACAAAATGAAAAATCAAGTAACCTTTTTAAAAACAAAAGAAAAAGAGAAGTTTTTGTACTTTCTCATGCTTGCTTTTACATGCATAGTAAGATACTAATGCATACACATGCACAAATATTATAAATTAATATAATCATACTTATTTCTTTCTTTATGTACATGCTTATTAGACACACCCTACAATCAAGCATAGATACACATGCATACACATATTTTCATTTCACATTCATTTTCATATATTCGTTCATAAGTATACTCTCTACTGAATTATCTTATTTATCATTTTGCCATAGATAGCTATGACCAGTTCATTTATATCTATATAATAATTAACTGGATTATCAGACATTGTCTAAAAATAAAAGAAATCTATTTTTGGCTCTGGCTTCAGCGTATAATGATACAGATTAGATATCAAATAGAATACTCTTTAACCTGTCTTTCTGCAGTGTTCAGGAGTGTATGTTAGATCATGGTTAGAAAAGAGGCTAGAACAGCAATAATCCTTTAAAGTCATCATTGCAAGTTTTTACCTGATATCAAACCTTTTATTTGTCCAATATACTGTGCATGAATCTGTCAGTTAGTCTTTCTTGAAACACTGGAATATGCATTCTGATATTAAATGCAATAGCTTAGCAGTCAAAGTGGCCAACATGCATTGTCTATTGAAATAACTAATGTGTATGAAAAACAAGTTGTTTGTATATTTCATGTTCCAAATGCTATTTTGAGTTGACAGTGTTCTGAGTTTCATTTATCAAATGGCTGAACTACGTGTATCTCTCTGAGACAGTTCATATAAACATGTCATGCTGCTAATCAGTGTAAGTAACCTTTGGAACGACAGAAATTTCCAATCTTGGATTCATCTCTGTAAAATCAAAAAATTATTTTGTATAATAGTCTGTAATATATAAAATGGTATTAAACCAAATATTTTTTAAGATATATATCATTCCTTTGTTATTGCAAAAACAAGACTATTTATAAATAACTTAAAGAATAGATTTTTTCTTCTGCTGTCTGTATTTTAATATTTTGTGTCACCAAAATAAACAAAGTACGGCTTTGCGAATGTCAAGGTAGTTGATGTTGTTGTGACATTGTGGCTGAAGCTGTGCATTAACAGTGAGTGATTATAAGCTATTTAAGGAAGAAGACAATTGTGGATTATTTTGAGAAAATTTATTATCAATGTTCAATAAAAGCTGTGTGTGTTTATTTATAATGGACAGTGTCTAGATGGGTAAATCTGTTTAAGTGTAAGTGTATGATGTATACAGACATTTTATATGGATCTTGCAAGATTTCAGTTCCAGGAAATATTCTGTAGGTATATTTCTTATTATATTTAAAACTTATATTACCTTTATGGTGCTTTATTTATTTTATTTTATTTTATTTTATTTTATTTTATTTATTTATTTATTTATTTATTTATTTATTTATTTATTTATTTATTTTTTTTTTTTTTTTTTGTATATGTTTATTTTGTCATATTACTTAATATTTTACCAGTATTTTTAACAAAAATACTGACAGTAAATTTCTTTAACTATGTTGCTGCAGTTTATTTAAAACTCATACATAGGTGTTTATTTTTGTTGTTCTATATAAATTATGAAAAACATTAAACAGAAAAATAGTTGTGTACCTTGGTGGATACATTTATTTAAGTGCATGTATTTTTTAAAACTAGTTCTCATTGTGGAGACAGGGATTTCAGAGGTGATAATGATAAACACAGTTAATCTGCAAATCTCCTGTTCATTATAAAGCAGAACTCTTTACACACTTATGGACTGGTTAGAATTTATTATTTTCATTTTGCTCTTTCAGTTCCCAAGAGATTTTTTTTTTTTTTTTTTTAATAATGAAAAATATTTTGAAATGTGTGCATTTCATAATTGGTTACCAAAACCTTCCAGCTAATTGTTACATGTCTGTGGTTTTTTAATGGATAGATTTATTATGAACCTGTGTTTACACACACACACACACACACACACACACGACACACACACACACATTTTGTTCTCTCAAGTAACACAAAAATAAATAATAATTATTATTTAATTAGTTAACAATAAAAAAGTAGATTTAAAAAAAATATATATTTACTACATTTAATCTGTGTTATTTTTTAGGACTTTTTATTACTACTACTACTACTATTTTTATTATAATTATTACATTATTTATTTAGAATAAAGTAATTTCATATATTTGACCAAAAAAATTAGAAGGAATATAAATGAAAATATATATATTAATAATAAATAATGATGATGATGATACACTCAAAACATTTTTAAAAATCACGAGTTAATTTCTTAGATATGTGTTTGATAAAAATTTAATACAGAAATCACACTGAAGAGATCAATGTAGTTGTTGCTGTCATGTTGATGTTTTTATGATTCACTGACTTCTAGATTGGTGTAATATTGAAGATATCTCAGTCGGTGTAACTTTGATGTTTATGCTGATTTCATGCATTCTTAATCCTAAAAATTATACTGTAGGTAAAAAAAATCTTAACAATAAAAATAAAATCCAGTAACTATGTTGTTGTTCATGTTGTTGTGACGATGCAGTATGGCATATAACATTGGAAAGATCAGTATCATTGTAGATGTCATGTTGATGTTGCTGAGATGCACTCTAAGTGAATGGTAATGAGAATCATAATGGGTTTCTGTTTTTCTAGTGTTGTTGCTAGGGCATCATGTTTTGATAATAACACAGATATTTTTAATCACTGAAACTATATTTGGTGTGTAATAGAAGTCTTTGTGTTGTTGGGAACATAACAAAATACTGTGATTATTGGTGCTGGATCACAGATGTACAGAAATAGCCATACAGTGTTTAGTTTGTTTCATTTCACAGTGGGATATGGAGGAGAGTTATGGTCTTGTATCTGGCAAATAATCATTCTTCTTTGTTGTTGTGGATGTAGTGATATTAATGTATTATACAGACGCACACACAGAGACGTACCTAATATACTCACAGACAAACATACATACATGTTCTTAAACATATACTCATATTTTTATATAAACACATGGATACACCAACATGTATGTACATAAACACAAACATACACACACAGGTGCATATACCCACACAAACACATGCACACACACACACACACACACACACAAAACACATAATATATACACACATTTTTAAACAAATACACATTTTTCTGTTTATATATATGGATACAACCACACATATATCCTTACAAACAAACATATGATACACATACTTGCACACAAATAAAGAGGGGATTTTAAATTGTAAAAACATATACTTTTTTTTAAAATTATAAATACAAGAACAATTCTTTAAAACAGTGTATAATAATAATTTGCAGTTCACTATTAAATTTGTTGAACACAGTATGCTTATTTACATTGTTAATAATGTAAATACATTCATGTCACACAATTTATATCATGTTTTAAGTAAAAAATAAACATTCAAGTACATATTGAGGATCCCTAATCTGAAATTCTTGGGACAAGAAATATTTAGGATTTTGTGGTATAAGGATAACAGAAGTCAACACATAAATGATAAAATTCATTTGTATTTTGTATACAGTTTGTAGATAGTCTGCAGGTATTTCATATTTTTAAAAATAAATTTGTGCTTGAAATAAGGTTTGTGATCACTACATCTATCAGAAGAGCTATTATTATTTAAAATATTGCAAAAAATTAATTAATTTTCTTTAATTTGCATGCATTTGTGGCCAACTGTTCACTGTTTTATGTCCATTATTTCCAGAAGTTGTTTTTCCTTACCATAATGGTATTTGTTTGTTTGTTTTTTATTAACACAAAATTTTGTAATTTTTTAATACTAACTTTCTTCATTAATCAAACAGCTGAGTTTCGTTAACCAAATTTAATTTCATGAAGCAAATGTTTTCTGATTATTAATTTTTTATTGTTTATTTCTGTATTTATTTACAGGGCCCTGCTGATGTCACAGTGGTGATTGAAGATTACACAGCAACCTCAGGCAGTGAGGTGAAGGTCACAAAAGGTCAGCAGGTGGAAGTGTTGGATGCTGCACCAGGTCACTCTGATGTGTGTCTGATTCGCACTGTGCCGAGTGATGGGTCTGACCCTGTGCAGGGCTTAGTGCCAATGTCTGCACTCAAACCCATTCCAATCCTGAGGGTGCCAGGTGCAAGAAATAGCCTTGACCTTGAAGGTAAATTTGTATATGAATAGATTTATCAATTTTATTAATGATTTATTTAGTATTATTTTATGTATTTTAAAATTGGATTTAATTATTTTAAAATGGAATTTAGATATTCTGGGTTTAATTATTATGAATAAATTTAAGTAATCTCAAGTCTGGATATGAGGATACTGGGTATTAAGTTTGATTTATGTATTTTAAATCTGGATTTAGTTTCTTTGAAACTAGATTTTCTTTTTTCTTTTTTTTTTCTAGTTGGTCCTAAATATTTCTGAAATGGATTTCAGTAATTTATCTTGTATTTCATATTGTATTTTTTAGTGTTTTTATCTCTTTAGATTTAAAAATGTTTGTATTTTATTTTTAGAATCAGAAAATGTTCCAAGTGGCTCCTTGTCATCTTCTCCTGTTACAAAGAGAAGAAGTAGTTTCAGGTATGATACATGAAGTAGTGAAGTTCTACACTTATTGAAGTAGTTTAATTTTAACTGTCCTTTGAATTCTTAAACAGAAACAGGAAATAGATTTAATAAAACAAAACTTAGAGATGTAATTAAAAACATAGATGTGGAAATAAATATTTTATTATTTAAAGATGGTATATGAAATATTGAATTAAAATAATAATTAATTTTATAATTGATTAGGAAGGATAGATTTTTATAATTTGATGATGTCTTGTCTGTATGTGTTTTATATTTATATATATATATATATAAAATCTTCACTCATATCTAACTGACACATACTGAAAGTAATAACATAAGTATGTTATGTTATATGATCAAATTATATTCATCATTCTACAGATAACAAAACAAATACTCAGTCAGTGTAAAAAAATGTTTATTATTACAAACTTAAATTAATATGAAGCTGATAATGTCAAAATATGTACCTAAAGAAGAATTTTACATGAAATGCAAAGCATATGTATTCTCTGTTTTAGAAGTCCACACATTTGCATACACACATACAAGCACATACACACACATATATTGTTAATTTACTAAATCCATAAGGCAGAATTTTTTGCTGTTGACAATTTTTCATTCACTAAACAAAGACAGATCAGAGATTATAATTTTATTTGTTTGTTGTAGAAAATGGTTAACAAACCCGGTGCGTAAACTGAGCCATGGTAAACTGGACAAACAGGGTGTGTCCTCACCTGAGGGTCAGCCTGCAAAGGGTGACAAGAAGACAGTTGTGAATGCACTGGTATCAGCTAAGGTAAGTAATGCATGTTTACTGACAGGTGAACATTTTATTTCAAGTTTTTCAGGTTGTCACAGTCATATGAGATATATATATAATTTAAGGGCATCATTAGTTGTTATTAAGTTTTATGTCAGTTTACTTATAGGGGATAGATAAGCAAATAAATAAATACAAAGAACAACCATAATATATAAAACTATTTTAAATAAATAAGTAAGAATTCAATATTTCAAGACTTGTCTATATGAAAATTATTATTATAAGAAGCAATTTAAATAAAAGCAAACACTTAAGAAATATTTTTTATTTAATATAATCCTGAAATAATTATAACTTTCAAACTATTATTTTTGGTATAATTCTTAAATAATAACTGAATATTAAATTTTAATACAGTTTTGAAATATAAAATTATTTTAATACAATTCTGAAATGTTCAACATCTTTAACTAAGTATTATGTTTTAGTATTATTTTGGTAAACCTGATATACACAATTCATATAAATTCTTTTTTTTTTTTTTTTTTTTTTTTCTTAAAATAATTCTAAAACATTAATGAATTAATTAATAAATATTCTTAAATAGTCATATTGAAATCATTATTATAAAATACAAAATTTTCAAATAAATAAATAAAATAATATGTTTATAGTATTTCTCAAATACCAAAGTGTATAAATTAAAATAAAAATAGTGAGATTTGATTTCTAATATAAATAATATATATACATTTTAAGAACTAGTTTCACACTTCTGAAATAAAATATAAAACTATTTGAAATAACTCAGTTTCAAAACTTCCCCCTTAAAATAAACCCCATCATATTTGCAGTAAATAACTAATTAATGATAATCATCATGGTAATTAATTACAACTTTACAATTTATACTCTCCAAAAAATTCAGGTGTTACATTCAAAAATTTTCATTAGCCTTAGGAGATTTATTTTCTCTTATTTTTTTGTTTTTGTTTTTGTTTTTGGTTCAGATTTTAAAAGTTCTAAGGGAAATAACTTAGACTAATAACAATTTTCAGTATGTGTATATTTGATTTTCTAATATATATATTTTTTTCAGAATTATTCCCCTTTACCCAATGATAAATTTATACTGTGGACTCTGTCAAAACTGGAATTTCTTGGGCCCAGTGATGTACAGTGTTGGTACAGAAAGATTAAAATGACATGAAACTGGATAATAGTTTATTACGAATATCACAATTTTCTGAGAAATAGATAGCATTTTTTTCATGTTTCTCTTCAAAGCAGACTCTTCTGTCATAGGAGAATTATTTTTGAGCTTACCTACTGAAACCATTGATGCAACTGTTCATTCAGATTTGGTTGTTTCCAGTTTTCTGTCTTGATTTAGTTCAGTTGATGCTAATGGTCATAACATTTAGAAACACTGTTTTTCTTCCTGTCTTAAATTTACAGCTAAAATCTTTCTGGTTTACACAGTGGATTTGTAAAAAACTCGTCAATTAATTTTGATTTAATTTACAATGAAAGTTTTTCTTTTGTTCTGAAATTTGCATTCAGAATCTGAAGTAGATTCATCTGGATTAGTGTTTTGTTCATGATAGATTAACTGGATAGGACTTTGAAATAGCATTGGTTTACATAGAAATCCAGACAGTGAAGTGCCAGTTTTAACAGAGTCCACTGTATTTTTCTTTTCAGAGTTTTCCTTTTAATGTTTTCAAATGTTTATATTTGTAATTTACATTTTAGTTTTGTCTTGATTAAATAAATACATGTATAGCAGCAGCAGATTTTATACACTTTCAGATTTTATGTAAATAATATTGTCTGTGTATGTAAATGTATAATAATTGAGGTTGAAACCACAGACAGTGATAGTCATCTCTTGGACAAGTAAACTTTTCTTCTTATTATTATTGAGAACTTAAAATTACAGATATGTTATATGTTATCTTTATTATGAAATCTCAGGTAACAACTGGTAATACTTGCTTTCATTTGTCAGGTAAGTATTCAAGTATGATTGGTGAAGTAATAAATCATTATACATTTCAAATTACATTTATTTATAATTTTGATCTATTTTTGTTTTGATTTTGTATAAACCTGAAAAGGCAGTAAAATAGTTGGTGATATTGAAAGTATGCAGTCCTGAACAAAAAAAACCAAAACCAAAAAAAACCCAAAGAAAAAACATTTTCAGTAAAGAAGGACATGCAAACACAAATAAAAATAAAGTAAAGAATCACACACACACACACACACACACACACACACACACACACACAACCAGACACACACATGCACATATGCTATTATTAATGTAGCAGCCTCAATATGCATTTTATTTTTCATTTATTCAAGAGCAGTCATGATCTGTCTTACTCATCTCAAGTTTATAGTGACATTTTTGGCAAAACCTCAGCTCTAAACAACTAAAGAAAAAGAAAACTTACTGCTTCCCATGTGTATTAATCCTAATAGGTTTAAATGGCCAACATGTTTTGCTAGCATTACATGTGAAAAGTTTGGCAAAGTTAAAAGTATCGGGTTTTGTCAGTGTACATTTTGTTTTCACTTGTTTAGTGTACTCCATACTAGTTTAGTGATATTTCACCACACTAATCAAAAATGGTAATAACAACAATAGCAAAAACAATAACAGCAACAACAAATATATAAATAAATAAATAATAAGCTGAAGTTTTGTTAAATATGTATGGTGATTATATTAATATATAAAACTATTTATATAACGGTGATTGTGTGTGTGTGTGTGTGTGTGTGTGTGTGTGTGTGTGTGTGTGTGTGTGTGTGTGTGTGTGTGAAATATACATAAATATATTTGACTAAGAACAGATAAGAAAGAAAAATTCCCTGGATATATGTTATAATTTATATTTCATTTTCAAGGTTAATTTTCAAAGCTGTATGTGCTGAGCTCTAGATTGATACAAATTTTATCTCAGTATGTACATGTGAATGCAGGTGTGTGGGTGTATACAAGTGTACATGAATGTGCACAGAAAGACAGATGAAATATCAGTAAAACAAATGAGTTATGTTTCTTCAGCTGATACAATATATAGAAATTACATGCTTTCTGTCTTTCGATGTTTTTCAAAATGTTAGTTACTTGGTTTCAACTTGGTTGCCAAAATTCAGAGGTTCTACCTACAGTATTTAGATGTGTTAATTTTGGTTTTGTAGTTTTTCTTGCAGTTATTAACATTATTTGGAATGTTATTTTTTTTGGGATAGTGGTTGTATAAAAGTTGTTTTTTATTGCTTTTTAGGGCAGTTCTTCCTATTTATCTGTTTATAATCTTACAAAATTATAAGATAAAAAAGATGAAATACTGAATATTGTTTATTTGTTTAGTATATTCAAATTGATAATATTACTAAATGGTTTAGTAGATAGATGGAGAAATGGTAAATAGGAAGGAATAGGATGATGTTGGTGGGGTGGCAAAGAGCAGGGTGGTTTTGGTGGGGATGGAAAAGGAAGAAAAAAGGGATGGAGAGGAAGATGAAATGAGAGACTGAGCTGAACAAACCACACTCACTAATAATTTTCTGTCTTTACCTGTTTGGTAATACCTCCATGTAATTATTTTAAAAAGTATTTGCTGTTTTACTTTTAGCAGAAAGGAAATTTTTGTGTGTATTTTTGTTTTGGTTTCACACATGTAGGATAGAGTCTTTGATTCAGTATTTATAGAAGGAGAAGAAAAAAAAATTATGTTTTGTCAAGAAAATTAGATTCTAAGTATTTGCTGTTTTACTTTTAGCAGAAAGGAATCTTTTGTGTGTATTTTTTAATTTTCACACACATAACAAGACATATCAAGGTCTTTGATACAGAATTTATAGAAGAAAAAAAAAAAAAAGGAATAAGAAAAATTACTGTTTTGCCAAGAAAATTAGATTCTAAGTTTTAAACAACTTAGATGGGCATCGTACCAAACAAAATAAACTCTACCATCTATTGTAATCATGTCTCAAAAATATTTTATAATCTGATTTCATATCACATGCACTTGAATCAGTGCTTACATCTGCACTCAGACAGTGCCAAGTTAATACCACACAATACAAATTCCTTGCTTTAATGTGGGTGTGTAGCAGAAGTTCTTAAAATATAAGATGCTGTTCTTGAAGGAGAGAGGGGAAAAAAAGATTTTAACTCGTATTAAAGTTTAGTAATAGAGTATCAGATTAACAGCAGAGAATGCAGCTTGTGTGTGTAAACAGTTTTTCCTTTTTTTTTTTTTTTTCTTACTTATTTAATTTTATTTTTATTTGTTTATTATTCTTATTCTTATTCTTATTCTTATTATTATTATTTTATTTTTTGTTGCTTTTATTTAAAAATGTTAGTAAAGAAACTGTTTACACATGCAACTTGCATTTTCTTCTGCTAATCTCATGTGTGTGTGTGTGTGTATGCATATATTTGTCATATAAAGGGGTATGTGCATATATAATATATACATTTTTAATTTATTTTTTGGTTTGTTTTGTGTTTCAGTCTCCTAATTTATTGCTTTCCTTTACATATTGTTTTCTTTGAATTTTTTAAAGGGTGATATTATTTTCAAAATTACTTTAAAAGACAAATAATGTTAAAATGTATTAATAAATATGTCAAAAAAAAATTGTTTTTGCTCAGCTGTCTTTTCAAGTTTATTTTAAAAATAAATAAATAATAAAAGGATAATTATGCATACAGTGTCTGTATCAAAAACTGCTTATGCAGTGTTTTACAAAGTAACATGATGTAATGATTTGTTGGTTTGTATGTTTTTCTGCAGTTTTTAGTTTTTCTAATACACTTGCTAAAGATGTGCTTTTCTTTTTAACAAGTACTTAAGAAAAGAAGAATAACAAATGTTTTCAGTTACATATGCATACTGCCAGAAACACCAGGGAATGAATATTTTGAATATGAAAGATTAATAAAATGGATGATATAGGATAGAAAGTGTGCGTGTATGTGTGTGTGCATGCATGTGCATGTGAGTGTTTGTTTATAACTGGAGTGTAGTATCTGATAATGCTTAGAAAATTCTATTTTATTTATACTTGATAATAAAATCTATTATTATTTATAAAAACACTAATACCATGTCTTACATAAATCCATAAATCCTGGAATAGTTCTGACATGACTTTGTTGATAATGTAATAGATAATGTATTGGTTTTATTAATAAATATGCAACAGACACTGCAATGTATACATTTATCAAAATAGAATGACAGTAATGTCTGATGCTGCTGATAAATATTTGATATGATTCTTTATCTTTGTTGAAATTTAGTTTTGCTAATATTTATGTTTGTTTTTTAGGTGATAATTCTTTATCTTTGTTAGAATTTTGTTTTGCTAACATTTATGTTTATGTTTGAGTGATTATGCTGCTGCTGCTGTTGCTGTTGTTGCAAGTATTGCACATCTCCGACATTTATTTGTGATCAACATCACACTCAGACAAGTCTGCTTCGGTTCTACAACACAATATGTATGCAGCCAGCATTGGTAAAAAATCAATACATTCATTGCTAGTTGCCATGGTTTCGATGCTTAGGTCAAGGGAATGACATGAGCCTAGCAACCAGCCTATGGAAGATGGAATTATAAAAGGAACACAGTGTGTATATATGATAATTGCATTGAAATGACTGATTAAAAACAATGAATATTTACTGTCTCAGCAGTTTACTGTTTAGTAACTGTTAAGTTAAAACAAAGATTATGTTGGTATTTGTTATTTTTGATGATTCGAGACAAAAGATGCTGAAGGAGAATCCCACTTGTAGCTTTGTTAATTTTTCTGTACAGTTTTACAGGTGCAAAAACATGCTCAATATAATGCAGAACAGATACATACATACATACATACATACATACATACATACATACATACATACATACATATAGAATATAAAACATATAGAACTCCATCTAGAATATAAAACAATTTATTACCCACATTTCTGTAAAGATATCATATTCCTTATGTTTTCAAGACATATAAAATCACACATCAACAAGTCTAAATGTTAACAAAAAATATCTTTATTTTAATTAAGTGGTTGCATATTTCTTGTAATATTTATTACATTATAAGAAATAAACCAAAAAAATTACTAACTAACCAACCAAATAAATAAATAAATATTTAATACTAAACATTAAAAATCAAGTTAAATATTATTCCAGTTAGGTTGAGTTTTTCAACATTTAATTTATATTTATCTAATGACTTTCAGATGTTATTATATAACAACATTTTAAAACAGCCCTGTCTAAATTAAATCAGATTAATTAGCAATAAAAAAAACAAAAAACACTGATATTTATACACTTTTTGACCAGATTGTATGAGATAAATACACTTTAACATGTATAGAAGTCACTAATTTAAAATTAATCCAACCATTATACTGTTATGGAAAAAATTATTTTCACCCATCTACACAAGAATACACATTTTTACATTTACAGAAACATTTCCTGAATTATTTAGCTTAGGTCAAAGGTAACGAACCAGTTTTGCATTCACAGAATCACTAATTAAACATTTAAATTCATTAAGTACAGATCAAATTTAAAGAAATAGAATTACTCATGGAACATTTCATGACATTAAATCTAGATCAAAGTTTATGAAATAATATGTTTCCTTTTTACAGGATCAATAATTTCACATTTCTCAGATTTAGTAAGTGTAGATCAACATTTAAGAAATAGACAATTTTGCATTCACAGAATCACTAATTAAACATTTAACTGTATTAATTGTTGATCAAATGTTAAGAAATAGAACATTCCACATTTACAGAATCACCAGTTAATTATTTAAGATTATTAAGTGTAGATCAAAGGTGAAGAAACAGACAATTTTGCATTCAAAGAATCGCTCATTAAATATTTCTTGAATTAATTAAGTATATGTCAGAAGTTAAGAAACAGACAATTTTGCTTTCACCAAATTACTGATTAAACATTCCTCAAGTTAATTAAGTCAGGGTCAGAGGTTAAGTGCAAGCCGAGAGGGGATCTTCTGTTTACATGAAGTAGCATAGCCAGTTAATTGTAACCATTGATTTGATAACTAGCCGATAACAACAATTACTTGACAGAACATCTTGGCCAACATCTGCCTGACTATCACACTTCCTATTAAGATGATCTTCTCAAGGTTATTGCTTTGTTTTTCTCAGTTCCAGCTCAATGAAAAAGAGTCCAGAGTCTCAGTTCATAATTGGTATAATTGAAGACAAGAACAGTTCACAGAGAAATAAAAGTTTGAGAAGAAGAAGAAGAAATAATTGTATTCCCCAGTAGACTGGTCATGTTTGTGAATGAAAATGTATCAGTAAAATGGGATGGCTATGAGTAAACAAGAAACTGATAATGTTTTCCGGGCTGTAAATGTTTTATTTATTTTTGAGTCTTACCATAATTTAACTGGTGTTAAAGAATTGAGGTGTTTTTTCCAATTCCAGTATTGCACTTAGTGCAAATTGTAATAGGAAAGATTCTCATACTGATTAGAATATGAACATTTTTAACAGTTATCATTTGAAACTGAAGTTATAATTAAGACATTTCCTCATATACATTTATATAAATATACATTCATGCATAACATTTGAAACAAATTTATTTTTATTTGTATGACCACATTAGTTGCTTCTTTGAGCACTGTGGTTGAAAGGTTAAAGATTTAGATGATAAAAAAAGTAATAATAATAATAAAAAAAATAGTGTAAATATTTTATTCATACTTCCAACTTACTATTAATTTATTTATTTGTTTTTGTTGTGTGTGTACTGTCTTAAGATATCAGTGTTAGAATACCTAATTCAGCTGAGTTGTATCAAGCCATTCAACCTGAATAAAATGAAGCTGATATCTCAAGAAATAGCCAGTTATTACTTTTGTCCTGCAGTCCTACATAATACAAAAACTAAATGAAATTAACTATTTTATTTCTTAACTCACCAAACTTGAGAATGAATGAGTGAATGTTTAATGACATTCCAGCATGAAAAACAGATTGGCTGTTGGTTGTCCATTCTTAAGAGTAACATATTTATGTATATTGATTTTGTTAGCACCTACAAAAACTACACATCAAAGCAAAATTATTAAATAATAACTATTTATTTGTTTGTTTGCTTAATGAAAACTCTTTTCAGTACTGTCTTTTAAGATCTGAATCAGCAATTAAACAATAAAGAAGTAATTTTGAACAATATATACACATAATTTATTAAAGTAGAATGTTAAGTAGGCCCATGATCACTGAAATAACTTCCAGTCAGTGATATACAATCTGATGTGAAATGTGAATAAATAAATATATTATGTACAGTACACAACCCATAGGTTAGTGTGATCTTGGCAAAGAAATTTCTTCTGACACTGGTAGAAAGTTAATTTCAAATTTATTTCATGATTATATTTCCAAATAAGTTTTACCATTTACCCATAATGCTTTCATTTTTCCGGAATTTCTTTTGATTTTTATAATTTTTTAATTTTAATTTTTCCTTATGTTTTGGGGTTTTTAGGGGTGGGTATTATTTTTTGTTTTTATTAATTGTTTTATTATTGTTGTTATTATTTTTAATATTATTATTACTACTTCTACTACTACTACTGTTATTATTATTATTATTATTTTTATTATTATTATTACTACTACTACTACTACTACTGTTACTATTATTATTATTATTATTTTTTTTTTTTTTTAATATTTATTATTATTTTTTTTAATATTTTATTATTATTATTTTTATTTTTTATTTTTTTTTATTTTTTTTATTTGTAATTATTTTATTTGATACGGAGGTTAAATATCAATATTAGGTTTAGGATCTTTGCAGCCAAAGAGTGCACAGAATTGCAACGTGGCCACTGTTGCTGCTGCTGCTTCTCATTTATACTGACAGCTTTGATTTGCTGGAAGAAAGTTTCCTGTTGTAAATAGTTATAAACTGCTTTTCAGCAGATGTCTGGCATGTAACTAGTTACACTAAAGAGATAGAAATGAAAAAACAAAATCCCCCTCTCCATTATTTTGCTAAAACTGACACCATATTTTGGATATTTTGTTTTATTGGTATTATATTTTCCTTCTTTTTTTTCCGAAATTAAAAAAAAGAAAGAAAAAAAGAAGAAATTATGAAAGAAATTAATGCAGATTTTTTTTTTTCCATTTCCACTTTTTCTTTTCAATTTTCTTCTCTTCTTCTTTTTTCAGATTATTTTAATTTATTTTTTCAGATTGTTTTACTTTTTTAAAGAAAAAAAAAAAGAAAATTGGGACAGTTCAAAGACTTTTGTTCCTTTGATAGTTAGATATTTTACTTCATATGTTTTTAATAATTTATATCTGGTTTCAGAAAACTGAATATATTGGGTGCAGAAATGCTAAGGTCAGTTTAATTTAAATGCAAACTATTTTGGTTCCATTTCAAAGACAAAGTAAATTAACCATTAAAACTGTTGCAAGATGTTGTTAAATGCTCTTGTCTAATTTAAACAGTAGTTTGCTAAGGTCATTGTTACTGGGTTGATAGCTGGTAGCTGTTACTCAGTGGTCAGTGTTTCAAATATTGACTTTGCTAAACTGTAAAAAATGTGTGTGCTGACAGATTTACATTCATTAGTAAAATATCATTACCTTGTACTTGTTGCTTTGCGTTTGTCAACCTCATATGTAAGTGTAGGTACACAAAGGCTGGCTGTCTGTATCTTTCTCTTTTTCTTTATCTTTCTCTCTCTTTAAAAAAAATCCCTTCCAGTATGGGTTCTATTTTATTTTGTCTCTTCCTCTGTTTCTCTGTCTTTCTATCGCTGTGTCCTACTCATATTTTCTGTTTAATTTGTTTTGTTTTGTTTTACAAAAACTTGAAAGTAATTGGGTAACTTGAGTAGTTTTGTAAACTTCACAACTAATTACTTTTGTAAACATAACTTGAGTAATTTGGTTTGTTTTGTAAAAGTCATAATTAGCTATTATGTAATTTGTGGTTGCTTATAAATGTCATAATTGATATGGATGGATTTGTAAATTTCACTTGAATAAATTTGTTTGCTACATTTCATAGTTAACTTTTTGAGTAAGTTGTGTTTAGCAAACTTCATAACTAACCACTTGAGTACCTTGCATTTATTAAACTTCATAACTAACCACTTGAGTAACTTGCATTTGTTAAACTTCATAACTAACCACTTGAGTAACTTGCATTTATTAAACTTCATAACTAACCACTTGAGTAACTTGTGTTTGTTAAACTTCATAAGTAACTACTAGAGAAACTTATGCTTGTTAAACTTCATAACTAACCACTTGAGTAACTTGTATTTGTTAACCTTCATAACTACTTGAGTAATTAGTATTTGTTAAACTTCATAACTAACCATTTGAATAACTTGTATCAGTTAAACTTCATAACTAACTATGTGAGTAATCTTATTATTTTTGTTGTAAATTTTAAAACTAATTACTTGTTTGGTAAAGTTCATAAATTAACTACTTCTGGAACTTATGCTGTTTTATTAGTCTCATTACTACATACTGAGTAATTTGATATTTTATTTATTGCATTTATTTTGAGATCATGTTTCTTAATGTTTCACTTGTATGGGTAGTTTTAAAAGTTTTAAAAGTATTTATTTATAGGGATACTTTTTAACAATTTGTTTAGATGGGTAGTAGTTGTAGAAGCTTCATTTATACATGTAATTATAAAAGTTCTATTCACATGGCTAGTTTTCAAGCATATTTGCAGGAAATCAATGTTTTAAAGGTTCTCACAGAAGCAGTAAAGTTAACTTTGAAAACATTCTGTGTAAATCACTGAGGTTTTAACTTTGATCATACGTAGTTACAGTTCAGGACAGGTAACTTAATCACTTACTTCTGTGTTTTTAACTTCTTTACTTGCTGCATCTGTGAACACTTTTTTCACAGGATTCCACTTTTTGTAATTACACTGTTTTTTGGAAAGATAACTCCCATAATTTTTATTCAAAAAAGCTACTTGATATCTGATTTATAAAAAAAATTGTTCGAAATCCAGTCAGCAGTTATATGTTACAATTGAAAAAGTTGTGTTTGATTTGTTTATTTTAAATGATCAATACTGCTATGAGAAAAAATTTAAAATATATTAAAAAGAGACAGTATCAAGGCTTCTTGCTAGATCAAGCCTAGTTTTTTTTTTCATTTTGTATTAGATAACATAATTTGTTAATTATACTTTTATCTGAAATAACTTCAGTGAATTATAGGGTATATTTTAGATGTACAGAAAAGTGCCCAAGTTAGTAAATGATCTATTTAAAAACAATTTACAAACCTGAGGCCCTTCTATTGTAAATATTTTGTTATGGTCTGTGTGTTTGACATTTAAAAAAAAATGGTAAAAAATACTCTCACAATCATCTCTCTCTCTCTCTCTCTCTCTCTCTCTCTCTCTCTCTCTCTCTCTCTCTCTCTCTCTCTCTCTCTCTCTCTCTCTCTCTCTCTCTCTCTCTCTCTCTCTCTCTCTCTCTCTCTATATATATATATATATATTTCTATTCACCTGATATCACCTGCTTGTGACAGTCACCTGACATTGTTTATTATAAGTTTAGAGATATATGGTCACCAGCTGTTACGTTGCATAGAGTAATGAGAAATTAGGTTACTACTATTTTAACTAGATCACATCATTATTTGGATATTACATATAGATACACAAACATATATATATATATATATAAATATTATTAGTATCAGACAAAAATTAATATGTGATTTTAATATGTAAGTTAAGAGAAGAAAGGCCAACATTTTTTAAGAAACACAGATTGTCAGAAATTGCTGTATTACTTCAAATAGTGTGTGTGTGTGTGTGTTTCTTTACAGATATGTAGATGTGTATGTATGTCAGTATACAGTTAGCAAAATATATATATTTAAATGAATATAAATATTAAATTATGCTTCTTCAGCTTAAATAGAACATACACTGTTTATGTTACCATCATATAATCAGATGTTTGAAATAGCTTGTATAATTTTGGAAGTGTTTTTATCACATACAGATTGAATGATGCTTTAGACAGTATCTAAAATCTGTAGCACAGATTAATATTTCAGCTGAAGCTAATGAATTCAGCCAGTGGGCAAAAATAGTTTTTAATTCCACAAATAATTTTTCGTTCCATCAAGAGGACATTTTTATCATTGTATGTAAGCAAATGTTTTTCAGTTCAAATCACCCAACATTTATTTTGGTTCAGCCAGTGATCTCTTATATTAGATGTAACCACTATGTATTTTAAATTCAAGTGAGTTTTATCATTTCTTATTTCAGCCTGTGAACTTTATCATTTCTGATTTCAAGCAGTAAGTATATTCAGTTTTGTAAATTGACAATTTCCTGAATATTTCAATTCCTATTAATTATTTATGTGTTGAAATAGTGGTTCATGGTTTAAGAATCAAAGGTCTATGGCCCATTGATAATTACAATGTTTCTGTTCAGTTGTATTGATCTTTACATAAATATATTATCAGCTTATTAAAGTGCTCTGGCTGTTATCAATTAAGTACAGAAATTAATTTTTAACTTGTACTGTTCAGAACACCAAGTGACAGACATAGCTGATATATTCAAAGTTATATACATTTGTGCATTTGGATTCTAAGTGTATGCACATATATACATGTGTGCATCTGTGTATGTTTCATATCTACACTTAGTGTTTTGATGGATATTCAGATTTTCCTTGATTAAATGTGAATAAGTCAACCTGACCCAGATTACAAGATTCCCTGCAGACCATTTGATAGGAAGTGAGAAAGCTTTATTTATCATCTCTCTATTGATTGATTGCCTTCTATAAACAGCAACAATAAACGGGTACAGTGGTTTTATTTCCTTTCTGTCCAAGAGCCACAGTAAGATTTGCTAAGTGAGATTCTGGGACCTTGGCAGTCATAAAACAAATTACAGAAATCTTGACTTCCTGTTCGCTATTTGAAATCATCTTTTGAAGCATTGTAGTAGTGGATGATATTGATGCAGATGCATATATCATTCAGATGAGGGTGTAGTTGGAGCATTGCGGATAATTGTTTTTATATAGCTGAATTTTTGTTTTAACATTAATATCATTTTGAGGCTTTCTTGTAATAAGGTCATATATTTACAGATAACCAAATGATTTGAATTGGACAGTTGGTTGTGTTTTTATAGTTTCATTTGGAGAATTGGCAGTAGCCTTTGAGGAATATTGTAATTGATGGTGGTGTCCTTGAAGGTTGCATCATCACAGACAATCATTTCAGTGGAGCTTACTGGTTGATTGTATTTTAGTGGTTGACACTTTTCTGTGGGATCTGTCATAAGTTCCTTATTACTAGGAATCCATCCCTGCTGATCATATGATCTTTGGAACACCATATAGGAATATGTTATTGTCATATGTTTCATTATGAAGGTTTGATGACATTCTTTTGTGGCATCACTATCAATGATTTTATGTTTGAGAAACTGACTGCATCATAATAATATATACAGTGGATCAGAAGGTTGGATTGTAAAGCTGAAATTATTTTCTGATATTGGAAGCATTTGTTTCGTGCTTTGTTCTTACAGCTAGTAATATCAGTAGTTCAGAAATAATAATAAGTAAAATACATCATTAAAGTCAATTACGAGTAATGAAACTCTTGTTATAAATTTTTTTGTTTGGTTGAAGTTCTTTTCTTACAGTTGAAGTGCTTCTTTTTGGATAGTGTTCCCGATAATAATAATAATCTTGATATGTCATTACATAATTAAAGACAGGATACTCATTATAACTGATTGTTATGGATACAAGTTTAAAAAGGTTTCATGGTTCATCATAACAACAATAATGGTAATAATAATAATAGTTATATATATCATTTAATAGACAGTGCTGTGGACATACAAAACCTGTTGTTTGAGTTACAGACAATCAGTTGCTTATAGACAGTCCACTGAGGTGTGGATGTCTACATCATTGCAGCTGATGACATTGTTGTGGTTGTGGTTCCGCTGTGACATCACTAAGAGATTGAGAAAGTTGACGGTTTCCCAATACACTGTCATCAATCATTGGTTCGTGCCATTCTCCCATCTGATCAGCTTTTATCTTCACAGTCCGTGGGTATTGATCTGTCCAGGCACAACTCACTGCCTTCTCGTTTACTCGTTGTTATGGCGCTCGGAATCCACAAGAATTTTATTTACCCTGTATAAAGGTCAGTTCTAGTTTACTAACAAACATATTGTAATATATTTTACATAAAATGAATACAGTAATAAAAAATTGTAATGATTGTAATAATAATAGTTGTAAAATTCTGGTTGTCATGCAGAGTGATTCATATGTCTACATTAGTATTGGTGAAATGTGTCACAAAGCTTGACGGTTGATTTGAGATGCAATATGTTGCCACAACTGCATAATTACCTAGTGTCGAATTTCCGTTTTACCATAGCCGATAGTAGAAAGAAAATTTTATTTTGTTTTTGAAAAGATAAAAAACATCAGTATGTAAATAAATTATAGATGTCACTATAAAGACAGTACACTGCACTCTTTATGTAACTGGATGTAAACTGTCCCGGTTTGTAGAATTATTTATAAATTATTGTGATGGAATAATTTGCACGATTCCAGTTGAATATGTAAGTTGTTGCTTGTTTTAGTAAGTTGTTAAAAAAAGGTTAATACTTAAAATTGGTGTGAAAAGAAAGATTGTATTCTTGATACAAACAGTTCCAGTAGAAATTATTTATGGCTCACCACAGTGGATTAATTTACAATGAGAAATAAATTGTCCCAGTATGTAGAATTACTTACAGACTACTGTTATAGATTAATCTGCATGATTCCAATGCGATTACATGTGTAGCTGTTTGTTTTGTTTTGTTTTTTATTTTAAGAAAAGGGATAAATACAAGAGTATGAATAGAATGTTTTTTCTTTATATAGGTTGTCCTATGATATAGAAATTACTTTTAAAGATTAGTGTAGTGGATTAATTTACTTATTTTCAATCGAATATTTATTGGGTTGGAAATAACTGTGGTGTTCATCACACAGAAAGATGCCAAGTTCTGGAGGATGGAATCATGAAGCTGATTCAGAAATGGAAAAAGGTAGTGGAACAAAATGGCACATAATTATTTTGTTGAATAAATCTATGTACAAACATCTAAATGTTGTCTTAAAAGTTCACGTGAATTAATACTATGAACTTCTGTACCAACCCAATATATTTATGTTGGTTGTTTTTTTAGGTTGTCAAACCAAACAGATAAAATAGAGGAGTAGTAAGGTTTGAATAGGCAGGTTTTACTGTTATAAATCTTGTGTACTATGTTGGAAGGTTTTAGGTGATTCTTATCAAATATGTGAAATGGGGTTTTGTTGTTGTTGTTTAGTTGATGAGTTTTCCTGTTTAAGAAATTAAATAATAAAATAGGTTTGTAGGTATTTGAAAAATGCTGTGTTCTGTTTTATTAATGACCATTATTTCTTGAAGATGTTTTATCAAATATATCAGCTTGTTTTCTGTTCCTTTAACTAACAGACACGCAAATAAATCTGTTTATAGATATGATATTACTACTGATTTATACTGTAATTAATGTATGATTATTCATTATAGTGG
Organism: Chrysomallon squamiferum; assembly: GCA_012295275.1. NCBI lineage: Eukaryota > Metazoa > Mollusca > Gastropoda > Neomphalida > Peltospiridae > Chrysomallon > Chrysomallon squamiferum. Next base: position 8,200,160 of record CM022668.1, on the reverse strand, counting down.
ATTAATTTAGCTGATTTTCATCAAATAAGTTCTCTTTTGTTTCTCCTATAAATTTATTTTATGTTATTTTAAATGTAAACTTATGTCTATATAGGTATGAATTTAAAAACCTGTACACTGCACTCAGATTTTTGCTGTTATGAAATAATTATTTACAGATTGCTGTCATAGATTAGGTTAATAAGTAATTCTACTCAGATGTGTAAGCAGTTGTTTCTTTTGGGGGTTTATTTTTACAAAAATAACTGACTATACATTAGAAAAAAATATATACTGTATGTGTGGCTTACACTAGTATGCTGGATTATTTGTAGATCATTATGGTGGTGTAATTCAGATGATTTTAATGAAATATGAAAGCTCTGATTTGTTTTATTTATTTTTAATAAATAGAACTGTTTGTAGATATGAACATAAAGCCCATATATTGAATAGATTTGTTTGATTATGAAAGAAGTGTTTATAGATTAATATCACTGATTAATATAAGTACTTCTTATCAAATATGTAAGCAGTTGTTTATGTTGTTGGTATTTATTTATTGTTTAGTAACAAGTTTTGATTTTGGCCTTATGTAAAAAGTATTAGAGATATTAATTTGAAATTCTGACCAATAATGGTAAAATCTGTGTATTCAGTCATATGCATTTTAGAAAGTTTAAAACTGTATTTTTTGAAATATGAGATGTTTAAGTTAATGTTTTTTAGTTTTGTTTTTTATTTATTTATTTAATTTTTATTTTTTTATTTTTTTTTTTATTATTTTTTTTTTTTCCCCCATGCATATGTTTATTACTTCACTCCATACATACATTTATTTATGTTTTACTCCATTATATTATATCAGTGATCAATCTGATGAAATTTTATTCAGAGAAAAAGTAATGTGTATTTGTATAAATATATGGAATGATAAATATACCATATTTACTCTACAAATAAATTGTGTTTGACCTATTGCTGATAAATTATCATGCTGAACTGCAGAAAAATTATATATCTTATATCTATACTAACTAAAGTTTGCTTATTGTTGTTTTGTTATTTTGGGGTTTTTTATTATTATTATTATTATTATTTCTAATTTTAAAAAATAAACATTAAATGTTATGTAAGTATGAGTAAAATTGGTCCAGAACCTAAATTTACTTATAATGACCTTGTACATCAGGATATTTACTATGATTTATGTAAGTTACTCTCTCTCTCTCTCTCTCTCTCCCCCTCTCCCTCCCTCTCTCCTCCTCTCTCCCCTCCCCTCTCTCCCTTCCCCCTCTCTCTGTCTCTTTATCTTTCTCTCTTTTTCTTTCTAATTCCTTGACTAAACCAGATGTTAAATTTCCAAAAGTAAATTTGAAACTCGTTATCAGTAGGTGTTGAGTAAAAGCAGAAAAGAAAAGTATTGCCAGAAACAACAGGACAGGAAAATGTGGCATCCGAAAAAATATCTCTGATATCTTCTTGACATGCCAAAAATAACAGTAATTGATTAGCTTATCCACTGACACAGATTTTGAAACATTTTTTTATTTATTTATTTTTTTAACATTTCTCTCTTATCTTTGAAAAGTAAGTAATTTGGACAGCTTATGGTCATAAGCAAGATTAAACCAAGTACTTGAGTCCTTGTTGCATCAGTGCAAAAACATTATTTAAAATATTTTTTAAAAATAAATAAAAAATAAAAATTCAGTTATAAAACTTTTAAGAACTATTCATAAAAATAAATATTTTATCTCCTTTGACAGTAGAATAATAATAATAATAGTAATAATAATAACAATAATAATAACAAAACAACAACAACAATAATAATAGTAATAAAATATAATGGAGGGTTTTTAAATAAAAATCACAGGAATATACTGATCAGTTATGTTATTATTCTTTTGGCAGTTGTTTATCATCTGATATATAAAGAAAAATAATTTTAAAAGTGCCTTCAAAAATCAAAGTATTCATAGCTTACGTAGATTTATTTTATTGTACCTTTTGATAGGTGATAAATAAAAATAGTTTGGGAACAACCCACCACACCAAATCAAAGTAGTCACAGTTTATGAAGACTTATTTTTATTGTGCTTTTAAATAGATAAACTCAAAAATAATTTTAAAAAACAAAGAAAAGTAAGAATAACTGAAGAGCATACCACAATCAAACTCAAGTTTAACAGATACTGAGACTCTATTTTTGAAGTGGCCCATATCCTTGACTTATTTCTATTATCGTTAACTTGAGTTCTGTTTTCTTACTAACCAAAATGTGCAGCAGGTTCATCATACTTAGCCTACCTATCTGATACAAGATTTATTGCTTCAAAGAAATATCAAAGTCTTCTGTGCTCTCATGCCTCGAAGTGTGTTCTTTGTCAAAATGATATTTGTACAGAGGTTTTCAGTCCTAGAAAAAATAAATAAGGTTTTTGTTTATCATCATCATCATTATTATTATTTATTTATTTATTGTCATTGTATTATTATTTATTTAGTACATTTTTTTTATTTTTAGTTGTTATTAAATAGTTTTAGGAAACATTTTACAAAAATCTGACATCTTTCACAGTTTTGAGAATTTCAGCTATAGTTTGGTTTTGGATTTATCCAAAAAACAATAATAATAATGAATAAATAAATAAATAAATAATATTAATAAATATATTTTTGTTTTAGTTTTTATTGATTTTGGATCAGTTAACAAATGAGTAAATTTTATTAGTATGTTATCACTTAAGAGGTTGATCTACAATTTATTTTTGAACTCTTACATTTGTATTCATAAACAAAATAGCTAATTTCTAACTAAAATGTTGCTGCTTGGGACATCCACCCATCATTTTGATTATTTTTGGTTTTATTATCCTTATTAGCAAAGAAAACTTGATTTGTTAGACACACTGAAAGAATTTGGCACAGTTGGTTATTGCCTTACTTCATGAATACTTGTTATTTTGTATCAGACCTACATGAAATAAATGTGAGGCGTAAATCTCCCTAAGATATTCCTGTAAATCTACAAGTCTACATAATATTCCCAGTGTGTTAATGTTCTGTCAGGAAGAACTGGGTCAGATTCATCAGACTCTAACTACAAAAATGTTAATGTTCTTTCATGCTTCTCCAGATTGCATATGACATTTTGATTAGATTAAATTTTCTCAGCTAAAAGGTTTTTTTATATACAAAAACAAATATTAATATTAATTAATTTTATATATAGAAAAAGAAATATATATATATATATATATATATATTTTTTTTTTTTTTTTGGTAGATAATGTTATCTTCCATACTTAAAAAGTAAAAAAGATTAAAGAAGCTATTAAGAAGATAATAAATGATACAGAACATATCTGTTCAGTCCATATCGAGGCATTCTGAAACAAAATCTAGTTGGGAACATGTCTTAACAAACTGTTGTATTACAATACTCTTTCATCATTTTGAGATTTAGATTACCAAGTCCTTGCTATGTGACTTCAAGGTTCTAACAGATTCTTGGATTACATTAATCTGACTTGATGATGTTCATCTAGATTAACCAAGCAGTTGCTGCATGACTTCAGTATTCCAACAGATTCTTGGATTACAGTAATTTGGTATTGATAAAGTTTATACATAAATGATTAAAGTACAGTTTCATGGTTGTATCAAAATACATGGTTCTAATGTTTAATTAAACTTGGATAACAATTAGTTGAAGTTACAGATCATGTAGATTGTATTGGCAGTCAGAGGTAGCAGTGTATTGGCAGACCACTGTCACTGAACTAAATACCTGAATTAAAATAATCTGGTTTAGAGGCTAATTTACAATGGTTAAATTGTTTTTTTAAACTGTACAGTTATAGTTATTAGAACTGGGTATTCTACAAATTCTTGGATTACAAATAATCTGCTTTAAATATGTCTAAATATAGTTCTAGGTTATATAGATGACCAGAGAATGGTTTGGATGATTTTTTGGATTATGTAGATTGTTATTTCGTGGATTACAATTATCTAGTTTAAATGAGATTTTAGATTATGAACATAAGCAGAACATGGTTTAGATGAATTTATGTAGATTATCAGTCTGTAAATGCTGGGCAGATTGTAAGAATGGTTTAAATAGAGAATGAAATAGCTAGATTAATCTGCTCCTACTTACAAAACTTTTTAAACCTTACTGTAATTTAATCAAATTTTCAAATCTCTTAGTATTTGGATTATATAAAAATAAAAGTAATTTGGATTATATAAAAATTATGATGTACTTGTCCAGTAATTTTGGCATCATAGAAAATTCTTGGAATTCATTATTTGATTTTAGAAAGTTGTAAACTAACAGAGTATATTTAAAAGATTTGAGTGTACAGTGTACAGGTTAATTCATAAAGGTTGGATTAAGCTAAAAGTGATAAAAGAATGATACAATTTTGGATTGAACAGAAAGTGCAATATATAGGTTATGTATTCCTTCATAATAAATACAGCACACAGTCAAGTTTTTAAAATATATAAAATGTATAGTGTTTTAGCTAGATTTCTTCAGTTTCTTGGATAATTTTAATCCTACTTATATAAAATTGTAGACAGATGATGTTATGAGAAAGTGCTACATGCAAAAAGAAAAAAGCTAGTTGACATTAGAAGTTGTATTTCATGGTTTAAGGTATATTATTCCAAGACTGTATTATGTCAACTTTAGGTGAAATTGTTGTTTGGGTCATTTTACTAGAGAGTGCAATATGCTGCTAGTTGTTTCAGAAGTTGCCCTAAATTTTACTAAGATAAAGTTACCAGAGAGTGCAGTGTATTGCTAGATGACTTCAGAAGGTTTAAAACTTCTTTTGTTAATGTAATGGTAATAATCAATGTAAAGGCTATGTTGGTAACTACATGCTGTTCTTTTTCTCTGTATAGCTCAACACCTCAATGGAGCCATTCTGGAACGGATATACTGAAAGTTTTGTCAAAATATATACATGTAACATAAGTGACCATGGGCAATGCAGCAGAGATTTCAGATCTATGGTTACTGGTCTTGTATAAACCAACATTCCTAGGACAGTGTTTGTGTTCTTGTATTTAAAACAGATACTGGTGTGAAAAACGCAAGCTCAACAACATTAAATCTTGGATCTGCTAGATTGATTTCCAAAGGTGAAAGACTTTATTTGGTTTAGTAGTATAGACAATATAAGGAGAATAAAATTAAAATAATTAAAAAAACAAGAAAAGAAGACAGAAAAAAACAACTAATTGGCAAAACAATATTAAATTTAGTGTTAAATTGGTTGAAAATTAATTCAGTTTAAAATATTTTTGAACTATCAGTAAAACTTAAGTTTAAAATAATAATTATTATTAATTAAAATTAGTATAAATATTATGCAGCAACAATATAAAACTTATTTAGTACTAAAGAATAATTTTTTTAAAATCTGTTGAGATTGTAAGATCCTTTAAAATATTGTTTTTATCAGTATTAAATTAATTCAAGTTTGGATTAAAAGACTATACAAAAATCACAAACAAATTAAAATATTGTGTTGGTACAGCATGAAACAGTATAAAGAGAGACAGCAATATCAAAATTTATTGAACTATAATGTAGCATAAATATATTGAAAAAAGAGATACACTAGCAATTGAAGAATTATGCATATAACATAAAAAACATTGAAAAAAGCTGCTGAATAAAATCTACTGAGATGTTATGAATAAGAAGAAATATTTTGTAGTTGCAGTATAAAATCCATTTTCAGATCAGTGTTTGAAAATCAGATACCAGAAACCTAGTAGAGAATTGTGAAATCAGAGATTCAGAAATGACAACAAGAAACTGTTTGAGTACATGTTTTACAGTTACAAGAATCTACACCAACACAAGTCTACACACTTGATATTGTGCAGTTCTTCTTACAGAGATTAACTACATTTGTGTATTTACATGTATAATATGTACATGTAACTAATAGTCTTTCAGAATCAAAATACGCATCATCTGGATGTTTTATAAAATGTTGGCTGAGTTTGTGAAATGTCTTTGGGTGAAAATATGCATGAAGATTCAATAATTTAGATGCTCCAGAAAAACCTAGATAAAGATGGATAAAACAGGAATCCTGCTTCCATGAATTAACAGAAACATAATCTGGGGGTTTTTTATGCACAAAAATTCTTGTATATACTATAACCAAAACTCTTCAACCTATAATGCAGACTGAGATTTTATATGTTGCTCTGTAATTCCAAAGTGATTTTGGTTTAGAACCTGAAAGTGGAAGCTTTGATTTAGATTCTTTTACAATTAAAAATAAAACAACAAAAACACCAGTGAACTGGACCAGTATCAAGATGCAAAACATTGGAATTCTTTTCACATAAATTAAAACAAATATCATTTTTTGTTATGTACATATTGGATTTATATATAATCTTTTTTTTTAAATAATACAGCGAAATAAAACATCTTCATCTTATGGTGAGGGCAGATATTTCAACAAAGGTCTTAGGTTCAAAACCTGCCCACAGAACATACAGTATAGATGGTTAAAAAATTTATATACTGGATGGAGAAAAAGAGGTGAAACCAGCATTTGATGTTCTGTTAATGTTCCCAGAATGCCTGGTGCGATTCTATCGTCACTAGAGCTCTGGTTACATCTTTTGATAAAAGTTATGTTGGGCAAGAGATACAAGAAAGGAAGGCACAAGATGTCTATGGCTAAACTGTGTTCTTGTGTTGTCGCAGAACCTGAAGAGTTTCCTGAAAGTTGTCGTCCTTATGCAGCCTCATCCAGAGACAGCTTGGTAAGCTCTAGACTCTTTATTTATCATTATTTAAATTATATATTTATTTATCACTGTTACTGTTGTTGTTGTTGTTATTATTATTATTATTATTATTATTATTATTATTTTATTATTATTATTATTATTAAGATAACATCTACTATACTGACATCATTTACAATTTTTTATATATGAAAATCTTTGTTAACAGATTCAGCTACTTCAACATTATCATCATTGTAGTCACTGTTACCACCACCACTATCACAATCATTATTATCATCACATTATGTTTATTTCATTATTATTATATGAAATAGACAGGTACAGTGAATATTTAGTCATTACAAATACAGTGTACTTTTCCAAACCAATTATTTTACTTAATGCAATATATATGATAGTGATGGATTTGTTTTATCCTTCTATTTTAACTTTACATAACGAGTTTTATCTGTGACGTTAGTTTACCTACTTCAGACTAACCTTTGATATTTATAATTCATTTATATTTTTCTATTATTTAAATTGTCACCATTATCTGCTCATTATTAATTATTTTTAAATATTCTGGAACATAACATATGTATTTCTTTTTTCACTCACTCACACACACACACACACACACACACACACACACACACACACACACACACACACACACACACACATTTACACACACATACATATGTAAATATATTGAGACAGACATACAAAGATAATGATAAAAAGAGAGAATCAAAAACAAATATAGACACATTGGAAAAATTGTGTAGTCAAACTCATTTATAATTTTATTATTGCTATAAAAGCATTGTAACTGTCACATCAGAACAAGATTCCTCTTAACACTGATTTAAAATCAATGTATATAAATATTATGAAAAAACTTACGACATCATTAATCAGGAATTAAATAAGCTGTGTTTTTTAATAATTTACATTAATCCTCTTGTACTAATCCATATCATTTCAATACACAATACTATCCAACAAAGTCTTAAACAATTAAAAGAGAAAAGAAGATATCTTTACTTACTGGAGTATTTAACCATATGCAGTTTTTCACTCACCTGCCGTAACCAGAATGTAAAGTCTGCTACCAGCTAATGAGATAAGGAGCATTGATGTCTTAGGTGAAAATTAAATTAAGCTCAAATGATGTGTATATTTTTACCGACCACAGACAGCATTAAATTGTTCATACTAATTGTACAGTGTTTAAACTTTTTAAAGTACAGCCTGCCTGTCTTCAGTGTGAAACTTGACAAACTAAGTTTCTGAATATTAAATATCTGTGTGGTAAGATTCTGGGTTAAATGATAAATATTATTTTAGTTTAATGTTATTATCATGTTGGATTAATATATATATATGTTGACGTTGCTAATAATGTATCTAATAATAAAGTCTCTCTTGGGTTAGGGTCTTCTCTCTCTCTCTTTTTTTTCTTTTTCCTTTACCCTCTGTCTCTGAACCTATTTATGTTCCACTTCAGACACTTCTCTTCCTGTTTGCAACCTTTCTCTCTTAGAGGCCATCACTTTATAACGCATACACTGGAACCAAAGATCTCAAAACTGTAAAATTCTGACAAACCAGTCTTCAATAAACACTATAGTTTATACATGCTCCAGAAATCATATTTTACAACCATTTTTTTAAATATTATTATTATTATTACTATTATTTTTTAAATTTCATATATATTATCTCAGCATAAAATGTATCTATTATTATAGTTGTTTTGTTTTTTGTTTTGTTTTTTTTACAAAATAATAGCAGCATTTTGAAAACATTTAAGAATAAACACAAAATTTTACTGACTCTTGAACTTTGAACTTAATTTGAGTTTCTGATAATTATGATATCTAAACTAGATGTCAGAGATTGAAATCTATGACCATCATATACAGAAAATGAACAACATTTAGGTGTCTATAGGATTAGAAAGCTGGGCAAAGAAAGTTGAAGAGATAGTGTATTTATGTGACATAAAAGTGTCAGAAAATTTTATATCTATTTTTAATGTTTATTTATTTTTTTATCTTTGTACGTCTGTGTGTGTGTGTTCATACTAATTTTATATCTATTTTTAATGTTTATTTTTTTTTATCTTTGTTCGTGTGTGTGTTTGTGTGTGTGTGTGTGTGTGATGGACAACTGCTATTTTAAATTAGCATTAATAGCTAAATGATTACTTTCTGAGAAAAAAACAAGGATGAGAATGTGTTTTTTATTTGTCTGATATTTTTCTAATTTTTGTTACTAGAAAGAAACTAAGTTTTTTTTTCATTTACAGCAGACATCATTTTATAGGCAGACATATTGGGGTACATTTTATTTTTATCGATTTATTGAAACCTATATTTATATTTATTGTTGCTATAACAAATTTAATTGATTTGTAAATGATGTTATTGTAAAGCTAAACAATTTAAAGTAGAATGAATTTTACATAGTTTGGTTATAAAGTCATATTATAGATATTTTGATGCTTTAATGGTGTATATTTCTGGGGTTATAAAACACATTTGATAAACAGAATTTTTTTAATAAAAATGTTATTGTATTTAATTTCAAAAACCGTGTTTTAGTAATATATATAAATAAAGCAGAAAAAGAGTGAGAGAAAGAGAATACAGACTGACAGACAGACAGACAGACAGGCAGACAGATTGTAAATATAGATTTCTACTTTGGAGATGTTATCAGCTTGTACAAAAATGGATTCAGATACAAAGATGCTGATAACATTATGGTGTTTTGTAGAAGTATTTTTCCTGTAACTGTGGAGTATATTTTACTTGCTCTAACAGCCTACTGTTTGACTGGACCCAAGACGCCTGCCTGCCACTGACTTCTGCTATAAATAGCACGAAGAACGTTCATCAAATTACGGCTTGCTTGCTGCCCATGTCTGCAACTCGCATTCTGGTCTGCTTTCCGCCATTCAGCTAGGACTGGACTTAATTCTCATCATATTCTGCTCATTCTTAACTATTAATCGCAGAAACGATCAGTATTTAAGTGTCACAGATTTAAAACCTCTAAACAGAGGATGGTGGTAGATACAGAAACATATGTATTTAAAAAACAAAAAGGACTGTAACTTCCAGTGTCTGATTAAGTCTAGTGTTGTGTGATTTTATTGGTTGCTGTATTTGTTGTTATTACTACTACTCAGAGTGAAGGAGGTGCTCTTCTTAGAAGGTTAGGCTATTTAACATAAGACAAGGGAAATGGCAGACAAGTGTTATTTAGTCAGGGGCTGCTGGTTGAGTGTAAACTTGGCTGAAATATATCATCTGTGCAAAGAAAACGACTTGGTCTTCATTTGAAGCAACTTTGGTAAAAAGCAGAAATAATTTGCAGCACGTTGATAGGAGAGGGCAGAAGAAATGGCTTGATATAACTGGATGTAGTAGCTGTTGCATGTTCCTCTGGCTATTCTGAAATCAACAGTGTTGATGTGGAATTAAGCAGCAGAAAATTATAAGCAGAGCAGACAAACAAACACTTGTATATTACGTAGCAAAACGAACTTGAATGTAGCAGACGTAATAAAAAAGAGAAGAGCAGACGCAGGTCTGTGGAAGTGATGTGCTAAGCAGATGTGTGAAATTTTCTTGAAAATATTTGTAAATAACATGCTTTTAGCTGAAAATTTTCTGGTCAAAGGTGAATGTCTGAAACACAGAGTTATTTCGGGAGGTAGCAGAAATGGTTGATGTTGTTGTTGCTGCTGCTGTGTGTGGATGTAGCTGATTTGTCTATGTTAATGTTGTCAGTGAAAAGCTGGTACAACTAAACAAAGATGGGAGATGTCCATTCACACGATTCTAGTGGTGGGAGCAGTGAGCAGGAGGTATATTTAATTTGATACAAAAATATTCCATTTCAGTTTTAAATAATACTTTACTAATCTTAATTCTAAACACAGATTGGCCATTCAGATGTTATTCAGATAATAACAGTAACCATGGTAGAGATTTCATTTCAACACATTATTAAAATGTAGATATTTCAGAATTTAGATATACTGTTTTCCCTAGAAGTATGTTTACTGAACAGAAGAGAGAGATTTGGTTTGTTTCAGTATTTTACATTCTACATGACCTTTTTTTTAAATTTAAATTTCCTGCAGATGATTTGATAATAATAGTTAACAGAGAGGGTATATTCAGTTTCTCTGTATATACTTAATTGCAGCTATTCATTGATTTAAAAATATTTTTCATAATTTGAAGTGCACATAGCAACATACAAGTATATTACTTGAAATTTTTCAAATTCAGTTTTCAATTTGGTGCAGAATAACATATATGTTATGGAAGTCTTGTTACTAAACTTTTAAAATTATTTTGAACAAATAACTGATATTTTATCCCTTGTAAAATTAAGAAATGTCCTATTAAAGGTGATGTTTGGTTTATCATTTTTATTGTTGACAATACAAAAAATGATAACACAAAAGAAAAAAAAAGAAATGAGTGAATTTATTTTTAAATTGTACATATATATACAAAATAATAATTTTAATTCCATCTGTAAAGGTGGTTTATTATATAAACAGAACAGTCACTGCTTCATTAATAGTATATTTGCTATTTTCTAGCATGTTCAAGGTTGTGTCTGTTCCTATAACCTTGAGTGATGGAGAGTAACATTTATTTACACACAACATTTTCTCATGTAATTATGGCTTGTGATGGCAGCCATGTTAGATGTAGTTTTAAACATGTCAGATAAAATTAAATACATATCTGATAGAAATAAAGATATATTACAGATAAAATAGATACATAAATAAATACTGTCTGCCTGTTTATCTTTCTGTTTTCTTGTCTTTTCTTCTGGTTTTATATGCTATTCATTCTGACGTGTGTTTACTTGTGCATTTTTTCTCATTCTCATTCTCTTTCATGCTTCATTTTTTCCATTCTTTCAGTGATTCACTCTACTTATCTGTCTCTCTATCTGCTATTTGCATTTCTCATCACTCATTCACGTTGTTTTTTTACTTAATCCTTCTTGATTACATCTTTCACTTACTATTTGTAATATCACCTCCTTTTATATCTTCCTTTTTATTATCATTATTATTATTATTATTATTATTATTACCAAGTATTTGGAACTAACATTATCTTCATACTGTTATTATTCATTTACTTATTACTATTTTTGTTATTACTATTATTATTAACTTGTTAAATGCAAAATTGAGGTTTTTCTCAAAATTCGGTATACTAGTCCTGGAAAGCATATGTGTATATTGCAGAATATACAATTTGAGACACTGAACCAGCTGGATAATATATGTAAATATATATGACAAAATGATGAGAATCATAAAATTTATGTAAATATATATGACAGAATTATAATATTTATTTAAATACTTATTACAGAATTATTACAGAATTAATGTATATGAGGTTTTCTTATAAATTATGCATAAAGACAAAAAGACAAAATGAAAGAACCTTCCATAAATAGCTAGTTATGCAACTTATCATTTAAAAAAAAAATAATAATGATAAAACACTTGTCAAATCAAAGAATTCTGAAATGAGTATGAAGAATGAATTAGTAATATAAATCTTCACTAAGCAAAACTTAGCCTGATCAATATATAACAATGTCTGTTTTTGGTAGATGCATTTATCCAAGAACACGTGTATTCTTATTAAAATTTGAAATAAAAATCTAAATAATAATATTTTAAAATTATTATTATTATACATATATGGTAATATTTAAGAAGGAAAGTACTACGTTATTATTTTTATACCTACGTTATTTTCAGTACGTTTCATTCAAGTATGCTTGAAACCTTCAAGTATACATACAAAAATATCCTTTTATCAGCTGTCTGTGTTGTTATGAATGCTATAACTGGATACATTTCAGGAAATTCATACTTACACACAACAGTGAATCAGTAAAACAATACAAAAATTTCATGCAGTTGTTGTTGGCAGGTTTAGACAGAATACAGGAGATATTTTGCAGAATTTTGGATAATTTTAAAAATATGGGAGTTTCACAGTCACATCTTTTGAAACTTCTTAGGCTTGGCAAAGAACAGGTACAGTTTTTAGTGGGTAAAATTATTTGTGCATGGTTTGACTTATTTTGTGTAAGTATATGTGTATATGAGAGAGAGAGAGAGTGTGCATTTTTGAATGTGTCAAAATGTTTTTGAGTGTGTGTGTGTGTGTGTGTGTGTGTGTGTGTGTGTGTGTGTGTGTGTGTGTGTGTGTGCATGGAAATTGTCACCCTATATAACAGCTAAGTTTACATTCTGAAGATTATCATTTCACTACTCTTTATCTTTGCATATTATTATTTTTATTCTTTTTATTAATATCATTGTTGTTATTACTACTATTACTATTTTATTATTCTTTTTTATAGCTCAAAGTGATAGGATTATATTATGCATCATTTAACTTGCAACACTAAAATAAATCATCTAGAAAATGTAGAGGTAAAAAGAAAATATTAACAAAAAGGTAATAAAATCTAAACATAAATATTTTTACTGTGAATTTTCTACAAATTTACTTATTGGTCGTGACCTGAGTTTATATCTACCTGTGAGATAGGTTTAACGATGACAGGTGAGTTAGTTTAATCTACATCACTTCATACTATCCTGTCTAGGTTCACCGGGAGTGGGGGAAGGCTTTCAGTGCAAGTTTATATTTGTCCAGTTTTAACCAAGTTTGTTTAGCACACGACTTAATTTATTTTATTTTAAAATGTCAATGAGGAATTTTACATTAAAGACTTTGTTGATGAAAAACAGTTAACTGAAATATACTTTAACTACTTCTTTTAGTTTTATCTTTTGACTTCATATATTAGAATGTTTTAGTGATACTAATACATTCTACATGTAAGATATCTTTTTTCATCTTTTTTTTTTTTACACACATAAAGAAGTGATGTATGTGTGCACACACACAGACACACACATACACACACAGACAAATATGTATTAACACATAAGCCAAATATAAAGCTATAAGTTCCACAGAAATCAACTGATATAAAGATAAATATTTCAATCAAACTGTTCTACCTGTTCTCAGTTCACTGCCAAGGTCAAATTTTAACATGTATTATGTTTGTTGAAGGAATAACAGTTCTTAAACTGGGAAAAAGATAACAACTGCGGTAAAACAAGTCTTGCTGTGCACAGAAAGTATTTTTTTGCAGTTAAACACAGATCTTCAGTAGCAGTTGATCTAGGGGCTGATTTGGGGAATGTTAAGATTTTGCCCTAGTAATACAGTATCTTAATGCAATGTTTATCTTGAATAGTAGTACATGTAAAGAAATGATTCCTCTGTAATTAGTATGTTAAAGTAATTTATCTTGAGCAGCAGTACATGCAGGGAACTGATTGTGGAATGTTTATGCATCCTTCTCTCCTTGAGTAACAGAGTATATTAACAATGTTTCTTGAGGAGCAGTGGCTGTAGGAGATGACTTTGGGATGTTTAGACATCCAACTGCCCTCTGTAATTTAATATTTTAAAGTGCTATACTTCTTGATTCACAGTAGCCTAGATCTTGAAGGGTGATTGGGGGATGTTAAGACATCCTTTTCTCTTTAATAATTTATTATCTTTAAGTAGTATATATCTTGAGTGCAGTAGATCCAGAGGAGGTGACTGTGTGATGTTAAGATTTTATCAGTAACTTAAAGTATTGTAATAATATATATCTTGAATAGTAGTAGAGTCTACTAAGTAGACCAAATGATATCAGATCTCTCTCTAGATATCTTAAATAAGTTTTAATACAAGAGGATAAAATTAGTTTGACTAGGTTATAGGTCTGTGGGTGGTGAGCAGGAGATAGGTATTTGGGTTTAAGTAGGGTCGGGAGGTATTTTGGTTTGAGTACAGGTAAAAACTATTTGAACATAAGATGGCTATTTGGAATTGATTAGGGATAGAAATCAGTATAACAATCAGTGTCTGTAATCAAATTTTTATTAAATTATGAAATATTGTTTAAAATATTTTAAAATATGTCTACTTCAAATCAACAACAGTGATAACACCAATGACAACACAAAAAGAAATAAGCAAACTGAGATCCCCATCATTTTCAGTTTAAATACTGTGGTTACTGAATGTGTCTGATAATATAAGGCAAATCAAACAGAACACTATATAACAATTGTTTTAAAATGCTTCCTTCCTTATTATCTTTTTTTTTAGCCCCATGTCACAGTGTTATCATATCAAATGTAATGCAGACATTGTAGCTGTGAAGATTTCTAAATAAACAGATGAATAAATATTGGCAATTACATGGACATCCCATCCTGAAGCATGAGCTAATTAGCTGGTTCTATAATCTGTTTCAATGTTTGTCTAGTGAACATGAAAATAAATTGTCAGAGATATTGTTTCCTGTGTTTATTAGAGTATGTGTATGCGTGTGGGGGTGGGTGTGTGCAAGAGAGAGAGAGAGAAAGAGAAAAAGAGAAGACACACAGTCAGACAGACAGACAGTTTGTGTGTGTGTGTGTGTGTAAAAATTAAATGATATTTTACTTGTGTTTGATTTGTACAGTGTCTGAATTGTATTTGATATGATAATAAGCAGGAAAAAGAAGAATGAAAGGAAGGAAACATTATAAAACAGTACATTCAAACACATGTAAGCAGAAGAATAACCCAGACACATCATAAAAACACATCTATAATGTATGTTATTGTTTTATTTTATTTTTTTTTTTTCTACATATTTCTTTATTATTATTTTTTTTACTTCCTTTTATTTTTTTTTTTTTTATTATTATTATTATTATTTTTTATTTTTTTTTTTTTTGGAATAGTTCTTTGATAGACAATTTGTATATTATTTTAACAAAAAACTTAAGTGTTGGTTGGTTTGAGTTGTAGCCAATAGTTAACTAAGCTAAAGAAGGCAGGTGGATAGTGTTTCATTTCTCAAGTGGCTTCTTAGAACAAGTACACCATACATTACTTGCATCCTTAGTTACTTTAGCAATGTCACTGATTTTAAATATTATATAATCCATACTCCTATTCTTCTGTCTCTGTATGCATGCACACTCAGACATACACATACACATTAACACAGTCAAGGTTCTCTACATTTATGTAATAAACTAAAAGCATTAAATAAATGTGTATCATTAAGTAACATTCTTCATAACACAGTATAAATACAGGAAATATGTTAAATATGTTACTACATATTACAGTAACATTCTTTATAACACTATAAATATAACAGAAATATGTTAAGTATATTACTATATATTACAGTAACATTCTTTGTAACAGTGTAATATAATACAGAAATATGTTAAGTATGCAGCTATATATTACTGTGTAATATTCTCTTTAATGGTATAAATTTGGTACAGAAATATGTTACTGTATATATTACTGTGTAACATTATTTGTGACAGTAAAAATATAATACAGAAATAAGTTAAATTTGAGCTACAGAGCTGTTAAGCAGTACCAGACAGCCATGTTTAATGAAGAAATCTGTCAGTGTGTGTCTTGATCTTCTGCAATATTCAGTATTGATTTTTCAGCAAGTTTACTTTCTTGTTTGAAATCTGCTGTATTTACAACTCTGACCAGTTTGGCTGCTTGCCTCTGGGTTCAATGCATCACAGACAGAATATTTCCTTAACGGTATGCATATTCAGATCAAGAAAAAAAAAGTAATTTTCTGTATACTTACCCATGATTGCAGTTTCATATCTAAGAATTGAAATTGCATGACAAATCTAATATTTTTTCATTTATATATTTTAATACAGTGTAAATAAAAAATATAATTATTATGTTATTTCCTTAATTTCAGTATGATCTAAGACCCTCAATATGGTTGTTCTGAAGTTCATCTGAAATTATTTATTTTCATAACTTCTGTTCTGTGATAAAAAATAATCATGTTAAAGACTGTTAGGAAAGTAATTAATTAAATACAGTATTACCAAGATTGATTCATTTATGTACTTGTCATGTACTGATGTAGGATAACTAATATTTATTCTTGATGTTAACAAAAATAAATTGTAAAACATATTTGTACAGAATCATATCTCAGGTGATAGGTGTAATAATCTTGTATTTATCTTTAAAATATATGACAGACTGTTGGATATTTCCCTCGTAGTTTACCTTGCAGTGTTTGTATATACTCTCTGCTTACAGTCATTAACATACAGACAAATCTACTTAAATGTATACATTTTGTAATTTGATGTGTTTTGTTTTTATATCATTATCTAAATGTTTCTCTTTGATAAAGAACCTGTCAGTATTGTTTATTCTGGATCTTCCTGTAATTGGTAAAGAATATGGGTGCAGCAGATTTCAAATAAATCTCTCTTGATCTTCAAGTACTGAAGAGTATAGGAAATGGGATTTATATTTGTATATATAATTTTTAGAATTACCAAAGTGATTAAATATATTTATATATATGTATGTATCATTAAAGAAAGAAACAAATGAAAGAAAGGAAAAATTATATATAATTAATGCTTAGGTAAATATATTAAAAACATTATTATTATTATTTTTTTTTTTTTAAAAACCACATAGGAAAGAAAATGACAGCCAAAATTACAAAATGTTTGCTTTGT
Organism: Chrysomallon squamiferum; assembly: GCA_012295275.1. NCBI lineage: Eukaryota > Metazoa > Mollusca > Gastropoda > Neomphalida > Peltospiridae > Chrysomallon > Chrysomallon squamiferum. The sequence continues at coordinate 8,182,720 of CM022668.1, read as the reverse complement.
TGTTTTCACATTTTATAATTAACAAAGGTTAACAGAAATATAGAAAACACAGAATTTATTAGCTTATTTATTCATGTCACATAGTAAGAATGTATTAGGAGCTCTCTGTGTTCCCCTTTTTCTTTCTTTTTTATCCTCTTGTTCCAGCAGAATCCAAGAAAGCAATAGCACGTAACACAGTATTTCCATTTAGTATCAAACCAGCTGTTGCCACCAGGCAAAGGTCATGGAAGAAAGTAAGACAAAACAGCTAGGCTTACACTAATTCCAGATGGCAGCAACTATCAGAAATGCTACAGCAGTTATCAGCCTTCCATACAAACATTTTCTGTATAGCGGGTGCAAGGGGGAGAGCAAAAAAAAAAAAATGAAAATCTAATGCTAGTAATTCATGGCAGGAATCTGAGGGTGGTAAGATTAAAAACAGCCTGATGTAGGGAACAGGTGTAAGGAAATATTGTTATTTTGTTGAAAAAACTCTTGTGCCACATTGGCACCTCATTCCCCTGTTCCATGTGGCCAGCATCATGCAGTAAATATGGTGTTGTTTCATATGGTGCTAGGATGTTTGTAATTGGAAGTTGTGTCCACCTACATGTTATTGTTAGTTTAGATAATATGTTAGTGTTGTTCCAGATGTCCTTTGTTCATGATTAAAGATGTTTTTGACTCTAGGATAATTATTACGAAAATCTGGCCTTTATAATGTAGCTATTTCAATTAATATATTTATATTGTTTCAGATGTTTTGTGGTCATCTGTTATTTTGTCATGTCCTTAAAACAGATCTGGTTTTAAATAATTAGGATGTGTTAACCATGATGTTATGATTAATTAATATGTTAATAGTAATCTTTTCATCTGTGATTTCTGTTATGTCTTTTAAGCATAATAATTATTGTTTCATATAAGATTTAAATTAAGAGGAGTGAGATTAAAGAGGAGAGAGAGAGAGAGAGAGAGAGAGAGAGAGAGAGAGAGAGAGAGAAAAAAAAACATACAAAAAAAAACCCAGAGAAGATGTTCTATATGTGAGAATTAAAGGGAGTTAGATATACCAAGTGTGTGTGTGTGTGTGTGTGTGGGGTGTTTTTTTGGGTCTGTGTGTGTGTGTGTGTGTGTGTGAGATAGAGAGAGAATGGTCTGTTTAGCTGATGTTGAGGATTTTCTATTTGTAACCTCAGAACGATGGAGAGAAAAATTGTAAAGAAAGAAAAAACAGAAAACAGCAAGATTTTATTCTAAATTTGATTTTGAATGAGTTTGAATCTGTAATTTGAGTGGGTATAAAGAAGAGAAGGAAGGAGGGAGGGAGAGATAGAGGGAAGGGAATACAATGTTTTACTGTAAGTTGTGAATTTGGCAGAAGCAGGTTTGCTTTTTGGTTTGTCATTATTATGTCTGATAGCCAATAACCATTAATTTTAATCTTCAGTTATTGATACAGCTTTAGTCATTCACACCAACATAATTTGTTTTTTGTAAGAGCTTTTATGTGTCATTAATGTAGATATTTCTTGCAGACATTTGTTACAGATTTTATTATTCACCAAACATATTACTATTCATTACAAAGATTTCATTACATTTAATAAAGATTTCATTTTTCATTATAAAAAAAAAAAAAAACAATTCATGATAAAAATTGTTTAATGGCACCCCAGCTCTAGAATAAAATAAAACTGAGTATTATAAAGATTTGATTTATGTTTCTTATATGTCTTTACTGATGATAATTTTATTATTTGTTATAAAGATTTATTAAAATGAAAACACAAAAAGGTTACCTGTATACTGGAATCAGTTTCCAAAGTAACAGAAAAGACAATAGTGTTGGTAATAGATACAGAGAAAATCTTGTTTGAAGCTTTGACCTGATTTCCTGACCTCATTTCTAAATCAGATGTAACCTTAGAATACTTATTTTTATAGCTCATGTTGTGTTATTAACATTTTTCCTTTGTTTTTCTTTTACCTTTTTCTGTTATCATTGCTATTATTATTTCATAATTCAGTTGTTTCCTTTTTATAGAATATAAATATGAACATACTTCTGCACAGTTACGAAAACAAATATAAGTGACACATAAATGCACTACACACACACACACACACACACACACACACACACACACACACACACACACATTACACTTTCACACACACACACACTCACACTTTCACACACACATGTATTCCTCTCAGTTTCTTTCTAAACACACATGTAAGTAGGTATATTTGTAAAGCTATTAGCAGGTAACCTCAGAATGTTATGAGATGAGTAAAACATTATGCAGACATAAAATGAACTATAACAATTGTTCTGCATTGAAAAACTGCCAGGTTATAGATATCTGATAAATAATGTTACGTCAAAAACATATGTTAAAGCTTTTTATTTTTTTTTTAAATTTTTTTTTTTTTTGGGAGATTTATTTCCATTTTACTCCCTCCCATCTATTTTAATTTAAGTATTAAGCTAAATTTACATTTTTCAGAAAGATATTTTATATTGTGTTTTCTACTACAAGTCATGGGACTAACGGTTAAGCTACCCATCATTAGACTAATAGGCTCTGGTTTCAGATCATTAAACTGCTCAATATAATGTATACATCTCTCTATTATTTGGGAAGGTGCAAGAATCTATATATGTCTCCTACCTCTTACATATTCAGTATGTGTATGTATATAAATAAATAAATATATATATATATATATAAACAATATAGGTAAAATAAGACTCATATAGGTAAAATATAACATATAACCAGTGAAAGATAAATGCTGCAGTTGTCAGCTGAGTGAAATTGTTACATGAAGAGACCCCAGACTGGAGGTGAAATGCAGTGACAAGTTGTGTGGGGAGTTGCATTGATTGATTGGCATAGCAACTGTTGCTGTGACCTACAGACTGTGGCTGGCATTACAGGCCTCTCTCAACATTCATGATATTCTGATGCAAGTAGCTGGTATGCTCGATAGTGAATCTGGATTTAAGGATGCTAGAATCTGGGTTCATTCTTTGATTTAAGGATGTTAGAATTGAACTTGAATCCTCAATTTTTTGATGTTAAAATATGAGCTGAATCCTCAATTTAAAAATTATAGAACATGATTTAACTCTCCTGTTTAAAGGTTATTAAAGAAGCGTTGAATCCTCTATTTAAGGATGTTAGAATATGGGTTGATTCCTCAGTTTACAAATTAAAACACAAGGATAAAATCCTCAGTTTAAGGATTACATAACAAAAGTTGAATCCTTACTTTAAGGATATTAGAAAATGCATTGAATCCTTAAAAGATGGGATCAGCCTCTTTTTTAAGGGTGTTTCATGTTAAGTCTTCATATTTAGAGATGTTAAACAAGATTTTAGTCTTGGATTTCAACTTTAAATGAAATATTTCTGTATGTGTCCAGAAAAACAAGCTTGAATGGATTGTCTTCAACTTAATAATTATTATTGTATACATGCAGACATAAATCAAGCAAATCAGAAATGAAACATAATGTAGAAATAAACACACAACAGAGTTCTTTCCCTTTTCAAATTACCTATTTCCATTGATTCATTATCTAGAAACAAACAACAAGATGTTAATTCTTACAGACCAAAATAACAAAAGTGACAGTAAACTGACTTTTCAGTTTTTATTCTAAATAATCAAATCCCTGTTAAGACGATAAAAGTATATTTCCATTTAATAAACATTATGAACAGAGATACTCATTTATAATCTAAAAGCATAACAGTAAATTGTAATCTTATTTAGTCTGTGTTTAAATCAAAAATAACAATATTAATAATGGTCTCTGTTACTGTATAAACAAACATCATCTCTATCACTTGTTTGTTCAGTAGAAGATTGTTTCATCCACATGGGGGGCCAGATTGAAGGAACCCACCCATCTGATGTTCACATTGTTTTTAAAAAACTAAACTATAAAGGCATTAGCTTGTTTGGCAGCATTATTTAAACATAAGAAACACAAAAAAAAAATAAACTTATCTAAACAATCCAGCCATTTTATAGATGTTTTACAAGCCAGTTGCTACCCACAGATTTTAAATATACATTAACTCCATGGTTGTTTTTTAAACTGTGTGGTACCCATCCAATTCAAATAAGCATTTACTGCATAAAAGTTTTATTTCTGTTTTACATAGAAGACCTTGTTGTAATCACTTCATTTGAATATAGCATCCCAAAAAGAAATAAAATGCTTCTAATATAAATAAATAAAATCTATTTAGAAATGTATTTATTCCTTTTGATGAAAACTTATTTTTCTAATAAGTTTTAAATTTCCAATAAATGTGATATTTATATTTTGCACACTTTTTACACTGGGTTTTATAAACTTTTAAAATTTTATATCATTTTCCTACTTAATTTTATATAAATATTTTTATATCTCTGACAATCACTAGCCAATTTGTTTTTCATACTGGGATGTTGTTAAACATTCACTTATTCATTTATTTTTGATTTATTCCATTAATATAATACATAGATATTACCTCATATTAAATAATGCAAAAAAGATTTATGATAAATAAATAAACTTAAGGTTAAATATCTGTCAGCCAATTGGTTTAAAGGCCAAAAAGTTATTTTTTTTTCTACTTTTTTTTCTTCAACTTGGTGATAAAGACCTGTAATGTATATGGTTGTTGATGTTCATAGCACCATAGTGATTCACAGCCGTTATAAAACTGGGGTAAATAACACCTGCTCAAATCTTCTACCATGTTTACAACTTCCCTTTGACTAATGCTAGATGATGGTCTGCTTCAGTGGGTTGAAAAACTTTAATGGTAAATATAGTATTGTTAGTACTTACATACTTGAAATCATGTGAACCATACATAATTCTTTGGTTATTTATTTATTTATTTTTGCCTGTTTAGATACAATGACTCATATGACTAATTCTTTAGACAATCATGCTTGGATGTTTACAAATGCGTTAAAATGGTTTTTTTTTGTCATCCTTGATTTTAAAATTGTGAATCATAATTCTGTAGACAGTTTTGCTTGGATGTAAAACTTCTGAGGTAATTTTTTCACTGAATTTTACAAACTGTTTATAAATTTGATGATTTTATAGGCATTTTGAACTGATAAAATAATTTAGTGGTTACATTTTAACTGAATTTAAAAATTGTTTTCCTTTTGTTTAAAAACTGCAGTTCATTTGAATGATTCTGTGGATAATGATAAAGTTGCACTGAAGCTATAAAATATGTATCATTTGACATATGGATTTATAAATTCTGAATCATTTTTAACCACTTTTCGGTCAATTTCACATCAAAGGACAAAACAATTCTTATTCAACATTTCTGTAGATAGTTTTGAATTACCATGTAAACAGTGCATGAATTAATCATTCTGTTGAAAATATTTCACTATGACACATTTATTTTGAACTACTGGACTGTAGTGGAATAATTATACTTCTTTAAAACAGAAAATATTTCAGGATCAAGCTGTAACTGCTGTTTGAGGTATTTATGTTGCTAATTAGAAGATCTGTCTCTGTTTGTCTCTCTCTCTTACTATCTCTTTCTCTCTGTGTATATGTGTCTCTGTGTTTTCTGTCTGAAAGACTGTTTCTTTATTCTAAAAGCACATGTTCTACAAGGAATAATATTAAAAGGAGAGAAGGAGAGAGAGACTTTTATATAAAACAGTAACTAATAATAAAATCTCAAAAAATAAACAATACCAAAAATTAAAATGAAAAAAATAAATATGCATTAATAAAAATACTTCTTGTGCCAATCAATTTTTTTCTAAATCACAAATTTAATTTCATATTGTGTGCATGCACACACATATGCACTCACAAATTTATAAATACATACATAATTATGCATATACCAATATCTGTTCACACATTTTTGTCACTTTTATTTGACTTCCATTGTTCAGAAAGTCATAAGCTGTGTGTAAAATCCATACAAACCTATGTTAATTAACACGTAAACAACACATGTATTTTATTACATACATCTAGCTGTATCTGCTGTTAACATAGTATTGATATTTTCATTAGCACATAATTAACATGACTCCATTTTCATTTGTTGCTGAGTTGTGTTTGTGTGTCTGTATGTCTGTCTGTAAATGTGTAAACACAAACGCGCCTGCACATAAACTAAATTATATATAATGTACAAGTATACACACACACACACACACACACACTCTCTAACTCTGTCTCCTGTACAGACAAACACAAATACTGCTGGTTACACTACTATTTATTGATATTATTACTCTTGCTCTACTCATTATTACTGTTTTTATGACTGTTCACACCACTGTTAACAGATACAGGAATTTAACACTGCATGACACTTAATAGCTGGTATAATTTTATGCCGAGTTTTTGTTAAACATCATTTGATAAATATCCATTCCTTATTTTGTTTCTATTTTTAGTTTTAACTTCTTTCTTTTCTTTTTATTTTCTCATCTTTCTCCATCAATCTAATTATCTCACATTTTAAAGATATGTAATTAATGTTTTCATGCTAATTAACAGGCTACTTTCAACAAGTAGCATATAATTCTTCTACATATAAATTTATCAAGAAGAAATTACTTTCTTAATTTAAAACAAAATAACAAATCTCAGAATAGTTTTTTAATCTTCAGACAGGAAATTCTTTTAACCTTTACAGGTAATCAGATAGGTGTGATCTCAGTCTCACTATTATTTTCTTAATTAAAAAATAGGAATCCCTGACCAAATATCCAGGCTGCTAGCTATCTTTGCAATACAGGTGTATTAAATAGCCACTGTCCACTTGCTGTTTCAGTTTACTTACATGGTATACCTACATCCTAGCCTCAGCACAAATGTGTTGGCTTCTATTGTTTGGTTGCCTGGCTGGAAAGCTGATGGCATCATTGATTGGAGTAGAAGATGCATGTGGCATTGGTAGTAACAAGGCGGTGCCTCATTATTCAGAAAAATATTTCTTTTCTTAGGTTTGGAAGTAAGGTGTGGAGTTTGATTCAAGTTTTTCTTCTGAAGTTTTATTGTGTAGTATAATTTTGTTTTATAATTTTAATTTTTTTTTTTTTTTTATTTATTTTTTTTATTTTTTTTTTTTTTTCTCCATTTGTTATGGAAGATCTAAGATTTGAAATTTGACTTGAGATTTGGTGGTGGTGGTGTTGTTGCTGTTGCTAACAGTTCTGTGCTGATTTGTGGTTATGGAATCTGAAGGTTATGCCTGGTTTTTTCAAGTAGTTTGTCCATGCAGGTCGAGGAAGATGATATACATTAAGTCTGCTAATACAATGGTAATACTTGTTTTAGTGTCTGTGCATGTGGCTTATTGTGGTGTGTACATTTTTTTTAAATGTGTGTGTGTCTGTCCAGATGTCAGTATCTGGTTTATTTGTATGTGTCCATTTGTCTGCATCTGTTTCGTGTACCTAAATATATAATTAAAATGCACTACTATTAATTTTGAGACAAAGGCCAAATATAAGTACTCTCAGTGGCTCTGTATGGGTGTGTCAGTTTGTCATTCTTTATTTTTTGTTTTTCTTCTTTCCTTTTCTTTTTTTGTTTTTAATTTGCATTTACTTATTCAAATTTGATGTTGCAATAAGCTGTTGATATAGTTTGTTTTGTTTCTGGCAGATTTTGTGGGATAATTTTTACCTGTACAGTTTTGTCAGTGTATGCATATAAAGTTGTATGTGTATTTACAGAAAAAGCATATCCTTTATTTTATATCTTAAACATTTACTGTGCAAGTCTGCAACTAACTCCTGTCTAAAATTAGGCATAATCAGTGTCAGATAAAACTCACATCATTTTAATCAAAATGAGAAATTTATTTTGTATACTGATGCTATAAAATATTTTAAATAACACTTTTTATTATCTTTTAAGCATAATCATACAGATATGCAGACTTAAAACTGAGAATATGTAAAAATGTAATAGTCATGTTAGGTATATAACAATTTTATGTTTTACATCTCTTTATTTGAATCTGAGGTACCTGTAGGTCTGGTTGTAAGTAGTCACCAATATTTCTGCCCAATTATATTCATCATCTGTTCTTCAGTTAAATGACATTTATGCTATTGCAAATAAATAGATCAAATAGGTTTTGAATATTTCAAACAATTGTTTTATTTGAATATTAATATACCAGAAGTGAAACAAATGCATAGTATTAAATACATTTTTACATACACTGAAAACATTATATTGTTTTAGAACACAAACCTTTGCTGAGACTAAAGCATTACTTTAATGTAACAAATGAAGAAGAAACATTGTGCTGCCAATTTTTTTCTGGGTCATTCATAGAAATATTATTTATATATTGATTCTTTTAAATATACACAGACACATGTTCGGAGAGACATACATGGATAAAAACATAAATACAAACATTTATAAAGACATACATACATACATACACACATACATACATACATACATACATACATACATACATACATACATACATACATACATACATATCCAATCATGTTCATCAACTGTTTATTGCTAATCTGGTTTACACTTGATGTTAAACTGAACTGATGATAACAGAAATGACAGTATGTGTTTTAATGATAGGAAGCTGCAAATGAAAGACTCCTTGCAGCTAAAGATAAGAAATAACCTTAGAAAAACCAAGTATTCACTTATTCACATTAATATTAATTTTCTTAAAATATTTTGATTGTTTATTTTTATTTTTGTTCACCATAATACGATGTATAATATATAATACATGTGATAAGAATGTAAAACATAAACTCCATATAAAACAGATACACACACACATTATAATGAACTTTTACTATTAATTCTATTACATTAAAAAAAAAATCTGCTGTATAATTATTATGTATAATCTGCTGCTGCCAAGTTGTGTATTTGAGTAATTATGTTTTAATAATGCACTTCAAAATGCATTAATGTTTTGTTTTTTCTTTGCTTTTCATTTATCTATTGTTCTTCTTACTTTTGTTCTGTATAATTCTTTCTTCCTTAATTTATTTTTCTCCTTCTTTGTTTTCTTTCTTTCTTTTTTTAATTAGTTTTCCTCTTTTTCCTTCATTTTTCCTAATTGATCTTTGATTTTATTTTCAGATAAAGATTTCATCATCAGCACTGTCCCAAATACTAATAATATTGCCATTTTATTATTAAATTATTATTATTATTATTATTATTATTATTATTATTATTATTATTATTATTATTATTATTATTAATCTACAGGACCAAACAGAGCAGACACAGAATGTAGATTCTGCAGCATCTCCTCCAGTTGCCATGGTAGCTCAGAAAGGACCTTTAGAAGCAACCAGCGAGGAACCAGAACCTGCTCAAGACATAGAGATACCTCCCCCTATGGAAATTCAGGACCATTCTTTTAAAACCAGTCAGGAATCACCACCAGAAGAAGTGTCAGCAAAATTTGTAAGTATCACTGTTTTCTCAGTGTGAGAGAGAGGAATTGTAAAGAAGGAAAAATAAGATGAAGGGTGTGCCTATCAGTTTTTGAAAGGGGAAGAGAAAAAGAGTCAATTTAAATCTACTCATATATGTTCCTCAGAGACAGATGCAAATAAACAATATGAGTGTATTTGTCTGTTTTGTATTTGTGTGTGTGTGTGTGTGTGTGTGTGTGTGTGTGTGTGTCTGTGTGTGTGTGTGTGTGTGTGTGTGTGCATGCAAGTATTTATGTGAGTGAATATTAGAACATCCACACGTTATTTTTGTAATTTCTGTTTATTAAAATAAAACCAATAGTAAAAAAAAGTTTAAAAAAAGAAAGAAAACAAGTATCTGCAACCAGAGCCAAATATTTAATGGAGTGTAATATAATTCCTTGTTAATACTTCTTCTAATAGGCATCTACATTATCTCTGAAAGCCCAACCAGAATCAACAAATGCCATGGACTTGGCAAATGAGCTGGAAAACCTTGTGAAACAAAGAATGGTAAGTTACACAGGAATCTGTTTACATACAGAGTAAGATGACCTCTACTTTCTTTTTCTCTTGAGTGAGATCTTGACAGACAAAGCCTTATATTATTACTCTTACTATCATTATCTCTTTACTGTTGTTGTTGTTGTTGTTGTTATTAAATGCTGTGATGTCATTAAATATTTATCCATATTTTTTTTTAAAGATATTACACTGTAAACATTATCATTCTGGTATATATATATATATATACATTTGTTCATATATTGTTTGTAAGATATAAATTATACTACATACAGTTACCTTTATGGTGTTCACATATATATTTGTTCATATATTATTTGTAATATGTTTTCTTATAAATAGACACTACATTTAAAATGTATTCGGTCTTTAGCTTACTATAAAGAGATACATATTACTATTTTGTAGATGTATTTTTGAACAGATTTCATTCTTTCCAAATTGTTTTCCATTTTTTTGGTTAATTTAGTGAACTCTTGATTGAGGTTTGTGTTAGATGTGAATTCTTGATTGAGATTTGTTTTAGATGTGAATTCCTGATTGAGATTTGTTTTAGATGTGAATTCCTGATTGAGGTTTGGTTTAGATGTGAATTCCTGATTGAGGTTTGGTTTAGATGTGAATTCCTGATTGAGGTTTGTTTTAGATGGTGAATTCTTGATTGAGGTTTGTTTTAGATGTGAATTCTTGATTGAGGTTTGTTTTAGATGGTTAACTCCTCATTGAGGTTTGTTTTAGATGGTGAATTCTTGATTGAGGTTTGTTTTAGATTGTTTCATTTTGTTTTGTTTTATGGTGAATTCCTGATTGAGGTTTGTTTGAGATGGTGAATTCTTGATTGAGGTTTGTTTTAGATGGTGAATTCTTGATTGAGGTTTGGTTTAGATGTGAATTCTTGATTGAGATTTGTTTTAGATGTGAATTCCTGATTGAGGTTTGGTTTAGATGTGAATTCCTGATTGAGGTTTGGTTTAGATGGTGAATTCTTGATTGAGGTTTGTTTGAGATGGTGAATTCTTGATTGAGGTTTGTTTGAGATGGTTAACTCCTGATTGAGGTTTGTTTTAGATGGTGAATTCCTGATTGAGATTTGTTTTGTTTTGTTTAAAGGAGCCTTCGGGTGACCTTCCAGCAAGATCTGACAGTGGGGGTGAGGATGAGGATGAGAATTCTGAGAAAGATATGGAGGCAGAGAAAGAAAAATACCTCAAGAAACGACAGTACGTTTTGATGAAAATAAAAATCAAAAAATATTTTATATGTGGTAAAGCGGCATTATCATTAAATAAAATGTTAAAGTGACTTCCTGTAGATGTGTGAATCATATTGTGAGAATTTCTGATTAAAAATAGTCATAGGAAAAAAAAAAAATGTACTCATTTTTAATCCAGCCATTTCCATTACACTGGAGAATTTGGTAAAGATTGTTACATACTGAATATGAGCCATAATGAAATTTATTTGATTATATTGTATCTCTCTGTTTTATATCTGTGTATCCATCTATCCATCTCTCTCTCTCTCTCTCTCTCTCTCTCTCTCTCTCTCTGTGTGTGTGTGTGTGTGTGTGTGTGTGTGTGTGTTTTTCTCTCAGCATAATGGTAGTCTTTAATATTTCTTGTTTGTTACAGGTACGTGTTACAAGAATTGGTGGATACTGAGAAAGATTATGTTAAGGATTTGGGTCTCGTGGTTGAGGTAAATTTTATTATTAACATTATTGTTGTTGTTATTAGTGGTGGTAGTGATAGTAGTAGTAGTAGTATTTATATTATTTTCATTATAGTTATCATTGTTAGCATTTTTAGTATTTTTTTAATCTATTTTTGTTATTTGTACTTTATTGTTGGCTTATTATAAACCAAAACAAAAGAAGAAAAAGACTATATTGACATAAATTGCAATATTTTTCTGCAAGTTCTTAGTATATATTCACAATAAAATACTTAAGTTCTAACACACACATACACACAAAATATGTGTTAATGCATTTCATTTTAAAAAGTATTTATTACATTTATATATATTTATGTAGGGCTACATGGTAATGTTAAAAGAGATGGATTTACCAGAAGATATGGAGGGCAAGGATAAAATAGTGTTTGGAAATATTCATCAAATTTATGACTGGCACAAAGAGTAAGTATTATTTATTTATTTATTTATTTGTTTATTTGTTTATAGTATTTCAACTAACAGACTGGGAATATTGATGTATGATTAAAATACTTTATTTTCTATACTTCAGAGGCTTGTGCCTCTATTTGAAAACAGCATCAGTCTATTATCTCTATACCCAATCATGGAGCATTGAGCAGAATGGGAAATAGTTTTACTGGCATTTTAGTTTGTCTTACTAACCGCTGTAACTCACAAACTACTTGGGAGTATTTATTATTTACCCATAACTAAGTTTCAAATTATAATTAACTTAAAACAGTTTTTTAAATATTTTTTGCCACCTTCACACTTATTAAATGCACATGAAGTATAATTTAAGTACAACTCATTCAACAGCAGTGAAGTCTCATGCCAGCATTTCATAAAACCATCCTGCAACATGAAAATCCATCAATGTATATCATTTACTTACATCAAAGTCAGGAAGTGTTTTTTCAGTTAATATGATATACAGTGAAACCCCTCATAACAGTTCACAGTTCAACTGATGTTGGAATTAAAGGATACACATTGGGCAGACTAAATCCTTTGGGTACCATGCATACATTATCTGAAGCACATCGTGTGTCTGTGTATATGTCTGTGATTGTAATTGTTATTATTTTCAATATAACGTTGGGTTTTTTTTGTTTTGTTTTTTTAATTTTGTTAAATATATCTACTTCTTCTACCAGTATTCTACCAACATTCAAGCAGCAACTCTCATTCTATACCATTGCAATTAATCTAATCATGTTAAATCAGTGATACAGTATTGAAATGATTTGGAACTTACCGACTGTATGATCAATGGACAGTTCTTCACTACTGTTACTTGTATAATAATATTAGTTCATTAAACTGAGAGACTACTGTATAGAACATTTTTAACTGATTTAATTATTTAAATTTTCCATCCTGGTACTAACTAAATGATTTACAAATATAATTTCCCATTCTAATCTGTCCCATGTTCAAGTATTATGTTGTATTCTTATCTTCTTGCAAATATTTGCCAAAATTTATCATTTAACACAGTTACAAATATCGTTGTTAATGAACATGCACACCTTTTTCTCCTGCCCAACATTAACTAAATTTATTCCAAGCATAATTTCCAATTCTAAGTGAACCATATTTTATAGATTTCTAAAGCATTTAATAAGCTTCACCTGAGTAAGATTAATTTGCATGTGCTTTGTACCTGCACATTTTCAAAAAGCAGAAAATTAATTAAGTGAAAGCAGGGATGGTTTCAATAAAATCTGCTTGGAGGTAGATAGAGGTCTGACAGCGTAAGATTATTTTTGATATATTGTTCTTAAATGTTGAACTGCTTTGTTTTGTTTTTCTTTCTTTCTTTATTTCTTTGTTTATTTAGTTATTTACTTACATATAAGTGTTGTTTTATTTCAAATTACTTATTATTTAAAGAAATAAAAATAGTAATAAACAAATATTTCTATACTAATTTTATTATAGAAATATTTGTTTATTAGTATTTTTTCTTTAAATAATAATCAGTTTGTATTTATTTATTTATTCATTTGTTTATTTAACACTTAAAATAATATTTAGTTATTGACATTTAATATTATTTGTTCTATTGTTATTATTATTATTTTATTATTATTTATTCATTTGGTTTTATCTTAAGATAAATGTGATAAAAGTATAAAAGTATACATAGAAAACGCACACACACACACACACACACACACACACACACACACACACACACACACACACAAAGAAGGATATACATACATATTCAATTGTCATCCATCTATCCATATTTATTTATGTAAATATATGCAGACAGTGGTTGTATTATCTTCACTTACATATAAATAAAACAATTTTGCATTAGCTTTTTTTTTTTTTTTTTTTTTTTGAGACAAAATTAATAATTATAATTTAGTTCCTGTTAAGCATAACAAGATGTTTTTTTGTTTAGTCAAGGACACTCAGACAGCATCAGTTGAATAACCTGTGTAATAGCAGTATAAAAACACAGGTCACAGTGACACAACAGAGTAATAACATCATACAAATATAGTGTTATAAATAGTGCTTTTATTGTATGTCATTTCATTTTTTTTTTTCTTTTTTTTTTTTTTTACTGTTTTGTTTTATGTATATTTTATGATAAAAATGCAGTTTTGTAAATGCTGTTTCTGTTGTATGTTATTTTTGCATATATATATATAGTTTTAGTTTTTATAAACTATTTACTTTTTTCTTTTTTTTTATATTTTATGATAAAAATTCAGTTTTGTAATATAGAATGTTATTTATTTTATAAAAATTTTAATTTCATATTTGTATTTAATTTTTTACTTAATTTATTTATTCATTTAAAAAAAATTGTTCCCCAAAATATTATTGTTTTTATTATTGACATTCTATAAAATAGATGCGGGTGTCTGTGTGTGTGTATGTGTCTGTCTGTATATGTCTGTAAATTTATATGTAGTATTTGTACACACATCTATGAGATCAATGTATGTTTTTTTCTTTTTCTGCTGTTATTCTTATCTGTTTTGTCAGTTTTTCCGTTTTCCAAAATATTTAAATCTTCAGAGTTTTACTATATTTTAAAATTTAAGCTCCAGCTGAGTACAAGACTGAGATATGTAGGTAACAAGATCAACCCTCCTCGGTGTTCCCAATGAGCTATCTCCTGTTCTAGCCAGTGTTCTGTGATTGGGTTATCAAAGACATGTTTCCTAGCTATAAAAATGTAGTGTGGTACCTTGTATATAAAAGATCCTTTGCTGGTGTTTGAAAAAAGCATAGCCTATTGAGTGGTTGCTGCAGGTTTCTTCTCTAATAGGCCTTCGTATGGACTTAAATATTTGTTTTATTACATAACCATAGATTAAAAATTGTGTTTAATCATAACTTTTGTATTTTTCAGGACATTTGAGGCTGAAATAGAAAAAGTTGTGGATGAACCAGAAAGACTTGGGGGAATATTTGTAAGATATGTAAGTGAAGAAAGAAAAACATTACTATAACTATGTATATAAAATTTCTATGAAGGACTTCTGCTTTTTAAATATAAATCACTGGGTGGATGAGTTCGTTTTCTCTTTTACTCATTTTCTCCTTATATCCCATTATTATTATTATTATTATTATTATTATTATAGTTATCATTATTGCCTTCATCAACTTCATTTTATTATTATTTTGGTTTTATTGTTACAATCATCATTATCATCATGGTCATTGTTATTATTATTATTATTATTTCAGGAACGAAGACTTTACATGTATGTAAAATACTGTGAAAACAAACCCAAGTCAGAATACATTGTAGCTGAATATCTTGATACTGTCTTTGAAGTAAGTCACACATTGAATATTTTCATTACTTTCTCAAATATATTTATTTATTTTCTAAAATGAGGTTTATATTGTTCATTCATTTTGAAAAGATGCACACCATTTAATATCTGCTTATTTCCACCTATTTAGTTATTATTTGTTACCATCCTGTG
This sequence comes from Chrysomallon squamiferum, assembly GCA_012295275.1. Taxonomy (NCBI): domain Eukaryota; kingdom Metazoa; phylum Mollusca; class Gastropoda; order Neomphalida; family Peltospiridae; genus Chrysomallon; species Chrysomallon squamiferum. Next base: position 8,167,040 of record CM022668.1, on the reverse strand, counting down.
TATATATTTTCTAAAATGAGGCTTGTATTCACCATATATTAAAAAGCACCCAGTGCATATAATTCCTGCAAAATAGATTTTCTTTTTTCCCACACATCATTCAGCTGACTTTTCGTGTTTCTTATCAAAGTAAAACTGCTATGTGCAGTTGCTAAAGTTAGTACACATAAATTAGTAAATTTGTTTTGCAGGTCTTTTTTTAATCATCTCATTTTATTCCTTCACAACCGAAATTCTGACATCACTGCACTCATGGCGAAGTCATAGTTGTATTTTCACTTATAGCTCTAAACAGTTGTTAGAAATAAATCAATCTTTAAATGCTGTTATGACAGAAATACAGAAAAATGGCAGTGCTAGACAGTTTTTTCATGTTTGTGTTGTTCATACATTTCTTATTAATTAATACTTGAAAGAAAATATAATATGGGAATGGTGTAAATAATTCGTATTTATTTTTACATAAACCAGAAGATTCATTTTGCAAATCCTATTCCAATGCTGCCATTTTATTCATTTACAACTGAAGTTATGAAATCATAGAATACATAACAGTGTGATAGCTGTATTTTTGCTTAAAACTCTAAAGAAATTAGAATAAATCAGACCACCACACAATTGTGTCATGACTACAGAAAAATGGCAGCATCAAGATGTATTTTAAGTGTACACATTTGTTGCTGATATACTTATCAATTAATATGCCACAGCAAACTAGATGTTAAATATGGAAACATGCAGTTTAGTTTTAGAGTATTTTACTGACTATTAATTAACACTATACAGCAAAAATTCATAATAAAAACAACAAGGAAATATGATGTTTATTTTTATACTATTTCTTGTCACAAACGATAAAATTTAACTAAGTAGAAAGCAATTTTCTTTTTTTGTTGTTTTTTTGTTATTATTGTTTTTTTTATTTTTTTTTTAACGTAATATCCACACTTTTTATTTACATATATTTAATTATTTAATTTAATTTTGTTTTATTTATTTATTTATTTATTTATTCATATGTATTTTTTAATTATTTTGTTATTATTTTTTATTAAATGTTATTTTGATTTCAGCAATGTTTTGGTGGGGGTATTTTGAGGGTTTTTTTGCCATTGTTGCTAATATTAATAATATAAATTTTCTCTTTAAAGGAAATTCGACAGAAACTGGGACAGAAGCTGACATTGCCAGATTTGTTAATCAAACCTGTACAGAGAATTATGAAATATCAGCTTCTTTTAAAGGTACAAAATCTATCTGTTTATCTATTTATCTGTCTGTCTATCTATCTAATATAATATATCTTGTTTCACTGTCTGTCTGGCTTACAAGCTATCTAACTTTGTGTATGTGTGTTGATGTGTGTGTGTCTGTGTAATTTTTATAACAATACTATTGTGTTTTTAATGCCTAAATGAATTTATTTTATTTTTGTATTTTGTATTTTTTTTTTTGGATTGTTTCTCCTCTTCTTTTTCTTGGTTAATTTATAGTATATAATTACTAATACTACTATTTTATATAACATTATTATTATTATTTGTTTTATTGTATTATTTATATTATTATTATTAGTGCATTATTATTATTATTACTGTTATTTAAAATATTATTTTTATATTATTATTACTATTATTATTATAATTATTGTTATTGTTATTGTTATTGTTATTATTTAGGATATTCTGAAGTACACAGAGCGGGCAGGCTTAGACACGACAGATTTGAAGAAAGCGCTTCGTGTTATGTGTGTTGTTCCAAAGCTGCTAATGATATGATGCAAGTTGGAAGGCTACAGGGGTTTAATGTAAGTCTATCTACATTAAATCTCAGAAATAATCAACAACAAGCAAGTGATAGGCTTTGAAAATTCAGAAGTACATTTTAAGAACAAATGATGTTCACATAGAGGAATAAAGTTAAAAGAAATCTTATCTGAATGAATTTTCTTTTATCCTTCCCCTTTCCAAAATATTTAAATCTTTTAAATGTTTTATCATGCACACACACATATATGAAAAATAAAAAATTGTATTAACTTATATTATGTGTGTGTGCATGCATGCTTGATTGAGTCTACAGATACTGTTAATTATTACTTTATACAAGAAATACATTTTTGAAAATACTAAGAAATCAAGATGAAAGTTCTTAGTGCTTGTCTGTATAGATATTTATTTGTTTATGTGTGTTAGTCTGTGTGCATGATGTGCATGTATGTGTGCAGTCATGCTTGCTCAAATTGTATATTCAAATATAATATATATCATTTTGTTTTACACAACAGGGTAAAATAACAGCTCAAGGGAAGCTACTCTTACAAGACACAGTCCTGGTGTCTGAGATCACTGCTGGCTGTACACAGAAGTTTAAAGAGAGACGAGTGTTCCTGTTTGAGCAGATCATCATTTTCAGTGAGATGACTGAGAAGAAGAAAGGAGATTTCTCCAATGCAAACTATGTGTTTAAAAATAGTGTCAAGGTATTGTATTGGTTTTTATGTATAGATTATTATCAGTCTATTTTAATCAGTAATGTTGTTCATAAGAACAGGGGATAAACTTCTCATTTAATAATACAGAATTATATGATTGATTATAAATTTGATGTAGTCTTTTGTCCGTGCATTTCTGTCTGTCTGTCTGTATTTTTCTGACTATGTATGTGTGTGGAGCAGGTTTATTTATGTCTTTTCTCCCTTTATATCTATTAATATTCTTCAATTGCTGAATGTAAAATATCTGTATTTAAATTTGTAAATCCCTTCAAAAAGAGTAAATGAGAAAGATGAAAAAAGACAATTATGTAGAAAATAGCTTACTTATAAACACTTATGCACACATATATATAAGTGTACAACATAAAATAAGACTGGTTAAAATGATGTTGTGTTACAGGTAAACAAGATGTCCATGTTGGAGAATGTGGCTGATGATCCTCTCAAGTTTATTCTCATTGATCGAACTCCTGGCTCAGACATGAAGTTCCAGATCCTTGCCCCATCAGAAGAAGTCAAACAAACCTGGATTAGAGAAATAAAGTCAATCCTCGACATGCAGGGAAATTTTCTCAGAGGTATTAGTGTTATTTTGTCTGTGTGGATAGATGACATAGTGTATTGGATGTATATGTGACTGCCCAAATTTGTTTATCTGTGTGTTTGTGTTTAAAAGTTCTAATGAAAGGCAGGAACAGAGAGTAAATGAAAGTGTGAGATATATCTACATATCTATATGTGTGTGTGTGTGGATATAAATATTTATGTATATATATAATTAATTTTAAACTGTAATGACGATGATTTTATTTATTTCAGCCCTCCAGTCTCCAATAGCTTATCAGAAAGAGTTGACAAAAGAATTGTAAGTTCTTGTGAATTTTAATCTAGACTAGTGTTAATAGCCTAATTTTCCTTTTTGTGAGAGATACATGTAAAAATATTTTTAGTCTTTATTCAGAAAATAAAAAATATATATATAATTGTGTTTTATGAATAAAAAATTTCTTATCTTTTAAGTTAATTCAAAATGGAATTAATGAATTTTTATGAAAGTGAGAGGTAGTTGTGGATAACATTATATTCTTTTACAGTTTTCTTTAAAAATAAAAAAAATAAATACATAAATAAATAAACTGTTAATTTTTAGATGCATATAGCTCACATTTTCTCAATCATTATGTATTAATATAAATTTGTAAAAAACAAAATTAAAAAAATAAATAAACAATTTTTTAAAAATAATTTCAATTGTTTTTTTCACAGATCTGCTCCTGAATTTGGAACCTTGCCAAAAGAGTCTCAGTTGCGAAAAACTCAGTCCCACCCGATTGCAAAGGGAGGTAATTCTATAGAGAAGGGAAAATCAAAGCAGAAACATGATGCTAAAAAGCATGAACGTTGCAAGTCAGTTCCCGCACCACTACAGGAGACCCTGGCAGAGCGGGCGGAGGACGCAGAAAAAAGTCCTTGCCCCAGTTCTCCGACTGAACCATCGAAGGATTTACCAAACTCGGAAAAACAGAAACTCAGTGAAAGTGCAAAAAAATCCAACTCATCTGGAGAAGGAAGTGGAAACATGAGTTCAGGATCGCCAAAGCCAAAAAAGACGATTTTCGAAGGTTTCCGCAATACACTGAGAAAATCAAAAAATGAAAGCCCAACTACAGGAGCTGCTGGTTCCAAAACGCCCGAGAGTTATGCAAACACGTACGTGATGCCAGACGTGGTGCAGGATGGTAGTTTAAGAACTAGTGCTGCATCTGGAGTCGAGTGCTCCGGGTCCCTGGATCAGAGCCCGGTAAGTGAGCCGCCGACTAATAGGTGATGATTGTGTTGCATTCTGGGAGAATTTTCTTTACCTTATTATAATTAGATGTGTGTCTGTCTGTCTGTCTGTCTGTTCAAGTTACAGGATGACAAGGCAGATGAGAAAAAAAAAAAAGTCCTGTATGGATATAGCTGCATGCTGCACAGTTTTCTTCAGCATGAACGAATGGAAATACTGTTTTCTTTTGTGACCCTGCCCCAACCCCTTCAAGATGTGTGTTTATATATATGTATATATTTATATATATATATATATATATGTATGTATGAACATCTGTCCAAAAAATACACAAGACAAAAGTTCTGATATATCAGACAGAATAGTTGAGTACTGCATGTTGCCATGGAAATGAAGATGACATTATGTTACCAAACTGATGACATCACAAAAATGTGTTAAACCGTTTTGGATTATCTTAATCTCTTAATGGAATATTTATTATAGAAGGTTACATAGTTGAAGAAGCCTTTGTGGCTTTTTATTTGTTTTTATTTTCATCCAGTTTAGTGCATATATTTTTTTTTATTAGTATTTATTTATGTCATCATTCACATAGCTGCTAGTTAAAAAAACCAAAAAGGAAGAAAAAATATGAATATTTCACAGTTGCTCATACATGCATGTTCTCTAATAATAGTTTTAAAACTGAGGCCTACATTATTAGTATATATTATCATTATTATTATTAAGGCCTACTGTTCATTAAATAATAGACTTGTATGAAAATAAGTCTAAGTGAGAAAGGTACCATGTAAATAAGTGAGAAATTACTTTTATATAAAAAAATAATGGTTAGTAAACATATGTGGATATCATTCAGTTTTGATCATAATACATATTTTTTCTTTTCTTATTTTGATTTTTTTACTTCTTTTTTTCCCCTTGATTATTTATTGGTACATTCATTATTGCTAGACTGGGATAATAATAATAATAATAATAATGTTAAATATATACTTAACTGCCCTTGCAAGTTTTTGATAATGATATTTTGGACAGCAAAAAATAAAATAAAATAATCAACCAAAAAAAATGAAGCAATTATTTAAAATTAATTGTTCACACTCATTACAGTTTTATCCATAATTTATTTAATATATATCTACAGTTCGTCATCCTTTAATCAATACTAATGACAGCTTCACTGTTTCTAAAATGACAGATTCACCGATAATAATAGCACCATCAACAGAAACATATTTTTTATTATAAAAAAAAAGAAAACCATTTAATGAATTATGTGAATTATTTGTAAAACAAAATGTCATAATCATAGATTGTAAAACTGTTTCAAAACCAAATTAATTATTATAACATGTTAAGACAAGATCTGTAGGTATAATTGTGAATGGTTTTTGGTGCAGTATGATAGGATATATGTATGTTATATTATAGTCTGCTAATTATAATACATATTCATACAGTTAAAGGATATAAATGTAAAAATTTGTTTTTAAAACTATATCATTTTGTCAAAGCATTAATGTCTTTTAAGCATTTTTATTTTATTTGTCTTTTCTTCCATTTCTTAAATTTTATTTAGATTTTTTTGAAAATTTTGTATTTATTGCAAATCATGACAGATCTTTTTATTTTGATTTTCGAAAATCTTGCTTCGATTTTAGTTCTTCAAAATTTTCACTTTATTTACTGACTTATTTTGTTTCTAAAAATAATTTTTTAACTTGGATGTCAATGATACTTTTTGGTTTGGAAATTCTAGCTTTAATTGAAGTTCATGATATTACTGAAGTTTTAGTTTTAATTTCTACCTTGTTAATTTGCATGAATCTTGTTTTATATTTAGAATATTTAGTTCTTCCTTAAGAAATATCTCTCTCAGAATTGAAGAGTTATTTGACAAGTTGAGATAACTCAAAGCATAAACCTGATTTATTTGGACCTTGTTTCGCTATACAAAGATTTCAAAACATGACATGATAACTATTATCAGTTTAAAACCTTTCTGCTTTAACGGTAGGTCCTATTTATTTTATATTTTATTAGGCATATATAAGATTTTAATCGGGCCTTATGTTTAATATTATTTCAGTGTAAGATTTTAAACAGACCTACATGCATTAAAATTAAAAACAGCTTAGATTTAATCACTCGTGTTTGATATTTTTCATTACAAAACCATCACAACCAAAAAAATAAAGATATATAGTTTTCAAGATTTACATATTCATATACTTTTAAAGCTTTGCATGTACAGATGTAACAATTAAACCGAATTAGGACTTTAGTTTCATGCATAGCATAATACTGATTGATGTTTTAAAAATACCTTATTTGAAATGTTTGGTTTAAAACATTTTTAATGAAGGTTTTATGTATAAAAATATAATGAAAAGCACTAAACCAATTAAGCTGAGATTAACCCTTATTGTTCAAATTACATAAATAATTTTATTATGTTCTATCTCAGATTGTATTTCTCTGGTTCTAATGCATACTACCTTGACATTCTTTCAGTGAATAAAGTTACCATTTTATCTTTTTAAATACATTTACATTAGTGAAAACCCTTGTTAATGAATGTCATTAACATTGAAATACAACTACTGATATAGTCCATGTTACATTTTTGATAATATTAAAATAAAATAGGATTAAATATCAACAACAAACATAGTTTAATGTTGAAATATATATAACCAAAATTTCTATTGTGTGTATTTTTTCATTATTATTATACATATAGACAATATTACCAATTTGTTAACTATTAAAACCATATAAAGTTCATAGAATTTTTTAACAACATCATAAAACAAAAACTATAATTAGAATTGTTTACATAGGTAAGTAAAAACATGTAGGATTTTTGACAAATTATTCTCGATGGAAATCCTTGATCTAAATTCCAAGTGCAATGGTGTACACAGTGAAAGCTTGTTATGAAATAATATAAGTTTATTTCACTTTTATTTATTGTTTAATTTTTTAATTTTCTCTTTTTAATGTGCTTATTTGACATGGAATGCTATGATAGGACCAGGGCTGGATTTAGATAAGTTGAAACTGTAGGCAGTAGAAGATGTGTTTGCCAGTGTTAGAAGGTAGAAAGATCCTGTGTGAACAAGTTAGCAAATTCAGTTAGACAATGGGACCTCTAAGTTTTATTCAGAAAGTATACATGTCTGTATAAGTTCTGGGTAATCAATATTATTAAATAAATAGTACTTTCAGAAACTGGATCTACAGTAGAGTTGCTTACTTTAAATGTAATCTTGATAAATTAAAGTTGTTTCCTAAGATGCAGGTTGTTTTAAGAATCTGGTTCCAGCTTATACATTACTGAAAAGATGATGACATGAAGATTTCTATTTCATTTACAGAGAACTATTTTTGTAACAATTAAAATGATTTTAGTTCAAGGTCTTAAGTTGTGAAGGTTTAGAATCTGGTCCCATCTGAAACTTTGTGAAAAGAACACCCATGAAGATCCTTATTCCATATACAGTTTTATCTAACTTATAGTCTAATGATAAACATGATTTGGGTTTAAGGTTCTAATTTGTGGAATGTTTTAGTGGCCCATTTCATAATTGTTAACCAGGTTGTTTCAGGTATTTAAATTGTGAAGCTTTGTTTTCAGATATATTTGAAACTGTGATGTTTTGGCTGTTACTAATTTTATCATAAACTTTATGTCTAAATCCAGCCCTCTGTGTTACTCTGTTTGCTCAACTTGTTACAATCAACCTACAGCAGAGAAATAATTTAAACAACTGTTGTGATAAAAACAAATAATAATAAAAACAAAAACTCTAATAAAAAAGTAGATTTTAATTTTGACAACCATTATCATAAACAAAAAAGTTGCACACATATTGTTTCATGGTACTAACTTCAAATAAATGTATTATTGTCTAAAGTTATGTTTATAATTAAAATTGATATACATGTATATTTAATATGAACTATTTTTTACAAAATTTTAGATAACTTTACATGAAAATTAATGTATATTTAACAAATCTAAAGAGGTTTTGGTTTTTATTTGAAACTTAAAATGCTTGCTTCAATTTGGCTTCATAAATCCCATTTTTGTGCAGTTAGATATACATTAAATAAAATGAAATAGAAATGTCACTATGTTTCAGGATCTAAACTATTGGTCTTAAACACACAGTAAATTGATTTATTTCTAGGCTGTTACAATTTCTTAAGAACATAATAAAAAAACTATTTTGTATATTGATTTTTTTTTTTTTTTTTTAAATGTTATACAAATGTTACATTATTTATAAGGTACATTGAAAAAAGTTCATAAATGTTGGTTTTCATAACAACAATAACAATAATTTAGGCATAATTGCCAAATTTCTTTCATAACCAAAACTATTATTTTGCTTTTTATAACTTTACTTATAGGCATGATATATAAATGTTTAGCAAATTTACACACATAACTAGATAGTTTGGATGGATGCTTATCATAATAGAATATATCTATATAAACAAACTTTGTACATAGTCTGTGTACAAGTACTACATTTTATAAAATTCAATATCTTTGAATCTGAACGGCTCAATTATTTAAAAAGAAACTAGATTAAATTTTCATAGCTGCTTTTTGTTAAAACGTTGATGTATATTATCTACTGTACAGGTATTTACACTGTAGTCATCAATAATGTATATAAATATATTCTTAATTTAGTGTACATGGTTGACAGCTTTAGATGAAAATCCTTTTCTAACAGTTTAACTCATCTTAAGGACGCACGATTGCATTCATTAATACTGCATTATTTCATTAGTTGTTTATTTATTTATTTATTTATTTATTTATTTATTTATTTATTTATTTTAATTCAGGTTTCAGTTATTAACAGGAATTAAGTCAATATTTATTTACTTACTTATATTTTTTTTTAATGACCTGTTGTTTTTATTTTGTTTTTTCTCATAAATAAACAAAGTCAAAATTGAAGTCTTTTTTTTTAAAAGAAAACATGGAAAATAATTTTTATGATAATATTTATGTCAGGCAAGGTAGTAATAATTTAAACAAATTAATGATTGCAGTGGTGCATAGATCATTATTTTAGAAATTAGAAACATTATTTAAACTGTTCAGTTATTTATTTATTTATTACACTTAACATTGTTTTTGTTTTTTATAAATGTATATTAACAAATGTAGACTTGTAAATAAATATTTTTTTCACAGTTTGTTTTCAAAAATTAAAATCCTGCAGTTGAAATCAGTTCTGCTCATGAAAGCATTATCTTTTAAAAAATACATATATATATATATTTCATTGAATGAAATTAGTTTTTTGAATCTTTTTCTTTTTACTTTGTAATAATACATATTTTTATAATTTTCATTTTAATGTTACTTTTTCTTGCTTAAAGCTGCATATTACTGTCGGCAATTATGGGCAGAACTTTCTTATTAATTTCTTTCATTTTTTCAATTACCATGTTGCTACGTTTTTCTTAAATGTATTCAAAGAAAGAAGAAGAAGAAGAAAAAACTTTGTCATATTCATGTATGCTGTTGGCAAATTCAAACTTTTTACATATATGAACAGTCTAATTTTTGCTACCTTTTAAAAATTAAGATATATATATATATATATATTATTAGTCAGTTATCTACATGTTCTTTAAACCATTGGATGTTATTTAGTAGAACTGTACTAAGTGTTGTGGCAGTAGGATTTTAGAAAAGAAACCAGCCATCACAGGCAGCTTATAAAATGCAGCAAGAGTTCTTTTTGTTACACTAGAAATACTTTAGCTTATTGAAACTATAAAAGTAGAAGTAAAATTTATATAAACTTTCGAATGAAAAATATTCAAATATAAGAACAATCAATCATAAAAACTAGAAATTATTTTTAAGAGAATATTATTATTATTATTATTATTAAAAGAAAAAATAAATATACTATCTTCTCCTATATACTAATATTTTCCCCTAAAAATACATATTTATGTAATACACAATAAATGTTGTAACTAAAAAAAATATTTTCCTAAAGAAACCTAGTCAAAAATAAGACAATCCTAGTCTAAAGAAATTGGATATGCATTTAAATGAACTAGTCTAATTGCTGAGATAGTTATAAATGGTTGAATGATTCAGGAACTAGTTGTACTGAGTGGTTGAACTAGTTGATAAAATGTTCACTCAAATGAACAGGTTTGAAAGTTCTCATTTGTTTAAATGGTTCAGATAATGAATATGAATTAACTGATGAAATGGTTGAAATAACTGATGATATTGTCTAATGGTTGGGTTGTTGATGCACAATGGAACAAACAAATTAATCATCTTGTTGATGAATGATTGAGCATATCAGCTGATTGACATTATTGAGGACTCAGTTGATCAGCACAATTGACTGGTTTACAAAAAGATTTATCTGTTGAATAATAATACAACTGGTTGAGCTAGCAATTCAGACAGTTTAGTATGTAATTCAGATGGTTGAATCAGTAAAGCAGATCGTGAACTAGTAATCTGAATGTTTAAATTAGTAAACTGAATGTTTAAACTGAATGTCTGAAGTTAATAATTAAAATGGTTGATCCAGTAAATCAAACAGTTGAGCTAGTAGTTCAAATAGTCAAGCTAACTGCATGGTCAGTATTATTCAGTCATTGTTTGGGTAAAAGATAAAAGATGCAGACTGTTTGCTTCTGCATGGGAAATCTTTTACTTGTAATTATAAAATCCATTTTGCATTTTTTAACAGTACATACCAATGTTTGCCTCACATTCATCTCTTCAAAGCACTTGCAAATTGATCATGGATTTTTTCATTTAACTATAGCTTAAAATTTATTTATACAGAGACAATTTCTTACAGTAGTCTTGCTTAATAATATCAGAAGTAATAGTGATAGCAACTTGAAAATATTTTTAAAATACATAGATAAAGTAATTTGATTAAAGTTATGTTTTGATAGTGTCTTATTCATTGTACTTTTTAACTTTATTATGAAGCTATTTGATTTCAACAGTTTATATTCTGTAGAATATGCCAACATTTTGTTTTGTGAATATGACTTGGTTTGTTCTCTTTTTCTTCTTTATTTTTTCTTTTTTGTTTATAAACAATTTTTGATTCATTTTATTAAATATGATTTATTTAAAATTATTTATCTTTTATTTGTTTTTGTATTTTGCATGATGGATGACTGAAAATGTTTTGTGTGTTTTAGTAACTAATGAATTTTGGTGTATCTTGCATAATGGATCAGCAAACAATGTATGTACAGTTTTAGAGAGAGAAAACCTGCAATCATTTTTGATTGGATGATGAACACGTTTTCATATATATTACCAGTTTTCATTGGATGATTTTGAACACTTTTCATATATATCGCCAGTGTTCATTGGCTGCCATGTCCTGTTGAAAATAAATATGAACCATATCAAACTAAGTTGATGTTTGGTTATTTTTTCGTGTACTTAAAATGTGTTTTAATAATGTGATGAAGTAGACAACAGATTTCAAATAATCGATAATAAAGATCTGAAGGTTTTAGACATATTTAGAATATATATAAGGTGATACAGTCTGGGTTATTTAAGAATTCTTTTCTGGATTAATAGCAACAAGGAAAAAGAGAAGAAAATCTAGGAGACTGGATGGATTATTTAAAGAATTGAAAAAAATGTTTCAAATTAAATCTAAGTTGTCCCATGAATTTTTCAATATTATTTGTATCAAATTTATTTATTTATTTATTTATTTATTTGGACTTCATTATGATCATAATTTTTGTTTTTTTGATACTTTTCTTTTTCGTAATTGTCTTTTCATTATTTTCTTTTAATATCTTTCTTTTTTTCTTAGTTTTGATTATTAAATTTGACTGTGTTACATAACAGAAATTACATCAGTATATATGATCAGATCATATCTGATTTATTTAACAACAAACAAAAATACTGGAGATAACTTTTTTTTAAAAAAGATTTAAAAATTAAAAAAGAAAAAGGAATATATAAAATCATGTTTTGACGAGATATTCCAATAATTATTTTTTATATATTTAATTTTTGTGTATTTATTTATTTATATATTTATTTATTTATTTATTTATTTATACATTATCACTATATATAAATATATAAACAGATTCTGCATTTTATCAATATGCTATTAATTAACCTATTATTTTGTCATTATTATTATTATTTCATTTATAAATTATTATTACCATTTTATTTTTTTTATTTTTAAATCAGTTAAATTTTTTAATGTTTCTGGAGTTTATTTATCTTTATTTTTATCTTTTTTTATTATCTATATTTATATTTATAATTATAATTTTTATTTATTTATTTATTCATTCATTCATTTTTCTTTCATTTTTTATCTTTATTTTTTTTTAAATTTATTATTATTTATTAATAAACTTTATCATTCCATTATTATTATTTTTCCTAAATACACAACAATGATCCATACATTATTCCCAAGTGATCAGCTACAAATTACAAGGTGTCAGAAATAGACAGGTATATTTGGTAGGTATTATCACCTGTGAAATCTGCATTGTAAATTAGCATGAGTAGTTCATAGATATTGCATAATGCAAATAATTCACATGTAGATGTTGCATATTGTGACATAATTGCATTTCAAAGTATGGCATGTTGTCTATATGTATTTGTATACTAGTTTGTTTCACAACATAATTTTATTAATTTTCCTTATTATTTTTTATTTTTATTATTTTTTAAATTATCATTTTTGTTGTTGTTGTTGTTGTTGTTGCTTTTGCTTAATGCACTTTGCTAGCTATGCGCATGTTTGCATGTTATGTCTTAATTTGCATGTTATATCCTAATTTGCATTATTTTTATCCTAATTTGCATTTTACAAAACAAAACAAAATCAACTGTACACTACTGCACTAAGGAAAAATATATTATCACTTAATTATTGTACATGTAATATGATGGTAATGTTGTTCATTTTTGTAGATATATATATATTGTTATATCTTTGGAATTTTTATAATGAAATTCTCAGGTATTATTTATTCAGAAGAAAATGAGATAGAGTGTAAAAAAATCTGAAACAAGTATTTAGGAAATATATCAGAACAAAATGAAAAGGTTTAGCTATTTTATACAAATTGCATATTCACAACTTTCCAGCATGTTTTTAAAATGTTTTTTAAAATATTTATTCATAAATATATTTTAATCCAAAAAAACCCTGAAAATATATAAATTTAAAACATTAGACATCAGATAATTCTCCTGGAATTTGAATCATTTATAATTTATTTCAGTTAAAAATTAAAATTAAAAGCTTAATTTAAAAGATGTTTAATTTTGAATGTAACTGAATATGCTGAATTTTTCAATTTTGAATTAATAGTTCAATGAAACTAAATATAATTTGAAATAAATTTTGCAAATATTTCAGTTTGAATGAAAATAAATATGACTTTCAATAATTTCTGAAATGAAGCCAATTAATGCTATTATTAAGCCTTCATAATTCAGCATTATGTTTTAAACTGAAAATAAAACAGTATGTCTCATTCTCACTTTACATCAAATTAAAACTTCAGGCAGTTAGCACTGTTCAGTGTAAGTTCAAGATAGATTTACAGTAGTTTAGAATGAAATAATTCTGAAAAAAAAAGAGAATATTTCTGGATTTTTTTTTTATATAACATAAATCAAGTCTTAAATTTTGTTTTCAAGTTTTTGTTGTAATAAATAAATATAGATATATATTTCTTCTAGAGCATAAACTTTGTTTTTAAATAAAATTCACTTCAAAGAATCAGTTTCTTCTCAGTATGTACTATAGATTTTTACCCAACTTTCATAGTGATATTTTGTTATTCTTTTATATTATTATTATTATTATTATTATTATTTTTAATTTCAGTAATAAGGTTTTCAACATAAAATTATGACAATTTTTTGTGACAAATTTAAAGATAATATACATCTCCACTACTGCTTCATACTATCTGTCCATCCATCCATGACTCTAAGTACCACTGCAGCAGAACGTGTGTTGCTTCTAATAATCCATTCTATTTGCTTTTAAATACTTTCTAAGAAATTATTTAGTTTTTATGTTTTAAGAAGCAAATCAAATTAAGGTATTAAATAAAAAAATTTAACTGAAATCTTTAGAATTTTATGTTGTCACCAGATTATTAAAATGCAAATATGAAAAACTAAATTGTACTATTTTCTTTTTCATTTTTTAATTTTGGTTTTATTATTATTATTATTATTATTATTATTATTATTATTATTATTATTATTATTATAAATGTATTTATGTTACTTATATTTTAATATATTAAGTCAAACACTTCATTATATACAGCCATCTTTTAAAACAAATAGTTTTACAAAAAGATTCTGAACTAATGATATGTACATAAAAATATACAAAAGTAATTCAAATAATATGCATATGTACAAAATAATTATTAAGTAGATAACTTTTATATATAGGTGTATATAGAAAGTGTTGTCAGAAATATTATTTTTGAAAATGCATTAAAAATTTTTTTTTCCTTTTTAATTTATTTTATACACTTAGCTTATTGCTTATTTTATTCTGTTAACCCTTTTATTCATTTTAATATTTTCACCTCTTTGTTATATAATTTTCTTAGTTTATTATTACTCTTTATTATTTTAACTCCAACAAGCACCCAACTCTTGTAACAGATAAATATTATATATCTGTGTTTGTTACATCATTGTTAGATACAAATATTATACACACACAAAACACACTCACACATACATAGAAATTATTTTGTGTATTTAGACTGGAATCATAGGAGAAATCTGTTATGAAAACTATAGTTTTTCAAAATATATTGCTCACAGTGTCAGTCATTCTACGAGTCAGCAAGGAAATGAAAATTTTACTTTTTAATGTTTCTGGTAAAATTTCGGCGGATTATGTTATAAATAATTATTTTTTTTATGTAATGAGAGAAATGCTTTTTTAAATCATATTTATTTATTTGTTTATTTGTTTGTTTCATTTTTTTAATAGAAAATATTTTAGTAATTCTTTTATCTTTTAGGCTGTTATATATTCAGTGTGTTGCACTGTCTGTTCATTGTTTTCCTTTGTATGCAATGCCAAGATATCTGCACATAAAATAAATTCATTCTCTCAGAATAACCTTATCTGTATTTGACACGCTGGGGCTAACTTAATTTTTAAGTAACAGAAATTAGATTTTTTTTTTTTTTTGAACTAAAAATAACTATAGAAAGAAAAGTCTAACAAATTTAGTCCAATACTTTAGTGGATTTATTGTGGTAAAAAAACCTACATACCTAGAATTCTCAGAAATTATCCATTTTTTTCCCTTCATAATCTATGTATTTTCATGAGTAAGGAATACATTGAACCTGTTCCAAAACCTAAAATGAAGAATTGCTTTCCTATGGTTCCAGACTATGTTAATATATATATATATATATTTCAAACACGACATATCTTGTTAAATATTGTATCCCAGTATGATATTGTTTTGTTGACTATGTCTGATGTATTTTACTGAGTGTTATTAAGATGTCACAGCTTTTCTACTGACACAGTAATTTGTACTATTTGCTACTGAACATTATAACAGCAGTGTCTGAACAGTGTTGATGAAATCAGTAACTGATTTTGGCACTGACTATAAGAACCATTTATATTTTTAAAATTTATTATTATTATTATTTTATTAGGATTCTCTCTCTCTCTCTCTCTCTCTCTCTCTCTCTCTCTCTCTCTCTCTCTCTCTCTCTCTCTGTCTTTTTTATGTCACCTTCTCTCATACAAAATCAGTTATTATATCAGATTATAGAATCTGACCTTACATTTATTTTGATATTTTATATAATTTTAAAGTCATAATGAAGGACTGATAATTTAAGTGCCAAAATCTAGTAACTGAATTTTTATATTTATTTTTCAGTATGATCTGCTATTGTTGTGATTAACAGATCAATAATAATTGCTTTTGCGCGCGTGCACACACACACACACATACACTATAAACAAATGTCACAAAATGCACAGAACACAAATGCAAAACACACCACATTTATATATACATGCACACACGCGCGCACACACACACACACACACACACACATATATATAAACACACAGGATACATATACAATATACAAACATGCAAACACACATACACACACAATATGGCTCTTATATGAAGTAAGCACCTAAATGCAAGCCAGAAATAAAAAATAAAGTAACAATGAAAAACATGAAGATAAAAATAAAGACATTAAAGAATTTGTTTTATAAATCAGCTGATATTTTAAGTAAAGATAAATATATCTTATATAGTTGTGTATTTCTGTGTAATTAATTAGTTTTTACTTAAACTGTTATATCTGTAATTTGATATAAATTATGAGAAAATAAAATATATTTTGTAACAATGAAAATAACAATAAAATAAAAAATAAAGGAAATCCAAATATTTGATGCTTTATAAATAAATAAACCTTTATTTTAACTTTTTAAAACACTACATCATCTACTTATAGTGTGATATTATTTTCACTTGAAAATGTTGAAAAAATACTGGAAAGACAACTGTTAAAGCAGTTATTTATAGATGATTTAATGTTGATGATTAGCAGTACATGTTCTTTTGTACATCCTCATAAATTACTGTAAATTACACCAACAAGTAGACATTTCAGTGATTAATATACAACATCATAACTGTTTCCTATCCTGGCTTTTATTTGGGTGTTTACTATATTTTAATAGTTACTGCATGTCTGTGTGTCTGTGTGTAAATAAAATAAAACAAAATTAATGTATATTAATAATATACTGATTTATGAATGTCTGATGGCTCAAATTTATATCTTTACTTTATATTCTTTTTTCTTTTCTTTCTTTTTTTTTTTTTTCAAAATTATTCAGTATTGGATAACAAATAAGTAAATTGTTTAAATAATAACAGAGATTGGTTTTTGAACATGTATTAAATTAAAATAAACATATACTTGTCCTGTATTAGATAGTCCTTTTGTCTCTGTTTCTGTCTCTTTCTCTGTCCCTTCCTCTCTTTTTCTCCTCTTATTTCATCAGACACTTTTTATATACATCATCTCTTCAAAACAAAATAAATAATAAAGATGATGAAATAATGACTCAAATTTTGTTGCTATGAAATCTGAAATCTTCACATTAAATAATAATAATAATAATAATAATAATAATAATAATCAGTAAATACACAATTACAGTCAAAACCTCTTTCAAATAGCATGTTATAATAACAATGTAAACTAAAAATTCTAAACATTCACTGAACAAATAGTTTACTTTAACTGTACAAATATAAATTATTTATAATTTTCACATTTATACATTCTATAACTTATTTTACATTTAACTTTATAATGTTAAAATATTTTTAACTTCATATTCATTTTAAATTGTACAATATTCAATTATTTATATAATTGTTATTAATATTACATTGTAGAAGCTATTTTTATACATTTTGTTATGAATATGAAATATTTGTTTTCTGTTTATAATGATATAATTCATAGCTGTAATTCTACAAAAACTGTAAGTATGATGATACACATATAAAAATACCATAATATATATAATGTATATAAGTGTATTATGTATACATTCTGTCCAGAAGTGTCTACGATATTTTATGTCTAATTATTTAATCATTCTAAAGTTAAATTTTTATACTGTTTTAGTCTGAAGAAAGTATTTAGAGCCTAGTATTTATCAAATTACCTTAGTTGTCACAATTATAAATCCTTAAAGGCTATTTTCAAAGACAAAATCAAAGGATCACAAAAGGGAGATAACTGTTATATTTTGTTTCCCAGGTTGAAGGTGGGATAACTCAAGGTAGAATTCTCTGTGATTATGTTGCTGTGAAGGAAGATGAAATCTCGGTGTTCCGAGGAGAAGTCGTTCAAATCCTGGCTACGAATCCACACAACATGTTCTTTGTTCACAGACCTGCAAACAACAATTCACCTGCTGCAGAAGGCTGGATTCCAGGACACATCCTAGGTCCTAAAGACATGGATGGAAGTCTTAAGTAAGATTATTTACTTATTTATATAAATTTATAAAGAGAGAGACAAACAGAGAAAGAAAGAGTTGGAAATGTGAGCTATAGGTATTTTACCTGTATGGAAGAGAGCTATAATCATAATGCTAATTATATATTTTTAAATAATTGATTAGTCAATCCAGAATGGTTCTGAAGAAATACACAAAGTTTGAGATTATTAGTTTTGGAATAGCTCTTTTACAGATTTGTGTATCCAAATTATTTGTACAAGAAAATACAGATGGTTCTTTCTGAAATTTTGCACATCAACTGATGAATATAAGTAGGGACTATATGAATGAACATATCTCTATGTGAGTTTATATAAGTGTAGAATTGAATATTTATGTGATTGTATGAGTGAGATTTTTAAATTTAAAAAAATATATATATATCTTTTCATATTTAAGATTAGAAATATTTTTTATTTTTTTATTTCAGAAAACACTCGTGGCAAATGTTTAAAATCAAGAAACCAAGTTTCAGACCTGATAAAAGTCAGGATGGAACTGGCAGTCTGGAAAGAAAAAGCAAATCTCTGGGTCGAGATGGGAAACCAAAGGTTCGGGTGAGTATCAGACTCTTTGAGCCACTCTTTTTAAATTAACAGTAAGAGATTGGTCAGATGCACCTTCTCAGTTGTAAAAAACATAGAGAATGGCTTTTAATAAACCATACTCTTATTACAAGTAAAATAGATTTTGTTTTTGGCTATTAATAATTAAACCAATATTTGTTTATACATTTAAACAATTTTATTATTATTATTATTATTATTATTGTTGTTGTTGTTGTTGTTGTTGTTGTTTTTTGTTGTTGTTATTTTTTTTTTTAATGAATCATTATTTGTGTGTATATCCATCTGTAATCTGATTAAAAAACATCTGTTACAGGTAATGAGTCCAGACTTTGCTTATGAAGTTCCCCCTATAGTACAGCAGCCGCTGACCAGTGTCACTGTCCAGGCAGGGGAGACTGCTGTCCTCACTTGTAAAATCTGTGGTCGACCACGCCCGAATGTCACCTGGCGATTCCAGGATGTCAACACAATTGTACCAAACCCACGAGTCATGTTGTTGTACAATGAGGAAGGCATCGCCACACTGCAGGTAAAATATCTTAAAAATACTACTACTAGAGAATAATCTTTAATTATCAATTCATTTAACATGTTTAAAAACAATAAAAATAATAATTAAAAAAATATATATTTATATGTATATATTATTTATTTACGTTTATTTATGTGTTAGTTT
Source organism: Chrysomallon squamiferum (assembly GCA_012295275.1). NCBI lineage: Eukaryota > Metazoa > Mollusca > Gastropoda > Neomphalida > Peltospiridae > Chrysomallon > Chrysomallon squamiferum. The sequence continues at coordinate 8,147,350 of CM022668.1, read as the reverse complement.
TATTTGTTGTATTTATTTTTGTTTGTTTACTTATTTTTGTTTTATTTTGTTTTGCTTCCAGTGATCTGGGATTTCTCTCACTGTTCTAGGTATGTCACTGAACCAGCTCTGAGACAGTGTCAGACAGTGGAGATTATTCATGTTTTGTTCCAGTGATCTGGGATCTGTTGTAACCTGTGTGTGTGTGTGTGTGATGCTCACTGTTCTAGGTATGTCACTGAACCAGCTCTGAGTGTGTGTGTGGGGGGTGTGTCTGTGTGTGTGTGTGTCTGTGTGTGTGTGTGTGTGTGTGTGTGTGTGTGTGTGTGTGTGTGTGTGTGTGTGTGTGTGTGTGTGTGTGTGTGTGTGTGTGTGTGTGTGTGTGTGTGTGTGTGTGTGTGTGTGTGTGTGTGTGTGTTCAAGAGAGAGAGAGAAAGAATAACTGAGAACAAATGAGAGAATGTAATATCTATAAGATAGAGAATGTGTATATATGGAATAATAATGATATCTAAGCTTTTATATCTTACAAAATGTGAATGTGTAATATGATTAGTTAATGTACATCACTATGTATGTGTGAAAGTGATTAATAAAAAGATAAATAAATAAATAAATCTGAAATAACTGATTGTTCAGACTCAACTGACATAAGCAGAACATAGATGTAAATAAGAATAGTTAAGTTAAAAAACTGAGTGATTTAACACTAATTAACGTTTGTTTGACAATATTATTATTCAGATCGACCAGGACCCCCGACCCAGCCTGTGGTGCGCAATCAGGTAGGGACTGCAGTGCACTTAGAGTGGGGACCTCCAGTACAGTCAAGGTGTGGTCAGATTCAGGGGTACACAGTAGAATTCAGAGAAGCAGGTAATAACAGCAATTAAAACATTTTCTATTTGGACTGAACAAGTTCAGTTTTCCCAAATTATTTGATTTTGAGTTTAATTATAAATCATAATAATTAAATCATATAATTAGAAATAAGATAAAATTATCTTTTATTTTAAAGAACTGTTTACAGATCAGAGTTAGAATAATGAATGTGCTTTTAATTTATCTCATTCCAACCAGAGCTCCATCACTTACCGTGCAATTAAAATATTCTGTTCTACTAATGGTAAACATTAGTTGGTTTGCTCTGCAGCTTTTGATATAATTATTATTATTGTTATCACAGGCTCAGATATGTGGCAGCTTGCAATTCCATATGTTCCCAATACCTCACAAGTTATTGGTGACCTTGAACCTGGGGTCACCTATCAGTTCCGGGTCAGTGCAAACAATGCAGTTGGAATCAGCGAACCAAGTGTTCCGTCAGTTTATGTCACAATACCAAATGAAAATGGTTTGTATTTTGATTAAGTAACATTAATTAAAAATAATTTAAAATAACCTATAGTAACCGGTAACATACTATGTATTTCTTTTTATTCATTTACTTAGTTAGCTGTAGGAATAATATCTTGGTTTCTCTTTTGTCTTCTTCTTCTTCTTCTTATTATTATCAGTGTTTCTATTGTTGTTATTATTATTATTATTATTATTATTATTATTATTATTATTGTTATTGTTGTTATTATTATTGTTATTATTATTATTATTATTGTTGTTGTTGTTATTATTATTATTAGTAGTATTGCAGATTTTTAATTAATAACACTGTTAATTTCAGAACTTAGTGAACATGAAGAAAGTAATGGAGCAATATGGAAGGCAACGTATGACAATGATTTCACAGATGGTGGAGAAGTTGGAAGGTAAATTTACTGATTATTACTTCTACATTTTCTTATCTGAATATTGCCTAAAACATGATCTTCAGTAATTTCGCTCTCTCTTTCACACTGTCTTACTGTCCCAAAGACTTCATTTCTCTCACTTTCTGCCCCTCTCTCTCTAAATTCTCTCTACATTATTTTATTGTACAAAATATTATATTCTTTTTAAATATCCTGTTTAACAATTCATATATATATATAATTATTTTTATTATTTTACTATAATTACTGATTATTATTATTATTATTATTATTATTATTATTATTATTATTATTATTATATTATTACTGTTATTATTATTATTAATATTATTATATTACTATTATTATTCTTACTGTTAATATTATTACTATTATTACTACTATTATTATTTACTGTTATTATTATTAATATTATTATTATTACTATTATTATTATTTACTGTTATTATTATTATTATTATTATTATTATTATTTACTGTTAGTATTGTTATTAGTATTATTATTATTTACTGTTATTATTATTATTACTATTATTGTTATTTACTGTTAGTATTGTTATTAGTATTATTACTATTATTATTATTTACTGTTATTATTAGTATTATTACTGTTGTTGTTATTTACTGTTAGTATTGTTATTAGTATTATTACTGTTGTTGTTGTTGTTGTTTCTCACACAGGGGTAGGTTTGCTGTTGTAAGAAAGTGTACACAGAAGTGTTCAGGACAGGAGCTGGCTGCTAAGATTATTTCACGTAAACTTGTACGCAAGGATGCTGTCGAGACGGAATTCAATACACTGCAGAGTCTACAGCATCAACACCTAATACAGGTTTATGATCTCTATGAGAGCAGCTCCAATCTCATCATCATTTGTCACTTGTAAGTAAATTCAGACAAATAAATATGCATAGAAGTAAAATATGTTTTTAGTTTAACAGAAGAGTAGATAAAATTTAAGTTTTAAAAAAGAACAACTAAATATGTTCTGAGAACAACTAATCTCAGTATAATCTGTCACTTGTAATAACTTACATAGTAACTATGTGTTTCTCTTTTCAAAAAATAAAAATTCAATATATTTATTATACTACCAAATCTAACCTTATTCTCAGCTGTAATTTGTAAAGCACATTCATTAAAATATGCAATCTAATCTCTGAATTAGATCATGGAAATCTACATTGGTTATGATATTGTTACAGATGTTTTAACTTTCTTTCACAAAAATTGGTTTATAATAGACAATGTTACAGATTTTATCTGGTACATTTCAGGAAATATATTAAAATTTTCTAGGACATTTACTCTCCTGTAAGCTTTTTTGAAAATTTGGTAGTGTATAGGTTAGAATGGGAAAAGCAGTTAGGTAGGTTTTAAGGAGAATGTTTATTTACAGGTGTCCAAGAGGGAGGCTGTTTGAGTACATCTGTGAGAAACATCACTTTGATGAAGTGCAGGCTGCTGAGTTCATGAAGCAGTTGTTAGATGTCATACAGTATCTACACAACTGTAGAATAGCTCATCTCGATACCAAGGTAAAAACAGTGGTAGTAGTAGTAGTAGTGGTAGTAGAGTGTACACATCATACAGTATCTACACAACTGTAGAATAGCTCATCTCGATACCAAGGTAAAAACAGTGGTAGTAGTAGTAGTAGTGGTAGTAGAGTGTACATATCATACAGTATCTACACAACTGTAGAATAGCTCATCTCAATACCAAGGTAAAAACAGTGGTAGTAGTAGTAGTAGTAGTAGTAGTAGTAGTGGTAGTAGAGTGTACACATCATACAGTATCTACACAACTGTAGAATAGCTCATCTCGATACCAAGGTAAAAACAGTGGTAGTAGTAGTAGTAGTAGTAGTGGTAGTAGAGTGTACACATCATACAGTATCTACACAACTGTAGAATAGCTCATCTCGATACCAAGGTAAAAACAGTGGTAGTAGTAGTAGGGGTAGTAGTAGTAGTAGAGTGTACACATCATACAGTATCTACACAACTGTAGAATAGCTCATCTTGATACCAAGGTAAAAACAGTGGTAGTAGTAGTAGTAGTAGTAGTAGTAGTACACCATACAGTATCTACACAACTGTAGTAATACCAAGGTAAAAACAGTGGTAGTAGTAGTAGTAGTAGTAGGGGTACAGGTGCATCATATCATACAGTATCTACACAACTGTAGAATAGCTCATCTCGATACCAAGGTAAAAACAGTGGTAGTAGTAGTAGTAGTAGTAGTAGTAGTAGTGGTAGTGGTAGTGGTAGTGGTAGTGGTAGTGGTAGTAGAGTGATCACACCATACAGTTTCTACACAACTGTAGAATAGCTCATCTCGATACCAAGGTAAAAACAGTGGTAGTAGTAGTAGTAGTAGTAGTAGTAGTGGTAGTAGAGTGTACACACCATACAGTATCTACACAACTGTAGAATAGCTCATCTCGATACCAAGGTAAAAACAGTGGTGGTAGTAGTAGTAGTAGTAGTAGTAGTAGAGTGTAGTAATGTGTAGAATAGCTCATCTCAATACCAAGGTAAAAACAGTGGTAGTAGTAGTACTAGTAGTAGTAGTAGAGTGTATACATCATACAGTATCTACACAACTGTAGAATAGCTCATCTCGATACCAAGGTAAAAACAGTGGTAGTAGTAGTAGTAGTAGTGTAGTAGTAGTGGTAGTAGTAGTAGTAGTGGTAGTAGTAGTGGTAGTAATAGCAGTAGAGTGTACACATCATACAGTATCTACACAACTGTAGAACAGCTCATCTCGATACCAAGGTAAAAAAGTAGTAGTAGTAGTAGTAGTAGTAGTAGTAGTAGTAGTGTACACATCATACAGTATCTACACAACTGTAGAATAGCTCATCTCGATACCAAGGTAAAAATAGTAGTAGTAGTAGTAGTAGTGGTGGTGGTAGCAGTAGTAGAGTGTACACATCATACAGTATCTACACAACTGTAGAATAGCTCACCTTGATATCAAGGTAAGAATTAGTATTAGTTGCAATAGTAGTAGTTTTAGTAGTAGTAGTAAAGTATACAGATGTCATATAGAATCTACACACTGTAGAATAGTTCCATCTCGATACAAATATAATAGTAGTAATAGTAGTAATTAGTAGCAGTAGTTGTAGTAATAGTAGTAGCAGTACTAGTAGTAGTGGTAATAGAGTAGTAGTAGCAGTTGTTCACATGTACACTTGTGTCATGCAGCATCTATTCCACAGTAGAATTGTTCATCTTGATAGCATTCTGTGTTTCTGTATGTGTGATCTCGATAGTATTCTGTGTTTCTGTATGTATGATCTCGATAGCATTGTGTGTTTCTGTATGTGTGATCTTGATAGCATTCTGTGTTTCTGTATGTGTGATCTTGATAGCATTGTGTGTTTCTGTATGTGTGATCCTGATAGCATTGTGTGTTTCTGTATGTGTGATCCTGATAGCATTGTGTGTTTCTGTGTTTCTGATAGCATTGTGTTTCTGTATGTATGATCTTGATAGCATTGTGTGTTTCTGTATGTGTGATCCTGATAGTATTGTGTGTTTCTGTATGTATGATCTTGATAGCATTGTGTGTTTCTGTATGTGTGATCCTGATAGCATTGTGTGATTAGCATTGTGTGTTTCTGTATGTGTGATCTTGATAGCATTCTGTGTTTCTGTATATATGATCTTGAATGCATTGTGTGTTTCTGTATGTGTGTAAGAGAGAGAGACACAGAGACAGTACCTTCATATGTATGTATACATGAGTATTTTGTAATAATAAATGAAAA
>CM022668.1:8096817-8136817 GCA_012295275.1 Chrysomallon squamiferum | reverse complement strand
GAAATTAAAAAGTAGAGGAGCACTCCACTATTTCTATCACTGCATCTATATCTTTAACTATGTAAACAAGGAAAATAAAATAACTCTCTAATATTGCAAACTGGGATCACAGTAAATTGATGATATCTTTGGAAACAAACTTTTGATATGATTTGATAGTCTGTAACCTTATCCACTGTATGTAACTGGATACAAAGGTCCAAGCACATTTGTTATGGGCCTGATATTGATGCTCTTGTTAATAATGTGCTTTGTTATTTATGCCATTTGAGCTTCATGAATGTTTGTGTTTTGTTTTTTAAAACTGCTGATGTGTTTTATATTGTAAATATGTAATAACTTGTACAAATGTCAGAATTTTAGGAAAAGTTTAATATTTTATTACCCTTTGCTAGTTAAGTAAAGCTAGGTTTGTTATACTTTTTAATTTTCTTTTCTACTTTTAATTATTATTATTTTAAATAAGAAAATGGAATTTAAAATATTTCATCTAGTCAAAATACAAGTTTTTATTAAAAAAAAAAATGGTTTTAAGTTATTTGTGTATAATAAGTTGATATTTTTAATTTTGTTTTATTTTATTTATACTTTTTATTATATATATATATAATTAAAAAAAAATAGTGTTTGTTATTATAGTTCTTCAAGTCTATGTTCTTTGGATTTTTTGTCTTTTGTTATGTTGGGTTTTTTATTTTTTATTATTTATTTTATTTTATTTTATTTTATTTCATTTTTTTTGCTTCTGCAGAATCATTCACCAAGATGTACATACCAAGAATAATCCAAGCTAGTAAAAAATGATTTAAATACATTTAATTGTGTATAATATTTCAGTACAGAAATAGTGTTATTCAATGGCAGTAATCAAATTTATTTATTCTATAACAAAACGTTTGAAAAAATTGTATGTGTTAATGCTAGTCATTCAGTAATGCTCTCTCTCTCTCTCTCTCTCTCTCTCTCTCTCTCTCTCTCTCTCTCTCTCTCTCTCTCTCTCTCTCTCTCTCTCTCTCTCTCTCTCTCCATTTATTAATTTTATTTATTCATTTGTTTTTGGGTTGCTGGTTTTGGTGTGTTTTTTTACATTTTTATCCAATTCACTGTCTATTGATATTTAATTCATTTTATTTACTTAAATTCAATTTCTTTCATATCTGAGAATTTGTTTTTAATTATTTTTTATATTTTTTTATCTTCACATAGTAAATATTCCCTGACAAAAAAAGCATAATGTTTGCAAATAAGTTAACTGTTCACATGAAGTTAGTAAATTAGTGAGTTAGTGTTTAACATCATGTTTGCAAATTAGTAAGTTAATTGTTAATATCAAGTTAGTAAATTAGTGAGTTAGTGTTTAACTTCATATAATTTAATTAGCTGTTAAAATGTTACTGAACTAGTTGACTGTTAACATCAAATTACTAAATTAGTTGTTATAATGTTAGTAAGTTAGTTAATGTTTTCTCTTCATTCGTTACTGTATGTTGAGATATCTACATATCACACACATCTAAACATGTTATAATTTATAATTCAGAGAATATATCCCTGGAGGTTGCCTGTTATTATTATTATTATTATTATTATTACATACAATTCTTTTATGGAAAGATACTTATAATAATTCTTAATAAAACTTTAGAGCTTATATTTTTTGTACAATTTCAAATATCTTTATTATAATTTTTGTTTTCATTTATATTTTTTATTTTTTTTTCTTTTTTTTTTTTTTTTTTTTTTTTTTTTTTTTTTTAAAAAATAAGTTTTTTATTTTTTTTTAATGTTTTTACCCCCATTTATCTCAATATTTCTGTGCTTATTTTCCCTCAGTTTACAATTTTATTATATTTCATGGATTATTTATTTTATTCATTTACTTACAAGTTTATACAGTAATTCCATTTCATTTAATTTTAAATCTGTGTTATTGTATAAAATTACTTAAAATCCCAAATATCCTTTTCTATGAACATAAAGTATTTCATACATATGTAAAAAAACACACAGTAATAATAAATGAATAAATAAATAAATAAATAAATAAATAAATCTCAGACAAAATATTTGGTGATAAACAAATGTTAAAACATTTCACAACTATTCAAAGAATAAATGTTAGATAATTTAAGAAAAAAAAGAAAACAACACATCAGTATATAAAACATTAAAAATATTTTTAAAATTATTTGTTGAAATTTATTTTGAATGATTCTCCAGTTTGTTCACATTATTATTATTATTATTATTATTATTATTATTATAATATTATTATTATTATTATTATTATTATTATTATTAAAATATATCTAGCTTAAGATAAATGGATTTTGTGTCCATTAGTATTGACTGCATGATGTACTGAATGACGTAGTTTAATTGTTTTTCTGTTACCATGACAACTGTGATGTACCGCGTTCAGTCACTGCATAATTTACCTACAGACATGTAATATATTATTTCTCTTAATATCCCGATATGGTGTTTTTAAAATAAATTAATTATGCACAGTTTTTGTTTGTTGTTTCATGATATAAAAATATGAGAGAGAGAGAGAGAGAGAGAGAGAGAGAGAGAGAGAGAGAGAGAGAGAGAGAGAGAGAGAGAGAGAGAGAGGGGGAAGTCAGTGTGAGAGAGATGGAGAGATAGACAGAGACTGTCGTAGTTGTTAAAATATAACTAAATAAACAGACAAGGATTCTTCATACTGATAAAAAGCAATGCATTTTTAATAAGCACCTTTCCAGAAGCAGAAAAGCTTCTGGGGCGGATCTAGAGGAGGTGGTCCAAGGTGTTCGGACCTCACCTCAAATTTGAGAAGATCCCCTTTTATTTAGGATTTTTAGGTCTTTTACAAAAATTGGCATTTTCTGTGAGTGTATAGAACACTGTAGAATAAGTCAGTCAGTGTCTCTGTTGTGTTATGATTCATGTGAACCATGTGTAATTTTTCAGTATGCCTTTTCACAATGCTCTTTTTCTCACGGATCCCCCCTCATGAGGAAAGCTCGATCTGCCCCTGAGTTCAGGCCGTTATCTTTGAGATTCTTGTTGGAAGAGTCATGCATCATCCCGATTTCGTGACTTCATGTAGTAATTAATTAACCTACATCTGACTCGACCAGTGTGAAATTTACTAATTCACAAAAGTAAACATCGTCAGTCAAACATGAACAGACAAGGGGTGATATGTAAAAATACTGTTTTCTCTTCATTTAAATTAAGCAGTGAACTGCACTAAAGTTTACACTGGCCTGCAGCTATAAGCTATCTATATTTTAGATAACCATTCTAGGAATGAATTTCAGAATATAAGAATAATATGTTGGCCATACAAAACCCAACCCAAAATAAACTCATTTTATTTAAGCTATTATTTTTTTTTTTTCCTTTTTATTTTTATTTTTTTTTCTGTTTTGTTGAGATTTTTCATTTAATTGTTATTATTAGTATTATTATTTTATTGCTGATGTCGTTGTTGTTGCTATTATAATTTATTTATTTATTTGTTTATTGTTTTATTGTTTTTAAGGAAGTACATATCTTTAATGTCCTACAATATCTGACATTTCAAACTGAGTAATATTCTATTTTCGTTCAGTATTAAATACAAAAAAAAATGTCATGTATTTGATTAATTGTAAAATATTGTTTATACAATGCCGTAATCACTATTATTAAAGAAACAAAAAAAAAAAAAAACCAATGAAACTAAAAACACTTCCTGAAATAGATTTATAAAGAATTTAATATCAAAATTTTCACTGGATTCTTATGGCATCATCAAAGGAGATTAAAAACGTTTGTCAACCTCTGTGCTAGATGAACAACTCTTTGAAAAACAGAAAGTCAGAAAGCCAGAAAATTGCCGTAGACGTTGCCCGTACACACAGACATCTAGTTTAGACAGAGTTTGCCCGTACACACAGACATCTAGTTTAGACAGACAGTTTGCCCGTACACACAGACATCTAGTTTAGACAGAGAATTTGACCGTACACACAGACATCTAGTTTAGACAGACAGTTTGACCGTACACACAGACATCTAGTTTAGACAGTGTTTGCCCGTACACACAGACATCTAGTTTAGACAGAGAGTTTGACCGTACACACAGACATCTAGTTTAGACAGAGAGTTTGCCCGTACACACAGACATCTAGTTTAGACAGAGAGTTTGCCCGTACACACAGACATCTAGTTTAGACAGAGAGTTTGCCCGTACACACAGACATCTAGTTTAGACAGACCGTTTGACCGTACACACAGACATCTAGTTTAGACAGAGAGTTTGCCCGTACACACAGACATCTAGTTTAGACAGAGAGTTTGCCCGTACACACATACATCTATTTTAGACAGACAGTTTGACCGTACACACAGACATCTAGTTTAGACAGAGAGTTTGCCCGTACACACAGACATCTAGTTTAGACAGACAGTTTGACCGTACACACAGACATCTAGTTTAGACAGACCGTTTGCCCGTACACACAGACACCTGGTTTAGACAGACAGTTTGCCCGTACACACAGACATCTTGTTTAGACAGACAGTTTGACCGTACACACAGACACCTGGTTTAGACAGACAGTTTGACCGTACACACAGACACCTGGTTTAGACAGACAGTTTGACCGTACACACAGACACCTGGTTTAAACAGACAGTTTGCCCGTACACACAGACACCTGGTTTAGACAGACAGTTTGCCCGTACACACAGACACCTGGTTTAGACATACAGTTTGACCGTACACACAGACATCTAGTTCAGACAGAGAGTTAGCACGTACACACAATATCCGTTTAGTCAAAGTATGGTATTCAAAAATTTAGTTTAAACAGAATAAACAAAGAATATTCAGTTGTTTGTGTTTACATTTAAATAATTATCATAAAACATAACAAGTTATAAAATAACGTCATTTCTGTACATAACACAATAAACATGACGAGTTATATTGCGTCATTAATTATTATAATCAGCTAATAGTTATAATTCCACACCATCAACGTTGACAACATTCTAAGCCAACAGTGTTGCTTTGTTACCTGTGACAAACGTCGTTGTGGTTGATGCTTTTATTACCGCATGTTCGTGATAAAATACACAACGCAAAACTATTTAAGGAGCAGGAAGACTGCGGAGTTATTCTGGTTTACAACAGATGTGTTGTTAAATATGTCTCCTTTCCGTAACAACTGAGCGTGGAGAAAAAAGACGCAAAATAGCACATATGTAAACGTACATGCATTCATTTAAATATAAAACATATACTTTGCGTGAATTATGTACGAATCTACAAAGCAACACCCTTTGTATGTATAAATATCTGCCATCTGTCTGTCTGTCAGTTAGCCTACATGGATGCTATTTTTTACTAATCTCCATCCATTTCCCTCTCTCTCTCTCTCTCTCTCTCTCTCAACTCAATACATGTCAGAGTTTAATAACACTGACCTTGTACAAAAGCGATGAACTATTTGAAAAGGTATTAAGCGGACAAGATTAGTTTATGGACACATGTTTGCAAACTGTAGTACGTCGACTTTGCTAATAATTCATTAAGAACGCATTATCCTTACACACTTGCGAGTCCACGTTAATTTATGTTAGTTTTTTGTGACACGTGTCTACAGACATGTCACGTCTGTTCTGGCAGACGACAGCTAGTGACACCAGACGAGATCGCTGCGCGGGTTTCAATGGGCGAGCTGCTTTGAACTGACATTAAAGTATAACAACTATCTGCGTGGCGAGATCTGTTAAGTTAAAAATAAAAAATAAAAATTATCAACTTTATTCATGGCATGATGGCGTTGGTGGCTGAATCTTTTTTCTCTATACTAGGTAAGAAACTTATTATTTCATAAATCATTTATTCTGTATAATTTTAATTCTGTATAAAGACTGATAATAATACCGCTGTAATTTTAAGCATACCTTTACGCTGTTTTTAATAATAACAAAATTAAAATTAAGCCTCACGTTTTTACTTTTTATAAGTGTTGCTCTCCATTTTCGCATAAAATATATTATTACTACTCTTCGATCCAGTTTCTACCAAGATTCAACCGTCCATCTAAACATATGATCGTGGAAATGTTCAACAGGGAATTTCATTCATTTACCTTTCTGTTTTTAATTCATATCGCTAAAACCGGTTTAAATTAATGACTTATAAATGATTAGACGGATTAATGAAATGACTGCTAGAAAATGTCTCGAAACAAGAATAACAAAACGAACAACAACAACAACAACAACACCACCAACAACAACAACAACAACAACAACAACAACAACAATAATAATAGTAATAATAATAATAATAATCCAAAGAAGAAGAAGGCGAGGACGAAGAAAAAGAAGAAGGAACTATTTTTGAATAATCACTGATGTATATATATCAAAATCTGTGACTTACGTATTTCTTTAATAAAATTGCCATGAATAAAAAAGTTATTTATGATCTTTATCAAAAGCCATTTTGTCACTTGTTAAAAGATAGTATGTCAGACATGACACTTTGATACCCGAAATAATTTACGCGTAACATGCCAAGAGTTTTACACTGAGAGAGAGAGAGAGAGAGAGAGAATAATAAAAAAGAGAGAGAGAGAGAGAGAGAGAGAGAATAATAAAAAAACCTGTTATCAGATTTAAATAAATAAACAAGTAAACAATCAAATAAATGTATAAATAAACTAGAAAAGAATGTCGATTATATTGCAAATGTAACAATTACTGACATGTCACTAAATTCATTTAGAAACGTAAGTTTTAATTTAGTAAGATAGCTGCTTAAAAAAACTCATCATCATCATCATCATCATCATCAATATGTCGAGATTACTGTTGTGTTAATGGGGATATTATCGTTGTTACCGTTACCACCACTGTTTTAGCTGTTTGTTGTCGTTTTTCTTTATTTATTTATTTTATTTCATTTTCATTTTTCTATTTTTTCTTCTTCTTCTTCTTCTTCTTATTATTATTATTATTATTATTACAGTTGTGGTAGCTGTTATTGACCCCGCATTTTCTGTATATCATTCAAATTCAGTCGCCTCACCAAAAGGTAAGATGCAGTAACTAACTTTTATAATATAATATTATGTACTGATACGTACGTGCGTGCGTGTATTTGTTTATGTATTTCAAGCTTTATAATTAGCCTGTAATTTAGTATCCGACAAGAATATATATAATGTTAGTGGATTACATCTGTAGATATAATTAAAAAAATACTGATGAATAAAATATGAATTAACTATATGTCTTCATTTTCAAAATCCGATAATATACTGCTTAGATGCACCTATTGAACATCTCTCTCTCTCTCTCTCTCTCTCTCTCTCTCTCTCTCTCTCTCTCTCTCTCTCTCTCTCTCTCTCTCTCTCTCTCTCTCTCTCTCTCTCTCTCTCTCTTTCTCTCTCTCTCTCTCTCTCTCTCTCTCTCTCTTTCTCTCTCTCTCTCTCTCTCTCTCTCTCTCTCTCTCTCTCTCTCTCTCTCTCTCTCTCTCTCTCTCTCTCTCTCTCTCTCTCTCTCTCTCTCTCTCTCTCTCTCTCTCCACTACGTTTCTCTCTTGTAGGTTCAACTACAATAACTTGGCAGACGGACCCAACTGGGACAGTTGTATTTGGAGAAACAACTACGCCAACGCCAATAAACGTGCCAGGTAAGACAAGCAGCTCTGTATATAACTGACTGTAATTAAACAAAATAAATATGTTCAAATCAAATAATTTTATTATTGGATGTTTTAAATTATATTTAAACGAAAAGGCTTAGATAACCACGGGTAGTATTTGTTTAGATTGGTTTAATGTATGCAGTACGTACACTTTAAATACCAAAGCAATCGATTTTCGTAATAAATTAACGAATAATTGTAATGAACATTTTTAAAGACAATTTTTAAATTTTTTATTAGTTCCTGGAGCTCGTCAAAACTATCCGGAGCCTCCTACGGAAACAAATGTGATCACCGACAACAGTTTTCAATCTCCTACAATCGGGACCAGGGATCCTTTGCAGAATTACAACCTTGGCAATGCGGTGTCTGATAACGCCTACAACACTGACCCCAGCTCGCCCACAGTCCCCGACCAGTCATCCATTGCTGCTGTGAACAATGCACAAGTTCCTGTTTCAGGAAATGGTGTCGACAGTGTAACAGGAACCGTGTCGAAAACAGGAGATCAAGTAGTTAACGCTATATACGACAACGCAGGAGTAGGATCTTCAGGGACAGGGAACGTTAACGATCCTGTCACGGACCCATACGGTAACACTGGGACAGGATCTGTCGACACTTACGGTAACACTGGGACAGGATCTGTCGACACTTACGGTAACACTGGAACAGGACCTGTTGACACTTACGGTAACACTGGGACAGGATCCGCCGTCGACACTTACGGTAACACAGGGACAGGATCCGCCGTCGACGCTTACGGTAACACAGGGACAGGATCCGCCGTAGACACTTACGGTAACACTGAGCCAGGATCCGTTGTCGACACTCACAGTAATACTGGGACAGGATCTGCTGTCGACACTTATGAAATACTGGGACAGGATCCGTTGTCGACACTCACAGTAATACTGGGACAGGATCTGTTGACACTTATGGTAATACTGGGACAGGATCTGCCGTTGACACTTACGGAAATACTGGAACAGGATCTGCTACAGATGGTTTTACTTCTCAGGATAGTCAAACAGGATCCGTTGCAGATCCATACAATACAGGGACAGGTACTGCTACTGTAACGGATCCTTTGGGTAATACTGGGACAAATGTCCAGTCAGGATCTGCTACTCAAACAGGAACTGTAGTTCATCCATACAGCAACACAGGAACGTCATCCTCTGGTCAATACACCGATACAGGATACAACACGGTTGTTACAACAGGAGAAAGTAACAATCCTGTCTCGGATCCTTACAATAACATAGCGGGGTCAGCTGTAGGCACGGCACCTTCAGCTGTCCAGCACAGAGGAACTGACAGCCTCGTTGATGTCGGCACAGGAGCTGGTATAGGAGATGGCACAGGATCTGTTACAGATCCTGGTTTAGGTGGTGGTGCAGGGTATGGTACAGGGACTGGTTTAGGTGGTGGTGCAGAGTATGGTACAGGGACTGGTTTAGGTGGTGGTGCAGGGTATGGTACAGGGACTGGTTTAGGTGGTGGTGCAGGGTATGGTACAGGGACTGGTTTAGGGGATGGTTCAGCACCTGCAGATCCTTTAATATATGGAAATAGCAATACAGATAGTACACAAGGTACTATAGTGGATAGTAACACAGGATCACAAGGAACTATGGTGGATAGTAACACAGGATCACAAGGTACTGGAACTACTGACTATTTCAGAAACACTGAACCAGCAAACGCGGGTGTTGGAGGAACACAAACTAACACAGCAACTTCTGGTTCAGCAACTGGGTCTGGTACCTCTTCCGGTACGACAGGTATTCTCTGTCTGTGTTTCTCTCTCTCTCTCTCTCTCTCTCTCTCTCTCTCTCTCTCTCTCTCTCTCTCTCTCTCTCTCTCTCTCTCTCTCTCTCTCTCTCTCTCTCTCTCTCTCTCTTCTCACAGTCTGTATGATTTTTGACGTTCTTTCTCACTGTTGCTCATTCTGATTAGAAATATAAATTTTGCGATGGACATCTCCATCAAGTAAATATTTTAAATACAATATACACTAGTACCTCGACTTACAAGTGTGCCCAACTTACGAGTTTTTCGAGTTATGAGCAGACGCCAGGTCGAATTTTGCTCTGAGTTGCGAGCTAAGATCCGAGTTACGAGCTAGCTTCAGACACGTTAATTGGTGCAACGAACAAAATAACATCCGTCCAGCATCCCGCGTTTACTTCACATGGTTACCTCGCTGCGGAAGCATCTCTATTGTGTTGTGATCGCGTTTTGTGCAGTGTTTTGCCAAATTTCTTTTTCAAGGCTATGGATCCTAAAAAGTGAATACAAAGGACAGTGCTGAGAAGAAGAAGCGGATGATGTTCATTGAATTAAAGCATGAATTCATAGAAAAACATGATCGAGGTGTGCATTTAGTCGACTTGGTTAGGCAGTCCGAGCGTAGTACTTCTACGATATGTACATACTGAAGCAGGAGTCGATAAAGGCTGTAACTCCAGCAAAAGGCGTTAAGATAATTTGTCTGATCTCCAAGATAAATACACTTTACATCTCAGTTTATTTCTTTACATTCTCTTTTATTTTGTTTTTATACAATATGTCATTTATAAATATATTTTTCTTTAAAAAAAAAAAAAAAAAAATTGTTTTTAAAAATGGGGTGTTTTTTATGGGTGGCTGGAACGGATTAATGGTATTTCAACTAATTTCAGTTGAAAAAATTGATTTCATATACGAGCAAACTGAGACACGAGCTCGGTCACGGAACGAATTAAACTCGTAAGTCGAGGTATCACTGTGGTTCTTTTTATAGCGACACAAAATTCATGTCCAATGATTTTAGCGACCTATCTCCGCTTCATTTCTGATTTAATAACTTTCGTTGAGGCTCTCTGTATTTAGCGTTGTGACACTATTGCTTCTTCCTGTTCCCTTCTCTATAAGCCACGTGTCACTAGTTCACGTCATCTTGTTTACAGGTACACTCGATCCGTACCCGTACCTGAAAAGATACTTCCCTAGCCAGCCAGAAACCTGGGTACGCAGATTAGCTGATTCAATAGGTCGGCGAATTTCTGAAGCACAGTTCCAGGCGATGCAGGCCAAACTAGAAGCTACTCTTAAACCATTAGGATTATCAAGTAATAATAATAATAATAATAATAATAATAATAATAATAATTAATAATAAAGTGATAATAGTTAATGATAATAATGTTAAAACAAAGTAACAAAGACGAAATAATAAATCAACAGATAATAAATAAATAAAGAAAGAAATAAATAAAATTTAAATATATATCGTAATAATTATAGATAATAATAAAAGTAGTAATATGAACATAGTACGAAACTGAACTAAAAAAAAAACAACTGCAAAAATCATTTTAATATTTTCTTCTACATTTTCAGGTAGTCAACAACAAGCCCAGCAAACAACACAAGAACAAAATCCGCCTGAGTCAACCCAGCAACAGTCAACCCAGCAACAGTCAACCCAGCAACAGTCATAACCAGCAACAGTCAAACCAGCAACAGTCAAACCAGCAACAGTATAACCAGCAACAGTCAACCCAGCAACAGTCAACCCAGCAACAGTCAACCCAGCAACAGTCAACCCAGCAGCAGTCAACCCAGCAACAGTCAACCCAGCAACAGTCAAATGAACAACAAGCGATCCAGCCACAGTCAGACTGGCTGCAGTCCTATTCGTCTCAGTCAAACTGGCCACAGTCAAACCGCGCGCAGACAAAAAGGCCACTGTCACGCGAACAGCGGATCAGAGAACAGCAGCTACGTCAGCTAGCTCAGCAGCGATACAACCAGCGACATTCATATCAAACCAACAGCGGATCACAGACTAGCTATAATTTAGGTTAGTGTCGGATTTCAGATATTTACTTTTTTGAATTTGTGTTTAATTTTACACTTTTATTGCTGTTGTTATTATTATTATTATTGTTGTCACTATTATTATTGCTATTGCTATTGTTGTTACTGGTGTTGTTGTTATCATCATCATCATTTCTATTATTATTGTTGTTTTCATCATCATCATTATTATTATTATTATTATTATTATTATTATTATTATTATTGTTGTTGTTGTTGTTGTTGTTATTATTATTTTATTATTATTATTGATTTTTCAGATCCTATAACTTCTTACACTGGTACGTAAAAAATTGTATTTTACTTTGCATATGGGTTAGGGTTAGGGTTACGGTTAGAGTTAGGGTTAGAGTTAGGGTTGTTGCTAGGGTTAGGGCTAGGGCTATGGTCAGGGATAGGGTCAGGTTAGGGTTAGGGTTATTGCTAGGATAAGGGCTAGCGTTATTGCTAGGGTAAGGGCTAGCGTTATTGCTAGGGTCAGGGTTTGGGTTAGGATAGGAGTTAGGGATGGGATTGTGGTTAGGGTTAGGGCTAAGGTTAGGATTAGGGTTAGGGTTAGAGTTAGGGTTAGGGTTAGAGTTAGGTTTGTGGTTAGTGTTACGTTTCTAGTTAGAGTTGTTCGTAGTTTTATGGTTAGGTTTAGGGTTACCGTTAGGGTTAGTATTAGGGTTAGGGTTAGGGTTAGGGTTAGGGTTAGGGTTAGGGTTAGGGCTAGGGCTAGGGCCAGGGTTGGGATTCGGGTTAGTGTTAGGATTGGGGTTAGGTTTAGGGTTAGGGTTAGGGCTAGGGTTAAGGTTAGAGTTAGGGATAGGATCAGGGTTAGGGTTACGTTTAGGGTTAGGGTTATTGCTAGGGTTAGGGCTAGGGTTATTGCTAGGGTCAGGGTTTGGGTTATGATTGGAGTTAGGGTTGGGATTATGGTTAGGTTTAGGTTTAGAGCTAAGGTTAGTATTAGGGTTAGGGTTGTTCCTAGGGTTAGGTTTAGGGTTAAGGTTAGGATTGGGGTTAAGGTTAGAGTTAGAGATAGGGTTAGGGCTAGGGCTAGGACAAGAGCTAGGGTTAGGGCTAGGGCTGGGGTTAGGACTAGGGTTAGGGCTAGGCTTAAAGTTAGAGTTAGGCTTAGAGTTAGGTTTAGGATTAGGGTTGGGGTTAGGGTTACGGTTAGAGTTAGTGTTACGGTTAGGGTTACGTTTGGGGTTAGAGTTGGGGCTAGTTTTAGGGTTCGGATTAGGGTAAGGTTTAGGGTTAAGGTTATTATTGGGATAGGGTTAGGGTTAGGATTGGGGTTATTGCCACTTCAAACAACTGGGCCAGGTTTAGGTTAGGCTTAGGGTTTGGGTTAAGGATAGGATTGAGGTTAGGGTTAGGGTAGGGTTAGGGTTAGTATTGGAGTTAGGATTGGGGTTACGGTTAGAACTAGGGTTAGGGTTATTGCTAGGGTTAGGTTTTGGGTTAGGGTTAGGATTGGGGTTAGGTTTAGGGTTACGATTAGAGTTAGGGTTAGTGTTAGTGCTTTTGAGTTAGGGTTAGGGTTACGTTAGGGTTAGGGTTAGTGCTAGGGTTAGGGTTATTTTCATTTAGAACAACTGGGTTACGGTTAGGTTAGGGTTTGGGTTAGGGTTATGGTTAGGATTAGGGTTAGTGTTAGGGTTAGGGTTATTTTCATTTAGAGTTAGGGTTAGGTTTACATTTAGGTATAGGGTTAGAATTAGTGTTAGGGTTAGGATTAGGGTTACGGTTAGGGTTAGAGTTAGGTTTAGGGTTAGTGTTACGTTTCTGGTTAGAGTTAGGGTGAGGGTTAGGGTTAGTGTTGGGGTTGGGGTTAGGGCTAGGGTTAGGGTTAGGGCTAGGGTTAGGGTTAGGGTTAGGGTTAGGGTTAGGGTTAGGGTTAGGGTTAGGGCTAGGGCTAGGGCTAGTGTTATGGTTAGGGCTAGGGTTAGGGTTAGGGTTAGGGTTAGGGTTAGGGCTAGGGCTAGGGTAGGGCTAGAGTAAGTGTTAGGGTTAAGTTTATTGTTAGTGTTAAGTTTAGGGTTATATTATGGTTATTGTGAATTAAAACAATTAGGTTAGGGTTAGGGTTTAGGGTTAGGGTTAATGTTGTTACTTAAAACAACTGGGTTCGGTTTAGTTTGTCCAGGGTTTGGATTAGCGTTAGGGTTATTGCTAGGGTTAGTGTTATGATTAGGATTATGGTTATTGTGACTTAAAACAATTAGGTTAAGGTTAGAGTTAATGTTATTGTGACTTAAAACAACTGGGTTCTGTGTTGTTTGTTCTTGGTTAGGATTATGGTTAGGGTTAGGGTTAGGGATGTATGTGTGATTTTGTGCTTATAGTATTACATATCTAGAATTAAGTAAGTCAATTTATTTTATTTCCTGTATATGTAAATTATATTCAGTGAAATAATATATTAATTTATAAAATACATGACCGGTATATTTATAATTTATTTTATTTTTTATTTATTTATTTTATGTTAATTAATTTATTTATTTATTTATTTTTAAGCGTCCATGGCTTTATCAGGAGGTAAGTAAAATTTATATTTGTCGTTATGAGTTGTACTAGATTCACTGATAGGTTCTGAGTTCATGTTTGTGCCGAAAAATATGATTTCTTTATTATTATTATTATTATTATTATTATTATTATTATTATTATTATTAACTACCTTTTGCCTTTAAATTATTTGTTCTCTTTAAAAAAGTAAAACAGTTAAAAAAATCATATTCTTTGCTGCTTGTAAAAGTAATTAAAAACGTTATTAGAAAGTATTATTTATTGTTTAATTGACCTTTAAAATGTGTGTATGTTTGTTTATTTGTTTGTGTATGCTTTAATGTGTGTATGTTTGTTTGTAAGTATGTATGTTTGTTTTTCTGTACACAAACAAGTATTGAGAATATATTGATTATTTAATTATTCAAGCGGAAAAATATTTTACTTATGCATATGCAAATTAGTAAACAGAATATTTTAATTATTAACTTTCAGCTGAGCTTCCACCAGCCTTACTTATGTATGGTAAGTATATTTTATGACTGAAAACGAGCTATCAAATGTGCCTTAACCATTCAAATTGATATAGACACATTAAATGTTAAATCTGTGATGTGATCAATTGATAGTCATAATGATAACTATGTCATTAATTACTATTCATTATTTCCAGTTCAAGATCAGTACTCGATATATATTTTTAAAATCATTCTTATGTACAAACGTGGATAAACACATTAAACATTAAATTAATATATGATTAGTGGATAATCATAATGATGAATACAATATTAACGTTTGTGAATATTTATTTCCCGTTCCAAATAGTGTTCCATGTAGATTAAAAGTATGTAGAAACTTGTATGTAGAAAAGCATGTGTGGAGTAATTTACTTGCGTTCTGAGACACAATAGGAGATACCTCTTTTTTTGTATAATATAAAATATTAATTATTATAATACAGAAATGGGCTAGTATTTTCTGTAAATAAAAAAATAAATAAATTGTTTTATTTTTTATTTCTAGGGATGAATCCTCAATTACATAAAAATCCATGTAAGTAAAATTTTCAATTTATTTAAAATATAATAAACTTATATATCTATATATTAAAAACTTGGTTTCTGAAACTGACAAAAGAAGTAAAGGAAACATTCTGTTAATAACACATTAAAATGGAAAAATAGTAGTTTATTTATAGTATTTATTTTGATATATATAGATAAACTATTATTTTAACATTTTATTAATTAAAATAATTTTCTATTTACATATATTCACATATACATAAAGGGTACATTAAAATGATTTTTAAAAATATTTGAATTTTTTAAATTATGTTTTATTTTTTATTTTTGTTTAGATGCTTCGATGGGTGAGTACGATTTTCTGCAGTTGTAAATCTGTGTAGATGTTAAAGTATAATATGTAAATATCAACTATTTCTAATTCTACTGTTATGTACATATGTGCATATATTTGTGTTTTACTGAGTATATTTTATAGCAGTTTCTATCTAAAAGTATCTGTTGTGTATCTGTGCATCTGAGTGTTTGGTATTTATGTTTAATATAGCTGTATATATGTGTCTGTGTGTTTGTAGCTGCATATTTTTATGTTCTTTCTTCAACTTACTTAAAAATAAATATTTTAACTTTTTTCATTCTTTCAGCACTGACATCAGGTGCCGAGTTAGGTATGTAAAATAGTATTATCAAGCATAATACTAAAATACAAACATACTGCAATACTGAAACACACAGTGATAAAATTATAGTAGTAAAACGCAATCTTTCATATTTTAGTACTAAAATCCAAACTGTTATACTGTAGTGCTTTAGTACTGTTGAACTAAAATACAAACTATAATACTGCAGTACTAAAACACAAACTTACATATATTGTAGGTACTAAACACAAATTTACATATTGCAGTACTAAAACACAATCTGTCATATTGTAGTACTAAAACACAAACTTACATATTTTAGTACCAAAATACAAACTTACATATTGTAGTACTAAACACAAGCTGTCATATTGCAGTAACAAAATACAAACTGTCATACTGTAGTATTAAATCACATCTATCAAGCATTATAAAAAAAATTAAAGAAAATTAACAATAATATTTAAAGATGACTTAATTTTCACAATATTAATTTCACAATAATGTGTACTTTATAAGTAAAAGTTGACGTTATGTTTTATT
The DNA here is from genome assembly GCA_012295275.1 of Chrysomallon squamiferum. Taxonomy (NCBI): domain Eukaryota; kingdom Metazoa; phylum Mollusca; class Gastropoda; order Neomphalida; family Peltospiridae; genus Chrysomallon; species Chrysomallon squamiferum. The sequence goes on along the minus strand of CM022668.1, from coordinate 8,120,537 downwards.
TTTAATATAAAAAATAACTGAAACATGACTGAACAAATTAAGTCATTCCAGTACTTGCTCATTCAAAATGCTTATCAAATTAAATTATATATTTCTGAGTAGATAATATTATTATTAATTTATTTTATTTTTGCTTTAAATTTTAGCTGATATTGCACCATTAATGCTGCTAGGTACGTATGTAGATTTAGCAACAGAAAATATAAACATAATAATTAAAATACTTCCTAAAATAATAAGTTTTATTTATTATCTTTTATTTTCTATGAAATAAAAAGAAATAAAACCAGTATCACTTTTATTTTTACTTGAAGTCTAGTTTATGTTTAATATTTTTTCTACATTTATATATATATAATGATACTGATGCTGATGATAAATAAAAATTAGTTTTGAATTGAAACCATTTTTAATAGTGGATGTTAATTAATTTATTTATTTATTTATTTTGTTTATTTTTGTAATTGTGCTTTCACAGGCCAAACTTCAGGTCAGTCAGGGGCCCAGTCTGGGATGGGAGGAATGGGCAGTATGGAAATGATGCTAATGCCAGAAATGCAGGGTTGGTATAAATTGAACTGTTTCAGCAGACTGTAATAATTAGTCCTTAAAATCAAATTTATTATTAAGCATTGATATAAACGATTTACAAATCTTCTTCAAAATCATAACTTTGTCTATCACAATCTTATTAATAATTTTTAATATACAGTTTAATTATTTAGAATATTCCTCAATATCTACAAATTCAAGTATTTATCCACTGAATTCATTTTACATAATATATAGAAATTACTGATGGATAGTTGTTGATTTTCTGTTAAACTGTAGTATAATAAGCTGTAATATGAACTGTTTAGTATAATTATTATTGAAAATAAAACTTTAATATGTATTTAAAACAATTTTATTTTTTTATTATTATTATTTCATTTCATTTTAATTATTTTTTTATTTTTTTTATTTATATATATTTTTTTTAAATAGAATTACTTGGTGCAAGATGAAATTTGTTTGTGCAGTTGCCATTATGGTAAGAAATTAAATAATAATAATAGTAATAATAATAACAATAATAATAATAATAATAATAATAATAATAATAATTATTATTATTATTATTATTATTATTATTATTAGTAGTAGTAGTAGTAGTAGTAGTAGTAGTAGTAGTAGTAGTAATATTAGTAGTGGTTGTAGTAGTTGTAGTAATAGGAATAGTGATATTACTAGTAATAATAGTAATAGTAGTAGCAGTAAAATAAGATTCATGTTCTTTTTAGGTATTCTATTCCGGTAGTTGTTTTACTGAATTTAATTATTTAATATATTTAATATTTCTTCTATTATATAAATACACACACATATACACACACACACACACACACACACACACACACACACACTCACACACACACATATATTTATATATATATATATGACTCATGAAAAAACTAAACACACATTCTATATATTATGATTATCTGAAATATTATTTTTATTTATTTGTTTTATTATTTTTTATTTTCAGATCTTGAAGCATCACACACATTATAAATGTTATCATACAATAAACATAAAGCTTTTGGCCTTTGTTTTATTAAAAACTGTATTTATAACAGCACGTTGTCTAGCATTACACAGCAACATTTGTGTGTCCATGGTAACTTATCTACCTACATAATAATAATATTTATAGCAAGTAATATATTTTGTTGTGAATAATCTATTATGTATAGTATTATGAGAATTATGACAACACTAAAATGTATCCATAGATATTCATATCCATAGAAACAATTATATCTGTGTATGACAAACAGTAATGTGCATCCAGAGCAGCTCACATATCCATGAAAATAATTATACCTACACATGACAACAGTAATATATGTCCATTGCACCATTATTCACAGACATAATATCCATAAAAATAATGATTTGAATTCATAGCAACATACATATTCCTAACAGGTTATTTATACATAACAAGAGACACATTTATACATTTTATATAAATGATTATTTGATGTCAGATGGCTTTTGGGGATTTTCTTATGAACAAAGAATTAAATTATCATCTTCATGTATCTTGCCAAACAAGGAAATCTCTAAAATGAAAAATGAACCAAGGAGTAAAGAAGGATGAGGGTGGATTAAGCATCTCTTTTTCAAATTGTATCTTTCTTAAGAAAAAAATACTCTAAATATATTCTCAATATTTCAAATTTTCGTTTTGTTTGTTTTACTGTTTAATTTTAATTGATAATGAAAGATAACAACAGTCTATAGCTTAAAAACATACATATTTTTCTCTACTTTTGATGTCACGTATGGATGGAGAAATTTGCTCTTAATTTTGTTCTCGTGTTGTCAGAAAAACTACAGTATCAGTTTGTGATATCAGTAGTGATGTCACAAGGCCAGCTGTGAAGGGAAGTCACTTAGACGTTTTGCAATTATTATTTTACAGTTATTCTTTTTATGATTGTTGATAGATCAACCAAAATATAATAAAATAGTAATTTGGAAGTACAGAGAATTTTATTCAAATATTTGTTTGTACCAGTACATGTATACTTCAAATAAGTATATTAAACAAAAATTCAATTATTTTGTTATTATAGCTTTTTGAAAACATTTGAATATAAATTATATAAAGTGCTAATATATCTGACAGAACATATTACTAAGTTAATATACTTTATTTTATAATATACACAGTGAAATAGAGATTGATAAAGATCAACTTTTTGTTTATTATTATACTTCTTGAAAAGAAAGAAAATTAAACCAAAAGCAAATAATTTTAGCATAAATAAGAAAAAGAATATTGTAATAAATTCTATGAGAAGAAAAAAAAAACAGAAACAAAAGAAAGATTTAAATTATTATAAAATGTAAATAATAAATAAATTAAAAAATTAATAAAATGATTCTCATAGATGTCTTACAGATGCAGTTGTCATTGCATAGTAGTAAAACACTAGAATCAAATTCAGAATAAACATTACATAAATGTTGTGACTGAAAACACTTGCAGAATATGGGCATTGATTTTAATACAAAGGATTTAACAAATGCATGATTTTTATTCACAAATAAGTTACTTCCATTTCTGCTTGTAAACTGGTGGAACTTAAGCAAAAAATAAATTTAACAAAAATTACTATTGTCACACACCCAAAAATAAAAAATTATAAAAAATAAAAATAATTAAATAATAAAAACAAAATTGAAAACAGTAAAATAAAATTAAAAACAATGAAATGAAATAAAATAAATAAAAGCAAAATTAAAACAACAACCTTGAAACCCCAGAAATAAGTAAGTTAAATACTGTACCTAAACCAATATCAATACAAATAAATATATTTACAAGATTATGTACAATGTGTATTTAAAATATTCAAATTACAACCATTCTGTATCATACAGAAAAATTCAGATCAGAATAACATTAATAAAATATGTTATGATGTTAAGGAAAAATAAAAGATGAAAATTTATTATGAATGAGACAAAACAAATATTAACACCAACATGATGTAAAATATGTAAAACTCTGAGAAATTTGTAAAATACTGGTACAGATTTCAACTCTTGTATAGGCTTTGGGAAAATGTGTTTAGTTATTAATAGAAAAAAAAGTAAACTCTGAAACTAATAATAATCTGACAGACAGTTCTATACCAAGTGGAATGGACTTATACTGGCAGTAATATTAGTGTTAAATACAGAGATGTCAACAAATAAAATTTAAATAATATAAAATAAAATCTTTGTATTTCTGCCAGAAACAAGGAAAAAAAGATTAAATGAAAAATCCAGTCTTGTTATTTTATTATTATTTTATTTCTATTAGTGTTATATAAAAAAGAATTTGCAAAAAAAAATTAATAGATTCTAAAATTTTAACATACAGGTATTTTTCACAATTTTTTTTTTTTTTTATTTATATTACATACTGACAGTATCACAGATAAAGCTTGTATTATACTTAGTAATGTTATTTGTTTTTATATAATGAACCTTTAGGCAGAAACTGCTACATAATAATCCTTCAACCATACTTATAGGCAGAAATCTCTAAATACTACTAATCTCTATTATTCTGACATAGTAAGAATCCTGCATAACTATATTAACATACAAAGCAGCCTATAGACAGAAACATCCATACTGTAATATTAATCTAAAGCCTCTGGAGTAGGCAGCAGCAGAACTGAAAACAACTGTTGATTGTTAATAAAATTATGTTTTGAATAAATATATTGTTTTTAGTAACAGAGCAGTTATCTACTAAAAGATTTTCTGATAACAAAAATAAATTGTCTAGTCAGTTATTATGAACGTTCAAAAGGCTCACACTTTAATCCATTCACTGAGTAATTAAAAATAAATCCTGGCAAAATCAACAAGACTGACAGATGTACAGCAAGACAGACAGATGTACTGCCAGCCAACAGATGGCAGCACTTACTGGGTTTTATGTTTAGGAGTCTCTAGGGTGCGTCCACTTCTTGCAGCATAATAAGAAGTTTTTTTAAGGCAGAGGGGTAAATCTACTTTTCTCAGTTAATGATAATAACATTTTGACTTGAATATCCACTCATTGCAAAAAAAGTTAAAGTTCATAACAGCATACTTGCTGTATACAACCACCTGTATAATTCAAACATCCTGCAAAATCAGTAATTAAGTAACCTTGCACCACAGTTACAAAATTCATTATACCAAATACTCCCTAGAAAGGATTATTAAATATCATACTGGATGAAATAAAATTTATTTTAATATACATTTTGGTCTATGTATAAATAAATAAAACATTGATGTACAACAGGGTTTAATTTTGTAATGTCTACTAGCTAATGAAGAATAAATGCAGTGTGTTTGAAAAGCTGGTGAAATAATAAATAATAATAATAATAATAATAATAATAATAATAATAATAATAATACTAATAACAATGACAAATACTGGAGATAAATTAGCTATTTTGATTGAATATTCATTTTGTAACTACATCTTCTGAAATTCCATCATAAGTTCTTCTAATGTTTTGCCTGTATTCCCAACAGTCTCCACTTTTTCATTCTGAAAAAAAAAAAAATACATATATATACATGAAATGAAATTTCTCTTTCTTTATCTCTGTATGTAAATATGTATGGAAAAAAAGAGAGAGAGAGAGAGAGAGAGAGAGAGAGAGAGAGAGAGAGAGAGAGAGAGAGAGAGAGAGAGAGAGAGAGAGAGAGAGAGAGAGAGAGAGAGAGAGAGAGAGAGAGAGAGAGAGAGAGAGATATGACTATGTTATTAATCATGCAGTTTTGCAGTTAAGTTAAAAGGGTATCCTCTCTGCAACTAGAAAACCTTTATTAATTAAACAGAATATTAACAAGGACATTCCAGTAGCTTGTTGTGTTAAACTATGGAGAATAACAAACAGACACACCCACACACAAACACACCCACACCCACACCCACACCCACACACATTATCATGATATTCTACTTGTTAATTTTATATAACATATAAAACTAGTGAGTAGGTTCTACCTGTTTTGATTTAGGTTTTGTGTAAGCAAGATGGACTCCTTCTGTTAACACTGGTTTATCTCCTTCTGCCTCCTTCAGCTCCTCTGTTGTGGTTTCTGACACTAACTCTATCCCTGAAATAAAAAAATAAAAAATAATAAACATATTACAACCACAAACAATTATAAATAAATAAGGAATAAAATGACATATCTGAATAGTTAATATGTCACTGTATAACTGATTGGTCAAAAGCTGGACATGTCAGTTGTCTAGTTGTATTTACAAATAGGTATGTTAAGATCATAGATTATAATGCTTAATAACATTTCAAACGTATGTTTTCAACATAATGATAAAAACTTCTCAAACCAAAACCATCACTAAAATGGAATTTTTGAAAATGAAATAATTTAAACATCTTTTTAGAAGACAAACTCAACAAACCAAAGTTCTTTTCTGTCCTGGATCTATTTAGTTTTGAGACTCTTCACTGTGTTATAAAAAAGAAAACTTTCTTGAATTATCTAGTGGGTAATTCTTAATAAATGAGAGCCCTGGCTAGAATAGGAAAGTTCACAATGGATTCACTATTCAGTTGATCCTGAAAACATATGTCTTCTCTTCTAACAATCAAAGTAAAGTTTAATATGATTTCAGTGAACAATGAAGAACAACAACAAAAAAGATGATGATGATGAAGAAAAAGAAAAAGATAATGATGATGAAGAAATTAAATATTACAGTTAATATTTAACACTAATTAAGGAGACTACAAACCCCAGTCATTTTCTTCATGTTCAACAATTTTCTCTTTTTCAACCACCACTTCCACCTTAGGCTTCGCTGCTTCTTTAGCCTGTAATAATTTTATAATAAATAATAATAATAATAATAATAATAATAATAATAATAATAACAACAACAATAACAATAATAACAATAATAATAATAGCAACAACAACAGCAGTAATAAATTAATAATTATAATATAGTAATGACACCAGCAATGGTAATATAGATGATAATTATAATAAAAATGACAAAAGCAACTGTAATAATAATAAATAGTAGTAACAATCAGTAAACTGATAGATACACTAAAAATAAGAAACTGTCAATATAAAATTAAATGCATATTTCAGGGACATAAACAGAATTCATTAAAATCATAAATTTAGTATTAAATACTTAATAAAGTAAATAATTCCTTGTATCAAAAACAGTTATACAATAAAAAAATACGAAATAAGAAACAGTGTCATAAAAAAAGTAAAAACCAGTCAGCATGATTTGATAAAATTCAAAATGCTTTATAAAACTAATTTTCCTGATCAGTTTAAACTATCAGATAATGCAAAAATGACTTGATACTGAAAAACTTACTTGATATTCTTCTTGCCGTTTTCTACAGAAGTTTTCTTCACACTGTGGGTTTGGTCTGAGAGTCATTGTAGGGAAGAAATCTTGTAAAGCATTGTATCCCAGATAATGTGTCACATCTCCAAACTTCAGTAAATATCTGAAACAAACAGTAAATTAATATAAAGTGATAAACCTGGGGCATTCATGTTTTCAAGAATAACAGAAATGAAAAGGAAAAAACAACACAACATGAACACACACAGACACCTGAACACACAGACACAACCATACATACACATACATACATGAATATACACACACACAAACACATATATAAAATATTATTAAAATTTCTTTTTGAGGGAAAGGAGGTTACTTATTTTTATGATTATTTATTCAGACAACATGAACTAGAAACTTTATATCAAAACACATTCTATGGTAATTAAAATAAAATTACTGCACTTCTATGACGTCAGTGCTTTTGACAGACGTTTTACGTAATGTTAAATCTCACTTTAAAGAATTCTGAACCAGGAATCCAGCCACGATGGCCATGGTGGTAGGAAGACTGGCAGCACACACACCTTCTCTCTTCAGTGTCTTCTCATCCGTGTTAGTCGCAACAACCAGCGGAGGTGCACACTGAAACAAACAAACAAACAAACAATTAAACAAATAAATAAACAAACAAACAAACAAACAAACAAACAAACAAATAATAAACAAATAAATAAACAAACATGCGTGCATGCATGTGTGTATGTGTAGTTATATACAGAGAGAGAGAGAGAGAGAGAGATAATAACATTATTTCACTACTCTATTCCATATAACTATTTCCAAGTGTGTTTTAAAACATATCAGAACTGTAAGATCGCTTCCTTCTGATTAGCTCCCCTGACCTGACATTTTACTTATTGCTGCGTCCTTGTTAGCTGCCAGGAATTTTTCTGAAACGCTCTTTCATGTTGTTATAACTTGACATTCACTGTTTTTACTTACAGCAAAGCAAGATGTCTGTCCAGGAATGATGAACTGTATGTGACCGGAGACTGCATTCTCACTGACCCCAGACTCTATCCACACCTGATTCATTTCATTACATGCCTGAAACATTGATTAAAACACTCATTCTTGTTTAAAACATATCAAAAGAAAAGTGTTTACAACATAACTTTAATATGTCCAAAAACTGTTTTTTTTCATCAAAATGTGTTTACTACAGCATAATGACCATACTGTAGCCAATAATAACCCTGACTGACAAAGAACATTATTTTACAGATGAGTTGAAAACATTTAACTATGGTTTTCTCTCTAAGTTTTATCTCAGTTTAGATATGTCACTGTTTGAGTCATTGGAATGATAACAGCACTCAGATAGGTTTTTGCTAATAAAACTAAATTCTCACACTTTTTGTTGTGTGAGTTTTCACTGTATTATGAAAGAGGACAGCTTCTAGAATGACTTTAATGATTAGATATATTATCCTTAAAACCACACTCTGGAGAGGGGAATGATATCAAAATAAGTCTTGCAACTAAAGAAATAGGAATATTTGACTGACTTAATACTGCACAATATTGACTAAAACCACAGTTCAGAGAGTTGAGTCACTTGCTTTATATTAACAAATATGTATACACACAAATTGATGTTTAACTCTCACTCATATATATGTAAATTTGACACAAAAACAATAAAGATATGTTAAAGTACTTACTGTGTTGATGGCCATTCTAGCTTCAAAATTATCTACGCAGCTTAGAACAAGATCAACTGGTCCATCTCCCTTCAAGTTACCTTTTCTATGAACAAAAATAAAAATATTTAAATTTTTGTCAGTTGTTTTAGAAACAGACCATATGCTAAATTTATTAAGCTAAATAAGATGTATTTCTTTTTTCAGATTGATGTTTTTGCATTTGAATACATTTTACATAGGAAATGATCTTTATTGCTTAGTGAAGTAGATATTAATATAATGGGATTCATGCTGCTATATGCCAGATTTTACTGAATGCTTGTTAGTATCAATTACAGAACTGATGGCTGCATAAATAAGTATTGTGATCCAATTTCTCTTTGTCTCCACCCATCCATTAACTATTTCTCAATCATCTATACACATGCCCGCACGCACACACACACACACACACACACACACACACACACACACACACACACACACACACACACACGTACCTAATTCTTGACATGAAATCTTGGAAGTTCTCCATTGTGGTAATGTTGTAGTTATAAATTTCAAACTGGACATCAGGATTAATTTCTCTGAAAGTTATAAACAAAGGTAAAAATCAGAGATTAAAAAATTGTATCCCCAAAAAATAATAATAATAATAATGGAGGAAAACTGTCAGTATTCAATAAAACTAAATAAAAACCTGTTACTAAAATCAAACTTATAAAAATTTCAAATATACTTAAAATATCATATTAAAAATGACTTACTTGTATCATTAGAATTGATTTGATTTCAAATATTTGATAAAATCAAAAAACAGTAAATAAAAAATTAAATAAAAAGTTGCTGATTAAAAACACTGAAGAGAATGAAACTGATAAAATCAATAAATAACAAGTACACTGTCAGACATTAAACACAGAGCTCTGAACAGCACTGACTAACACACTAGACACAGATTTAGAAATAACTGATTTTGAAGTTACGAAATTACATAAACATTTCTTTTTAAAAATTCATACTTATAAAGTAACTACAATTAAACATGACTAACATGAGTTAGACTGTTCAGAGATTGCTGAATCTTGTAAAAATCAATCACCATATTTTTAGGATTAGACAATTGAGCATACAAGTCATGTATACATATATTGACACACACACACACACAAAAACAGACACACAGACAGACACACACACACACACTCACACATACACACAGACATACAGACATACAGACCTCAAAGTTTTCTCCGCTGCCTCCACTTTACTCATTCCCGACTGATTTGGTTGATAAAACAAACGATTCATGTTGGCCAGTTCCACTTTGTCGTAATCAAACAACAGAAGCTGAAAGAAACAAATTATAACAGTAAAATAATAAATAATAAAGAAAAACTCCAAAAAAAAAAGAGATACAAATTATAACAGTAAAATAATAAATAATAAAGAAAAACTCAAAACAAGAGAAACAAATTATAACAGTAAAATAATAAATAATAAAGAAAAATATAAAAAAAAGAAACAAATTATAATAGTAAAATAATAAATAATAGATAAAAACTCAATAAAAAAGAAACAAATTATAATACTAAAATAAATAAATAATAAATAACAAACTCACTAAAAAAGCATCATTTCAAAATAGACAGACACATATAAATATATCATTTAAAATAACCATGCTAAATAAACAAAATTATAATTGAAAAAAATAACTAACATTAAGGAATATCTCTTTACTTTCTTATTTAAAAATCTTCTGCCATTATGTCAGTTTACCATAAATCTAAAGTATAGCCAGAATGTGTCTGTATCTGCATATGTCTCTGTGTGTGCAATGTGTGCAGTGTGCGTGTGTGCAGTGTGCGAATCTGCATGTGTGTACATGTGTCTATATGTGTGTGCTTATGCAAGTGTGTGCACATGTGTGTATGTTTATGTACATGAATATCTATGTATATGATTAACTGTCAATGAAAGGAATTTAAATGACATTCATTTTATTTTATTACAGTGCAACAGATTCATGGATCACTAAAGAATAAAATGAAATCTTAATCACAAATTATCAAAGATAAAATAAAAGATCAGTATTTAGATTAAGTAAAACTATATTTACTTTGCCAATGCCACATCGTGTCAGCATCTCAGCGGTAACACTTCCAACTCCTCCTACACCAACTACAGCAATGGCACAATCACGGATTTTCTAAAATTGTGACAAAACATGAATTACTTTGCCTATACAGTATACTTCATTATTTCATTTACAAGTAATTGAAGTATTTAATTCATAAAATTAATACTCATTTAAATTAACAGAATGAATAAAACAATGTTAAATAATGGTTCAACTGATTTTACATTTTTTTAAAATATTACAATGGTTAGAAAATTCATCCAACTTACAAGCACATGCATACAAAGCTCACATATACAAACACCCCCCTCACACACACACACACATACACACGCACACACAAAGGACTATTCTTAATAATCATTACAAATTAAAAAAAATAATAATAATTTAAAAAAAAATGCAATAATTAATTAATTCGTTTTAATTATAGACTAATCAATTTAGTACCTCATAATTGTCAACAATTCCCATCCGTTTCAAGGCCATAAGACGGCTGAAAATAAATACAAAATGTAATTTTTTCATTCAAAAATACATGGATGATGGAGTCGTGGACGTTCGTATGAATTTTAATCCTTGATAATGTGCATTTGACAACATATGCTACGATTTATCACGTTATCTATGATCGAAAATAGCAGTTATACTCACCGTAAACATGTATACAGTTTGCACCAGATACATTTTAATAAGTTATACGTCTAAACAAACCTGTATGGATTAGAATCAACAACTTCTGAGCTCATTTGATCGATTTTGGGTCGGGCTATCGCAGTTTTATTCGTGGATTTATTTCTTTCCTTTTCATCCTTAAGCTGTTTTTCGAGTTCCTTTATTCGTGCTTGAAGTTCCTCAACTGATGACATCTTGTGTTAATTTAATTTAATACTAGGTTGCCTATATTATTAATAAACATGCAAAAATATGTTAACTATCTGATGAGGAATCGTGGGTATAAACTGACAATTGTAATGTTATGAAATAAAAGAGTTAACAAGGGAGGGGACTCGGACACATTATCTCCCTTAAAACGCATTAAACAATCAAAAAAAAAAAAAAAAAAAAAATATGCGAATTTGTTTTATTTGGGAAAAAGAAAAAAATTTAATGCAATTTTTAACGTTATTAACATTTTACTTTTTGCTTTCTTTCATGCATATAAATAACAATATAAACAAAAACAATTAAATAAAGCATAGTATTGAGGTTATTTTTTAACATTAAACCAGACAGAAATTATATAAAAACTGAAACATACAGGTTAGAAATATAGTTGTACATGGACAGACAATTAATATTTATGAAATTTTATCTTTTAATAATGTGTCTTTAAGTAATAGGAGGGGATTTAGAAAGACCAATATATGTAACATCAGAACACAGAACAAAAACTGGTCAAACAGAACATAATTTATTTTCTATTTTTTTTAGTTTTTTTTTGTTTGTCATACAAATCAAAACAATATTTGTACATATTGCACTTTGTAAAATCAATCTTATAGTAAATAAACATTATATGTTTATCATGTCAAACATAAACATTGTAATTTTTTATATGAATTACACATAAATATCTGGATTTGTTTTTTCCCTCTCCAATTTACACTTCATCCAAGCTTTTCTTTTCATTTCAACCCATGTCTTTATTTTCTGTCTTTCTTAGTCCTTCTTTTGTTGTTTATCTGATTCTCAACACATATGGGTCATAAAATTTGTATGTAACTTTGAGACAATATCAATACTTATCTATATATCTTTTTAAAGTGAGTAAAAATTTCATTAAAAAAGTTTATTAAAAATAATATCCTATTTACTTGTTATTTCTTCCTCTCTTACAAAGAGGTAATTATGAAAATTTGAAACAAAACAAAAACACTTTCTAATCAATGAATATATTTGTATATACATACAAACACTAACACATGTATGTAAAATACATATACATATACATGTACATATAAGCACTTTAAATATACTTCTCAGTCTAGGTTTGCATTATTTTAACTAATAAATACTCTGTAATCTAATGTTTGGAAAAGCCTGAAATCTGAAACACAGGATCAATTCTTGTCGATAGATTCAATGAACTATTTCCCATTTGAAATATCCATGATTAATCTTTGCTGAATGTTTTATTATTATTGTTATTGTTATTATTATCATTATTATTATCAGTCTTTGGAAAGGTATATATAAAATAAATGTTTGTGCTACCTGATTAAAATAATTCCTCTCATATGATATTTATAAAGACATTATATATTTGATAAGAATTAAAGAAGATACTGAAAAAAGTAAAGAAATATTAAATAAACATTCTTTGATAGTTAACATGTATAAATTCAATCATTTTCATATATATATAGAATAGGTAAACACACACTCATACATCATTATATTCCAGTGAGTGAGACCATGCATGAGCTTAGATGTGTGTGTGGGGGGGAAGAAAATGAATTTATGTATCTATATATGTATACATATATGTATCTATATATATGTGTGTGTGTGTATTTGTATAGACACACAATATTTGTGCAGGGAATCACCATTATTAATGTTCACAAACATGAATGTCACATTTAATTAAACTGCACATCTGCGAGGTGAAAAATGAAAATTTTGGTTTTATTTTGTTTAATGATAAGTGAAAAGAAACTAACCATTCTTATCAAACAGCTGCAAGTGATATTTATATAAACAGTAATTAATTAGTCAAGTCCAGGAGCACATGTTAGAATGAGAAATCAGCTGAAGGGACCACTGTCAGAAATCAGTCATAGATTATTCTGATGAACAACTTATTCCTGCACCTTTCTTCCAGCAGAACAGTTCGCTTATTTTCTTGAAATTTTATCGAAAGAAAATTTCATTTTTATGTAGTGAGATCACAGAGTGAATAGAATATTTGGTTAATGTTTTATTTATTGGCAAACTGAGATGACACCCAAGCAAGGCCCCATTTCAGATTAGTGAGCATAAACTTCAGAGCTTTCGTCCACTGTTCTTCAGAGTTGAACTGAATTCTGAAAAAACAGTAAATGAAAATAACAATATTGATAATAATATATATATAAAAGATTGATGCTAACAATAAGTGTAGGAATTATAAAAGAGAATGAGAAAGAACATAATAATAATAGTATGATAAGTATTAAAATAATTAATATTAATGACAGTAATAATTGTAATCTAATTTATAACTATAAATATTCCTCTGTTACTACTTCCATGAATAATAATAAAAATAATAGTAATAATAATAATAATAATAATAATAATAATAATAACAATAATAACAATATTGATGCTGATGCTGATGATGATACTGTATCAGTGACATACTTTATAGAATAAGAGTTTCCAGTACTTGAGTCTTCAATTTTGCCTTTCTCCATTCTGTATGGAAGACAGAAACCTGTGTCTCCTTTTTCAACTTCTTCTTTGAACTGACAATAAATTTGTGAATATTAAAAACACAACACAAGTGACATACAGTGAAACCTCTCAAAACGTGACTCTAAATGAACCAGAATTCCTCCAAAACTGAAGAATTTCCACAATCCTGTTATTTCTCAAATGTAAAATGTAAAATATCAATAAACCAAACAACAACCCGAACTGAATGTTTTAATATGTGTCAACATTGTTTTGGTTTTGAGAGGTTTCTCTGAGTTGCTAAGGAAATTGGCTGTAATTTCAACATCCATCAACTAAATGATGATTAATCATGTTATCAATTATAAAATAAATGGCTGATAACCAGAACTGTGTAAATGTAAGTAAGTAATTTAGTTTGCATCAATAAATTCAAGAATATTTTAATTATTTTAACCCTTTATTAGGTCATGCCAGTTCATTATATATTTTGGAAATGATAGAATATTTTTCACAAATTTTAATACTATCTTTCTGTCTATATATATATACATATACACAAATACCTATATATACTGCAAAACTAAAGCAAATATAAGCATGGAACAATTGTATGACAAATACAAACCTGTTGCAAGCAGTCCAAAAAAGCAACCATTGCCTGGTCAAATCTGAAATCAAAACAATATGTAAAAAATATTTTTTTTTTTTTTTTTTGTGTGTGTGTGTGTATGTGTAGGTGTGTTTGTGTGTGTGTATGTGAGTGTGTTTATAAAACAGTATGCTATACAATCTGCTATCAAATATTTTTTTGTGTGGCACTGAATTATGAACAAGAATAAACTTCAAAAGATTTAATTCATTAAAATGATTCTGCAGGATTCATTATTTAGTTTTGAACACAATTATTAATATGCTTCCCTCCACATGTCTGTTTATCCTTTATACTTTCCATCTAAATTTAAAATCTAAAACATTTAAAAAAAAAAAATGAAAATTAAATAAATAAATAAATAA
This sequence comes from Chrysomallon squamiferum, assembly GCA_012295275.1. Lineage (NCBI taxonomy): Eukaryota > Metazoa > Mollusca > Gastropoda > Neomphalida > Peltospiridae > Chrysomallon > Chrysomallon squamiferum. Next base: position 8,105,380 of record CM022668.1, on the reverse strand, counting down.
TATAAAGCCTGTAACAAAAACAATAAAATGTTTACTTACTTAGCATCCCAAAAGAAGCGGAATCCACCAGATCCATAGAGAGGTAACTCTTTAGATTTGTCTGTCAGAGATTCCAGATACGAGTGATTTCCATACGGAACAAGTCGATATCTACAACATTCAATACATTCTACATCATAACTAGTCGATATCTACAACATTCAATACATTCTACATCATAACTAGTCGATATCTACAACATACAATACATTCTACATCATAACTAGTCGATATCTACAACATACAATACATTCTACGTCATAACTAGTCGATATCTACAACATACAATACATTCTACGTCATAACTAGTCGATATCTACAACATACAATACATTCTACGTCATAACTAGTCGATATCTACAACATTCAATACATTCTACATCATAACTAGTCGATATCTACACCATACAATACATTCTACATCATTTATAGTTTTAGTAATAAGTTTGATCATGAATACTGACACATATATGGACATTTTGTACATATGTCAGCTCATATTATTTAGATTTTGACTCCATTCAATCCCACCAAATTACTCATATGAGCTTTTTACTAGTATGAAGAACTGTGTCAAAATATACTGTTTCCTTTTAAAATCATATTTGATTTCATTGCCTCTGAAAATAGAACCATATACAATTTTTTTTTTTTTTTTTTTATGTATATGAAAACTTTTAGTTTCATTCCATTTGAAAAGAAAATAGTTATTTTTTTAATCTATAAATATGTTTTATTTTTAAAATCATATTTAGTTCCTTTCTTTGAAAACAAAACTAATATCAACTTGTCAAAACATTTTTATATTATTTAGTCTGTAACTGTTCTCTCTGACAACAAAACCATACCAACGTGTTACTAGTATGAAGACTTTGTTAAAACATGTTTTGCCTCTAAAATACAGAACATCAGCTTGTTTTCAAAGATTCTGACACAAACCTCTGAAATGTCAGGTTCATCTTTTTGGCTAGTGAATGAAGCAACAGAACAGTTTGACCCCAGGCTGCATTTATTTCATTCCAGTCCACCTGAAAATATTATTTTATTTTATTTTTATACTAAACATATTTTCTTAATAGAAATAAAAATAGCTAAAATATAATTAAACAATATTTAAAATAGTGTTGTATTCAATTAAAAAAGAAGTAAAGAATAATTACACTAGATGATATATACATATACATGTGTGTGTGTGTGTGTGTGTGTGTGTGTGTGTGTGCTTACTGCCATATACTAGTCATAAACTAAGAAATATACCACAATGTTAATAAAGAAACAACAAATAATGACCATGAAAACCATTAAATGATAAACTAACTGCTATTGTAAGGAATAATTAAAGTATTAACAATTATACAAAACATGAATTAAGGAATGTACTGTTATACTAGAAACAGGTTTTTATACAGCAGCATTAATAATAATAAATAAAAAAATATATACCAGGAATAAATTTAGGAACAAAGAGTTACACTAGAAATAAATTTAGGAATATACAGATGCATTAATATTAAAATAAGGAATAATCAGGCATTGAAAATTACACAAGGAATAAATTAAGGAATATACTAACAGCTACACTAGGAAGACGACCCAGTCTGAAATTGTTAATTGTGCCAAAATGACCACTATGCCTGAAAAAGAAAAGTAACAGACATTAATAATACTATATATATATATATATATATATATATACATACACATATATATACGTATATCTATAAAAAAAAAAATGTTTAGAGCAAATTTTCCACCCTATATACACATTAACATTATACCAACAGAGAAATGGTGGCAGCCAGCAAATTGCAAGTTTTGTTGTTGTAGTCAGTTATTATTACAGATTGAACAGCAAAAAACAAATAAATCTTGGTAGTATGCAGTATATTTTTACATTATTTCTTCATACCGTAAGTACTTATAAAGATTTTATTATTTTATATATTTTTTAACAATTTTTTTTATTTCATCAAAGACACACTTTAATATTATTTGTAGTACTCACCATATATGGAATGTTGCATTAAAAACATTTGTTTTCTTTAGCTTATCAAGCTGAGCTTGTGCATATCTGAGCTGATTCTCAACACTAAAAACAAGACAGTATATCTTTATTTCAGATTAAAAATAGTAACTTCAGCAGGTTGTTTTTAAACTCCTAATAAATAAAGGCAACAAAACTTTCAGACTGTAAATGAAACTACTGGAGTGTCATTCACAAACTTTTATAGAGCCATGTCTCAGTTTTCTTATGTCTTTTTGGTAATTTTAGTTTAACTCTATCTAGATTCAATCAACACTCCAAAAATACATTCATCCATGATTAAATCTGCTTATGTCCTTGGTAATTTCATCTAACTCTCACCTTACTTTCATTCACCAATTTAAGAAGCAGTGATGTAATGTAAATAATGCAGTTTTAACAAGTGAAAGATTAACTTGACAAATAAATAATTAAACAATGAATAATAATATAAATAATGAATTTTTTTTTTTTTAGAACAGAACAGAATAGAATAGAATAGAATAAATATAAAATAAAATAAAAACTGATTAACTACACAAACCTTCTTTGTTCATCTTCAAGTTCCAGAGCTTGTCTTTTATATTCATTATATTCTTTCCTATACCTGAATTTTTTTTTAAATGAAATAAAATAATATTAATAATAACAACAATACTACTACTACTACTACTACTATTAATAATAATAAGAAGAATAGTTAAAAATAAAAATAATAAAAAAGTAATAAATAAATAAATATAATTAGTCCTGTTTTTTCTGCTTAGATCCATAAGACAATGAAATCAATAAACAGATTTTTAAATACAAATGTTTATACAACTGACAGTCCTAAGAGGTTTTTAATAATCAGGTTCATCAAAAAAAAAAAAAAAAAAAAAAAAAAAAAAAAAAAAAATAAATCAAATAAAAAAAAAAAATAATAATAATAATAAAAATGATGAATAGAAGTAAAATCAGTATTCAGTCAGCCCAGCTACCTACCAAAACTGAGAGGAAAAACAAAAACCCCAAAACACATCAAGTTCAACAAATAATAATAATAATAATAATAATAATAATAATAATAATAATAATAATAATAATAATAATTATAATAATGTTTAAAAAAAAAAAAAAAAAAAAAAAAAAAAAAAAAAATAAAACAAAATGAAAACCAAAATAAGATCATTAATATTTAAATTCTCAATCTATATGTTAAGCAATATTTTATCATAATATTTATATTTTCATTAGTTAATTCAATAAATAAATGTATTTTTAAAAAGACACGAAGAACAACAGCAAAAATATCAACAATAATAAAGAATTAACAAAATACTTTTCTTCCTCCAGGTCCAGTTCATGAGATATAGCTTTTTCCTGTTCCAACTTTTCTGCAAGTTCTGCTCTTTCTCTCTCCACATCAGCCAGCTGACTTTGTAACGTGAGTTCTTCTGATCTCAGCTGCAGAACAGAACAAAAGAATAAATAAGAAAATAAATAAATAAATAAATAAATAAATAAATAAATAAATAAACAGACAGACCGACTGACAAACAAACAAAACAAACGGTATATATATATATATATATATATATATGGTTATTGCATAATTTATTGCCAAGAAAAAAGACATCTTGAATAGGGTTTTCTTTTTCTGACACAAGAAGGAACTTAGAAGAAACTGATCTGCAGTCAATGAAAAATAATAATAATAATAAAATAAAATAAAATAATATTAAATAAAATAATTATAATAATCATAATAAAATCAATAAACAAATAAATAAAAATAAATAAAATGAAAATAACTTAGAAGTATGCAGAATATATTTAGACCATTTCTTCTTATTTCTTCTGTATATAAAGATTCAGTATCTTAGTAGATATTTAATATTAATTTATATATAAATGCTTTATACTTATTTACTGTAAGTACAGTTTTATACTGATATTAATTTGTATACAGATATGTTATAAAGATATTTTGTTACCTACCTGCTGAAGTTCAGAATCAAGAGCTGCTTCGTCAATCACTTCTTCCGTCAACCCAAGTTTGTCCAGAAAATCTCTGTAAATAAATAAATAAATGTTCTAATAAATAAATTAGTAAAAAAATATATAGTTTGTTAACTTGCACCTAATTATATATAAAAATAAATTTTAAATATGGTTATTAATTCATAATAATGTAAAAAAAGATTCTAAAATAAATAAAATAATAATAATAATAATAATAATAATAATAATAATAATAATAATAATAATAATAATAATAATAATAATAATAATAATAATAATAACCATAATAATAATAATAAAACTTACCTATAATCCTTACATTCATCTTCTGTTGTCTTAAGCTGATGATCAAGTTGATCAAGCAATGCATCTGTGCATTCCTAAATAGACAGACAGAAATACAGACTCAGAAAAATAGATTTAGACGGTAAGTAGGTAGATAGATAAGATAAATATACAACTGATATAGGAAAAAGATAAATACTGATCGACTGATTGATGCATAGACATAAATTATTCAAAAATCAATAAAAAAATCCATCACATCTTATAGTTGTGTCACTGAAACTGATGAAGTGTTTTTAAATTTTCTCCAGTAATATTTCTGATATGTATCAAATATTTTTTCAAAAATTGTTTTATTGTTGTTTACTGATGATAACATGACATCAATAAAATAAAATACATTTAGAAGCTAAAACATGATAGCAATAATAATAACAATGATGTATGTGATAGTAACAACTGTAATAGTAGTAACATAACAGTAATCATAACAGTAGCAGTAGTAGTAATACTAGCAGTAGTAGTTTCATTAGTATTAGTAATAACAGCGATAGTAGTAGTAGCAATAGCAATTTTTCGTAACAGTGCAGCAGTTGAAGTTATTGTAATAGTAACAGTAACAGTAGAACTAGCAGCAATAGTAGTAGTAGCTGCAGTATTAGTAGTAATTAGTAGTGATAGTTATTAGTAGTAGTTGTTTTATCAAAAGTTTTAATAGTAATTGTTGCAGCTGTAGTAACATTGGTGGTAAAAACACTAGTACTAGTAGTAGTAGTAGCAGTAGTAGCAGCAGTAGTAGTAATAATCCTACCTCACACAATGGATGATCCACTTCCGACTGACCAGACATTATATCAAACAAATAAGCTGACACCTGAAAACACAAATAACAGTTTTTAAAGTTTGTCTAGATATTGAATGTTATTGTGTGTTTAATCATTGCACATTAATAAATTACATATGAATATGCACTGTTTCAGTATGTTTCTGTGTGGCCTTTCTATTCCTTGTTTCTTCTACTTTCTTTTGTTTCCTTCTCTCTTTTGGTGAATAAGAATTTGAAAAAAAAACATTCTCACTCACACTCCATGTTTTTAAAATAGAAAGAAACATAGAATACAATTTTTTTGTAAATAAACTGATACAGGCTATAGGATTCTATTTGTTTTCCTTGTAATCTAAACATGTAAAAAAGACACCACACACATGAGTAATTATTAAATTTTATTTGTAAATAACACAAAATTTAAACAACAAAATTTAAATAAATTAACCATAAACTGTAAGTAATTAAACAGTAACATTATTTTCAAATTTATGAAAATTTAAATAAACAAATTATTGTAAATATCTATTTGAAATTCCAAAACAAAAATACAAATCAATATTCTGAAATCATAAACAGAAATCAGAAAAATAGAAGGTATAAATAACGATAAAACAAGTAAACCAAATATATTTCATATAAATAATATTACAAATAAATCTGGGGACAAGATGTCAGAAAGATGGCCCTGTTTTGCAAGTAAAAAAATAATAGTAATTATATGATATAAGATCAAATAATAAATGCAACACAAAATAATGTAATATAAAGTAATGTAACATATCACTAATTCTGACATGAAAGACATGTTTAATAACACACACACACACACACACATATATTGCATATTTACTGTTACATTTTTACATATTTACTGTTACATATGACAGGACATGTTAGCAGTAAGGAATGTTTTAATTAATGAAAAATAGTTTAGATGTACAGGAACATCATATGGAGGTTTGAAGATGTAATCTAGCATACCCTAGTACAATATAATAACAACCAAAATACAGCATCCTCCTTTCAGTTTTTTCCTGGTTAGAACAGGAAAAATTCTAATGGGTAACAACAATACAATAATTTCGGCTAACTCCACCATGAAAATCTCCATTGATTGATTTGAGTTTTGTAATGAATGGCTAATCCTAATACACTGTTATAATGTTTCTGTTATTCACAGAATAGTTTGGTTTTGCTATGCTACAGTTAATATTCTTCATCTGATATTAATTTCAAATAACAAATTTACAGTAATAGAGAATTAATAAATTAATAATCAAAGAGATAAAAAATTGTAACCCATTTAAAATAAAGCAAAAATAAACTAAATTTTCAAATTTCAATTTAAATAAATTAAAAAAAATTAAAATTAAAATTAAAAAAAATAATTTCAACTTGAATAAAGTTAAAATAAAACAAAACAAATTCAATTTTTGCTTGAGCTTTGTGTACCAGGCTGTTATCCTATTGGATTTGTATATATTTTTAAAAAGTAACAACAACACTTCATCTTCAAAATTAACTGTTTACTTTTCTTTTCTACTCTCCTCATCAACCTTAAAGAAAAATAAACTATTTTCCTTCTGAAACCTGTGTTTCCTCTCTCACAAACTGAAATTTAAATAATCCATAAGCCTCATCAAAATTTGTTATTGAAATAACTTACTGGGCTGATATAAAAATAAAATACAATATAATTAAGAATAATTATTAGTAAAAAAAAAATTAAAATGAATTTATTTAACTATTAAAGGTTTTTAAAATATCAGTGAGTTGCTCAGTCTAACAATAAAATACCATAAAACATCAACAAAATTAAATAATAAATCATATTAATGTAAAGAAATAGATGAGTATTTCAACACACTCATGCATGCACATACAACACATATACATACATACAGCTATTCATAGATATACAGATATACATACATACACACATGTACACAGATAAACACACAAACACATACATCAAATGTACATACAGGAAACATACATTAGCATACATTCTTACAGAAACAAAAGTGGATAAACATAAAAGCTAATTTATAAGATCACACTGCAAACAGGTTTAGTATTTACATCACACACTTCGGAAATTCAGCCAGGATTGTTATTTTTAATAACTAATTTACACACATACAAATCATACCCCTCTCCATTCCTTCCTTCCTTCCTTCCTCTCTCTCTTCCTCTCTCTCTCTCTCTCTCTCTCTCTCTCTCTCTCTCTCTCTCTCTCTCTCTCTCTCTCTCTCTCTCTCTCTCTCTCTCTCTCTCTCTCTCTCTCTCTCTAAAACCAAAAATGCTAAAAACGATCAAATTCAAAACACAAAAAAACAAAACATAAACAGAGCAAAACTAAACTCATTCAGTAAATACATGTAAAAAAAAAACATATCCAATATTTTCAAAATTAGTAATTCAGTTTAAAACTATTTTTGGGTAATTTAGTATTATGTTCAAGATAGGATGCAATTTCATTCGTGCCAAACTATTACAGGTTTACTGATGGCAGAAACAAACAGATTATAATTTATATACCTCCAAAGTACACAAACCTGTTATTAATAACAAAGTTTGAAAATAATATGCAGGGAAGCTGCTATTCTTCCATTCTTTTGTGACATCATTATGAACAAAGAAATACAAAAACACTGTGAAAGACTGTACTAATAGATAATACTGCTGAATTTTTTTATAAATCTGTAATTCTCATTGTTTATTTACATGACTCATTTTAAAATATTATTATATTCTGGTGGTTTAATATTTTTTAAAACATTATCAATGTATGTACATTTATTATTCATTACCTTGCACACCAGATCATGGATAAATAACAACACAAGAGCTTGTGCAGAAACTGCATATAACAGAAAAATAATACAACAAAAAATAATTAAATAATAAAATAATTAAATAATAAAATAATAATAATAATAATAATAATAATAATAATAATAATAAAAAAAAGATGAAGGAGAAGGAGAAATAGATAAATAAAGAAGTAAATAAGTAAATAAATAAAAAAGTTAAAAAATCTTGAATTTATAATACTAAATATGTTTTATAAGAATTTGCTGAATCACAGAGTGAGGAAGCTACTCAAATTTATCAAGAATGTTCTCTGATTAGTGATATAAGTCTCGGCATATCTGCAAACCCTCAGACACTATGCATGTGGGGCAGGTATTAAAATGAAGATTATGCAAAAGAAAAATGTGTCAAAAAGAAGACCCGGAGATAAAAAAGTGTATTGAAATGGTTATGGAAATTGTAAAATGCATCAAAATGAAGATTACAGATATGAAAAACATTTAAAAATAAAAATTACAATATGAGGAATGTGAATATTAACATTACTCTATGTCCCTCATACTACA
>CM022668.1:8036817-8089317 GCA_012295275.1 Chrysomallon squamiferum | reverse complement strand
AGCTGTACTGATAATTAATATCATTTCTGTTATTACTACAACTGTGACAACAGCAACAACAGCAACAACAACAACAACTACTACTACTAATAATAATAATGACAATGATAATGATGATATTGATGATAATAATAAAGGTAATAACAGTGATAATAATGATGATGATAATAATAATAATAATAATAAGAAGAAGAAGAAGAAGAAAGAAAAATTACACTGTAAGAATACATTAATTAATTTACAGACAATAAAAAAAAAATTAAATTAATTAATTAATTAATAACAACAAAAGAAAATGTGAGTGACTAACATTTGTCTACATAGTGTTTTTGTTACTATTTTTCTTTTCATCTTTTGAATATTACAACCTTATGGAACCTTTAATTGAAAATGGTAACGAGTAATCATTACAGTTAACTGATATATTGTATCCAGTATAGATAATCCAAAAGCTAGAAACGAAGTTTCAAATCTAATCGAATAATGTAACGTAGTGCACCCATAGACAAAGAATAAAGAACTGATCACTCATTTGAAATTAAATGTTTAGATATTGCAACAGGCAGCGCATTTTGGAAATTTAATAATTTGCTTTTATGGTCAAAGAAATTATTAGAGACTGTAAAACAATATGCAATACCAGTTCTTTCAAACTCTGATACTCAATCTAAAAGTAAACTGTTCAACATAAATTTAAATATTAATGATCAATTACTTTTAGAAGTTTTATGATGAAAATAAGAGACAAAACAATTCCCTCTGCATGTAAGAAAAAAAAGAAAAGAAAGAAAAACGGCCAGAAAAAAAAATAAAATTAAAAGCATTGATTGTCTACTTAATCAAAGGATAAACGATACTTTTTTAGAAAAAAAAAAATCTTTCTAATCTAAAAACTGAACTAGAAACCCACAGTAAGAAAAATTGAAAAGTGTTAGTATTAGATCTCGAGCTCGATGGTAGAACACCGAGGAAAAAACCTCAAAATATTTTTGTAGGTTAGAAAGAAGAACTATGTGACAGTTCTGTATTAGCTGTACTTAATACTGTCGTGAAAAAACCCAAACTGAAAACAAAAATGGTCGCAATAATAATAGTAGTAATAGTTGTAATAGTAGTAGTAGTAGTAGCAGTAGTAGTAAAATTAATAGTAGTAGTGGTATATTTAGTACTAGTAGTTGTAGTAGTAGTAGTTGTAGAAATAGTCCGAGTTGTAGTAGAAGCAGCAGCAGGAACAACAGCTGTAGTAGAAAATATAACAATGATCTCGTCATTGTCTTTATTTTTATCCTATAAAAAATAACAATTGTCATATTAGTGCGAGTTTGTTTTATTAGTAGTATTTTAGCTATGCGGTCTAGATCTAAGATTAAAAGATCATTTAAAAATGTTATATTTTATATTGCTTCAGTCAGAACTATTAACACTGCCACACAAAATTATACCAGAAGACGTTAGATGTGAAAAATAGTGAACAAAATTCTTCTTTTTGTTTGTTTGGTTTTTTTTTTTTTTTTTTTTTGCTTTTCTGTTGATAAAGGCAGTCACTTAACCTTAGTCTGAAATACACTGACCATCATTTGAAAAGAAATACAGACACAAACATTCGGAATCTTTGCCCAAGTTCTAGACGTATGACAAACAAACCACACATTAACAGATGTTGTTTGTTGTCTTGGAAACCGGTGTGTTTGTTGAGACACGCAAAAGGAGCCGAGAGTATGGGTTCAGCATGCAGCCACGTTGGTAAGTCTTTGTTGTATTTTCATTTGACACTCTTTCGTTTCGAAATATTAACTGTCTCACCAGCAGTCAAATAATTTAACCCAGTTCTGATCAAGGAAAAAACGCAGAAGAGAGGACCACGAGTACGTATTTAAACCAGGCCTGTTTTTTGTAATGTAGAATAACGACAAATGAATGCTCGGTTAAAATGTTCAAGGACGCTTGTTGTGATTACAATCAATGGAGTCCAGAACTCTGCAGAAAGCTACAAAATGATTTTGTTTTACATGGATTTAAAAATAATACAATCAGTCCATGACATCAAACGTCAAACTAGACTATTACGTAGTTAGCGAAATCAAATACATTTAAATTAAAACGTTCAAACATTCATAGGATTTAAACTATTGGAATTATATTTTAAGTTATAATAGCCTTAATCTTTATAAAAATATAATTTATGCGAAAACATTAGTTATTCTGTAATGATCATTCACGTACTTTACTGTGAACTGACATGTATACATCCAATACACAACATACAGACACGCGCGCGCACAATATAAAAAAAATATACATAAACATATTCATACATACATCCATTATACATTATATATATATATATATATATAATAATAATAATAATAATAATAATAATAATAATAATAAATAACAATAATAATAATGATAATAAGACAATTGCAATGAAAGTAATTAGAAACATGCTGTTATATTTTCAGATTCTCAAACTGTTGTGGCAATAAAATCGAAGTCTCCAGTCAAACAACCGACAGACATAAGAAGAAAATCTGTGTTCATCCGAAAACTTTCGCCTACGTTTTCCATCCAGGTAGACTGACAGTTATTCCGTGTGCTGAGTAACCCGTGGAATATTCGGAGTTGTTGGGGTTTTTTTTTTTTTTTTTTTCGTATTTCCATTATATACAAATACGTAATAAATGTCAAACCTTTTAGGAACAGATTCTTCGAGTTCCGTGCATGGCCAATGCACGTAAAATTATAATTAAACCAGTGTATATTAGAAATCAGACGATTGGTCAGTTTCGATCACAGACACGAGTTTAAACAATTCAGGTTATTTAGTTCTCCGAGGGTTTTCTTGTCTAATAAACTTGCCGAAGGTTCGAGATTCCGTAGTTATAATACAATGGATTTTCCCTTGCGCTGTTGCCGTCATGTTGTAGCATTAGTTGTAGCAATAGCAGCGGTAGGAGTAGTAGTGGTGGTGGCAGTGGTAACATAATCAGCAGCAGCATCGCTATCTAGTAATAGTAATAATGGTAGCAGTAGCAACAAACAGACAGAGAGAGAGAGAGAGAGAGAGAGAGAGAGAGAGAGAGAGAGAGAGAGAGAGAGAGAGATTTGTTTCAGATAATCCGATTTTTATTGTTATACACTTTAAAACTTCAGGTTGTTTTATTTTTATTTTCAGATAACTGTACCATGTCATTCGACATCCCCTACAATCAAGCTGCATGCATCTGTTGTTCTTTTACCCAAACTGATAGAAAGCGACACCAATGTGGTAAACGTCGCCATTGCGGCCTTGACCTTGAAAAAAACTCCCAGCGAACATCAGAATGTCACGGTGCTACTAAAACCTACCTTAGACTGGGGCAACATGAAGATAACTCGCCAAAGTAAGCATTCACAGTTACAGCACGTGTTTCTTAAAGAAAAGAAAAGGAAAGAAAAAACAACACAAAAGACAAAGCATCAAAAACAAAAACAAACACACAAACAAACACTCAAAACAAAACAAACCAAACCAAACAAAAAACAAAACAATAACAACAAAAAATAAGACGAGTTTTGATTAACAATCAGAAGTGTACAACAACAACAACAACAACAACAACAATAATAATAATAATAATAATAATAATAATTATGATGAATTTGATGATAATTCATTTCAGGCCCTTCAGCACTGCCGGCTGTGATGGCTTTTCCGTCAACTACAATATACGCCATATTGTCTGATGAAGGCCCAAAGAAGGCTACAGTTACTGTGACTGGAATAATAGATGGCAAAGAGGTAATTAAATAATTATATTGTCAATTATTTATAATTATGCAAAATAAAATTATCTTTTATATATATTTTTGTGTTTTTAGAATATTTGTAATAATAATAATGATAATGATGATGATGATGACTACAACGACAACACTAATAAAAAAAAAAAAAAAAAAAAAAAATTAATTATCAGTTTACGATTGTTTAAATACGTATTTATACAGACATGTAAATATTTATTTTGTTGTCGTTAATCATTAATGCGAGTGAACAAAAATCGAAATGCATAATTTGCAAAAGCATTTCTTAAAAATCTACGCAGCAAAGAAACAAATGTTCTTTTTCATCTTCAGTTCTGTATTTACTGAACAATACAAACGGTTTACCTTTTAAGAATTTACTCTCATTTCGAAAGCACTGTTGTGTATTTATAGATGCTAAGTGACGTTATTGTTGATGTTTTATTTATACCGACGAAGAATGGAACTTGACGTTCGTTACAAAGTTAATCCGTTAGCTGTCGTTCATTTCCGGAATATCTATTTAATAACTGCCGTGTTATAATTGTGATTTCAACTGAATTTCCTAACGTACGTTCATATTATGTGTGTCTGTGTATGTATGTCTGTATGTATGTACGTACATTATGTATACATTTGTATAGTTACGTATTTATTAAATATACATGCATATACGTATATATGATCTATCTATGAATGAGTGTGTGTGTGTGTGTGTGTGATACTGACACACAAAAAAGGAATAACTAATATCTAAGAGCTGTATTAATTAAGATCTGACAGCTTGCCGTCATGTCGGATATGATGTAATTATTAGCAGTTTTTGTGGCTGTTGCTAAACGCAAACGTCTAGTATTACGTAATCGAATAAAACATTAGCGCGTCCATGGTTAAAAATGAATTGAATGTGTTGTTGATGCTGTTGCTAAAAATGTACTGGGTATGTAGATGATGTTATAAAGAAAGTGTCCTGGCTACTACCATACATGTATTTTTCTTTCTCTCACCAGGTTGTGTTCTCGTCAATGATCGCTAACGACAGACAAGATTCGAAAATTATAGACTCTGAAGTGGTGTCCGGTGCTATTCAAGTCTTGCAGGTAAATAATAATAATAATAATAATAATAATAATAATAATAATAATAATAATAATAATAATAACAATAATAATAATAATGATAATAATAATAAGAAGAAGAAGATATATTAATACCAACAAAATAGCAGCAACCACAATAATGATTTGACAATAATAATGATGATAATTATTAAAAACTTTACTGTCTGTCTGTCTCTCTCTTTCTCTCTCTCTATATCTGTCTATATCTATCTATCTATCTATATATATATATATATATATATATATATATATATACACACATATACACACATCTACGTTTACCTCTGTGTCTGTCTGCCTCTCTGTTAGTGAGTATTTACAATAACTCTACCTGTCACTTTACAAAACTATCACTTGTTCCACCACCCTACGAAAAAATTTATGTCATTTCAGGAGCATTTAAAAGAGGAAGCCAAAATTAGAAAGGTGATGCTCCTTGAAAGAGGTAAACTATTATTATTATTTTTATTACACCTACAGTGGTATTATATTTTTGTATGCATAAATACAAACGTACTTTAAATACTTTAAATACGTTTCTAAAATATCGTCTCTGTAATTTGAAAACTCTAAATGAGATCCACATATTGCGTTCAGTATAAGAGATTCCAAATTACATAATAATTTCTATTATTACGATTAAAAGCTACTATTTATGGTATTAATTTTGACAGACTGCAGAATATCCACGCTAAGACAGCGAATGAATTCAAGCATGCATATACGAGATTCTGAAGAAGACACAGACGATGAGGAAACAGGAACAAGAAGAATTCTTTTGTTAAGAAGGTTAGGAAATTTTTTATACAAAGTATTTTTAATGAAATCCTAGCACAAAGTATTTTTTTAAATTCAGAGAGAGAGAGAGAGAGAGAGAGAGAGAGAGAGAGAGAGAGAGAGAGAGATTAATTTTGATAACGAGCAATGGATCATGATGTGTGTGTGTGTGTGTGTGTGTGTGTGTGTGTGTGTGTGTGTGTGTGTGTGTGATAGCAGTAGTAAAGTAGAAACATTACCAGTAACTGTAGAAATCGGTGTCGTAATTTCGCACTAATAATAGCTGTAATTGTAATAGCTATAGTACTAGTTGTGTAACTGTTACAGTAGTAATGTATTATTAATTCATATTTCTCTGTTCATTAGTGCGAGCAGACTAAGTAGGTCAAAGCGAAACCGGTCAAAAAATAGAACCGTGACAGACGACATGACGGATTTCTCATCTTACACACCGCACAAGAACAAACGCAAAGGGAGCTGCAGTTCTAGTATTTACGGCCATTGGCTGCGGATGGACGAATCAGATTCAGCGTTACAAACCAGCAAGAAATTTCCATCATGGAGTAGCATCATAATGTCTGATAGCAGCTGGAGTCACATTGGTTCGTTTCGTATTAATTAAATAAATTAAATAGTTTATCTGTCTTTATTATTTTCTTTGTTTTAAATCTTTTCATATGTTATAATTTTATGAACAGTACTTGTACAAATAATAATAATAATAATAATAATAATAATAATAATAATAATAATGACGAAGATAATGATGAAAACGTATTATTATTATTATTATTACTATCATCATCTACTTCTTTTTCTTCTTCTTCATATTATTATTATTATTACTACTACTAATATTACCGTCATCATCATTCTTCTTTCATCTTCATCGCCTCTTCTTCTTCTCATTATTATTATCATTACTATGTCTTTAATTCAGATGTAATGAAAGGAGAAGTCAGTCAGACGGATGAATACTGTCAGTCTGACATTCAGGATAAATCTAGTCACGTGACGAATGCGCCATCTTTCCGTTTCTTCCACGCTACTGAGGGAGAGAGCCTCTACACGTATGTACCCGGCTCTTTCGCTGTCCCTCCCGGATTCAAGAGGGAGAGGCGACCCACACCCATTTGGATTCCTCTAGGAATGAGAAACGCTAAAAGTAAGAATTGTGTTATTAAATTTTAGGTAAAGATAATAATAGCAACAACAAAAATTAGACAACATGATGTATGTCAAAAAATATATTTATATATTCATTTTAAAAATTAAATTCTTGGGGAATTCCTAGGTAACTAGTTGATTGACATAATTTATTAAATAATAAGAATAATAATAACAACAGCAGCAACAACCACAACAACAACAACAATAATAATAAATATTATAAATTATTTTTTATAAAAACATTAAAAACGAAATGGGATTATATTAAAGAGATATTCATGCTGTTATGAACGTTGTTTAGTTTTCCTATTAATTTCATCCAATCCAGGACAGTTTTATTTATAAATATTTTATCACTAGGACGCCCGTCATATGATGACGTCATAGATGAAGAAAGCATAGGTTCCAATAAAGACGGAAGTGAAGTGACCATCGAAAGGAAGCGTCGACTGTCGCATCACCGTAATACATTTGTGACGCGTAGTGCGACGTCACCGCATACGTCCGGCAACAACACTGTTGATGACGATCAGTCTCACTTTGTCCACCATACCACAGATGATGATAATCTGGCGAGTGCACTTGCTTCGCTGAAACTGCGTCGAAAGAGCGGCGTTGAAAAAGGTACTTATGTGTTAGTAGTTCTAGATGCCTTGTAATTAATTTTCTCCATCTTTGATATTCATTACGGTAGAAATCATCGTTGTATTGATTGTTGTTGTAATATCGCAATAATAATAACTATAGTACTAGTTGTAATAGTTATAATAATAGTACTAGTGCGTTATTAATGCATATCTTTATAATGACCTGTCTGCCACTAACTGTCAAAGGCTGTGGTATGTGCAGTCTTGTCTTTGAGACGATGAAAATAAAAGAACTCTCGCTTATAAACGAGAACGATAAACAGTGCAGTGGGGCTGCAACTCGTCTTTTTCATATGTGTGTGTATGTGTTCGCATGTCTACACAGAGGTATAGATAGATACACAGTTAAAGAAACACAGTTATTATAACTATATATATATATATAAGAGAGAGATAAATATATATGTTATGATATCGTGTACAACTTGACATCTAATTCTGGTTATTATTCAAATGTAATAAAAACAACAACAACAACAACAACAACATTAATAATAATAATTAATATTATTTGTTGGTCATTCTTTATTTTCAGACGACCTTGGCAATGAGACGGAAACTGATACCTACGACACTGTCGGAAAGCCACGATTCATGAAAAGACGCCGATCTAACGTTCGCCGAAGTCTTTCTATGAGACGACTGACGACTGAAGATATCGCGAGACTGTCTTCCATCAGTAAGAGTCTGTCCATCGAGAACTCGGGGGCGGAAAGTAACGACGAGAAAACGACTCTTGCTGAGCAGACGTCGACTATTTTAGAAGAAACGTCGAGTCTTACCGAAGAGAAGAAAACTCTTAGCGAACAGAATCCGACTTCAGAAGAACTGAAGTCGAGCATTTCCGAAGAGAAGACGACTCTTACCGAAGAGACAATAGGTAAAAAGCAAAATCTGATTGCTGACAAACGAAGTGCAAGTCTAGCTTCAAAAATACCAGACTGTGATTTTGATGGTATTGATTAGTTTGAAACAAATTTGTAGAAGTAATGCAGACAACTTCTTAAATTTTATTTATTATTATTTTTAATTTTTAAACATATTAAGAAGAAATTAAAAAGAAAAATTTATAAAGGAATCGAAAAACAAAAACAAAGGAATCAGAAGCTTCAAAATTAGCCTCTATAGTAGAACCATACAACGATAATTAATATGTAAAACTGTCGTCTCCAGGTTCAGCGAAAGGAAATCTGAGTCAAAAGAAGACTGTGGCTGAGCGTAAAAATGAAAATAAGCTAATTGGTAATGGGGGCGTGTCCGATCGTGGTAAGATTGTTTTCATATTCAAAAATATATTTATGTTTTTTAGACTGAGAGAGCGAGAGAGAGAGAGAGAGAGAGAGAGAGAGAGAGAGAGAGAGAGAGAGAGAGAGAGAGAGAGAGAGAGAGAGAGAGAGAACAAGCTAGTGATAAACAGAGGGAAACAGACAGTAATTGATAGAGAGACAGAGACAAAAACAGAGAGACAAAGAGATAACGATATGAAAAAAATGTAACTCGCTTTTAATGATTATATTTTTATCTTTTCAGCGCGAAAAAGAATGGAGATAGAAGGCAACTAGCCGACTTTTGAATGACGTCTTTTCATGAAGAATTTATTAATTCTTACAATTGTATGATGATCTATTATAACGAAGAGTGCAAAAAATGTTTCATTAACAGTTTCATTTAGTATTTTCAGCTAAACTCAAAAACGATACAGGTAACACTAACGTATATTAAATCAAAATGAAATTTTTTGAAAGTAAGGTAAAATGTCTTGTCCTAATTCAAAGCTTTTATTCTTTAAAAAAATAATATATATATATATATATTGTTTTTTTATTAACATTGAATTGAACATCAGTTTATATTATTATTATTATTACTGAAGATACAGTATTGCGGGTATAGATATTAGAAAAAGGAAAGAAAAAAAAAGAAGAAAACAAAAGAGAGAGAATAATATATATTAAATAGGCAACTATTATGCTAAGCAGATTAATAAAATGTGAAATATTAAAATTAAATCAAAACGATATTTATATATTTACATTAATATCCATTGCTTTGAGGATATATCGTTCTTGTTAACAGCTAGTAATCCTTTTTAACATCTTGTGTAATCCAGCGATTCCCAGCCTGTTTTGAGTTAAACGTGAATTTCAAAACGATGTTGATTCTGATCGTACTCTAGCTTTTCAGTATGCGTTGTTTGAAGACTTCCCCGTCCTGGCGACACGCCGCTAAGTAAACGCAATTATGACGTCGTATGAAACATCACGTGAAAGTCTTATGACTAACTTATTCTTCCGCAAAACAAAATAGTACAGATAGTTTTGTGATTTGTCAAATGTGTGTAGTCGTTTTTTTTACACACATATTTATAAAACATGTAACATATACGTATTTAAATCTGGGTAGATATTTGTTATAATAGGTTCAACTTTAATTTCGTATATAATTAAATTTTTTGAATTCTTCTATTGTTTATTTACAATTTTTTTTAAATTTGTTTATTAACAATGATAATACAGAAGTAATAATGGCATTTTTGATAAGTAAAAACAATTTATGCTTAGGTATTATTTACGTTGTGATTGTTGTTATAAATGTAATTATTATTAGTTATTATTTGTACATTTGTATATTTATATCCCGTTATAACGACATGCCGATCCCTCATTACTTTCGATATTCTGGTCTTGCAAGGGGCATATAACCAGAACTTTTAGAAACTCCAGACTAAAAAATTATTGCAAAGATATTTTGACAGACATGCACAGACGTATAAACACAATTATCTAATACTTTAACTAAAATAAAGAATTAAAAGTTTACTGTATATTCTAATATTTTCTTATTGTTCTACACTATAAAACAAAACTGTATTTATGGTATGCTCTCTGGTCTATTCCCTTTGCTTTTTATTAATTTAATTACAAAATACATTTGTTTTTCACTGAGCAGTGATGTTTGAAATATGTTAATAATACAAAAAAGAAAAAGAAAATAAATTATAAATATAAATGTTGTCATTGTTTGTTGATCAGTTTGACTAGAAGAAACTATTTTAAGAGGTCATATATTATCAGCAAATTATTTATATATACAACTCTCCTGATTTATTTATTTATAATAATAATAAATTGTTATTCTTTTTTTTTTCAGTCAAACATTAGTAGCAAATTTTGGTGTTGAAAAAATACACACATTTTATTAGTCATACATCAAAGATATTTCAAAATGTATTTTATCAATACTATGTCAATTGTACTTGAACAAGAAAAAAAAAGAAATTCTTGGAAGTTTCTGCTGTATATTCTTCACAGATACAAATTACATAACACAAAAACTTTGAAGTCTATAAAATCTATTTTTATTATACATCCAAACAATCAGTGGGAACACTTTATTTTCAAAAATATATATATATATAAATTTAAAAAAGAAGAAATAATTTTTTTTTTTTTTAAAATGGAGGTATTACAAAATGAACACACACACACATAAAAACAGAATATATGTTTTAATTGCTTTATAATAAATCATTTTTAATGTTACAAAATAAATTGGTTTGTGTTGAAAAACAAATCACAAAAATACAAACTGTACATTTTATGTCAGTATAAAGAATTTGTATTTTTCTTTGTTGTTTACTGGTTTATCATTATTATTATGAAAAGAAAAGAAAATACATTCTTTAACTTCTTTTTCACAAGTCATTTTTAATGTTCTGTTTTGTTTTATGACCTTTATTATTAACTTTAAGCCAAAAAAACTAAACAATCACAAAAATATAATTTTGTTAGCATAGCGATTTCTTAATACCCTCTCTTAATTCACAAAGAATGCAGCTAAGCATATTTTAAATAAATTAACACAATTCTTAATGTTCTTTTTTGTTCTCTGCTTTATTGTTATCAAAGGTTGTGTTTATAAACAAGTAAAAACAAATAAATATGGAAATACCAAATAATGTGTTAGATCACGTTATAGTAGATTAAAATTTCCACAGAACTGTGTTATTTTTAATTATTATATTTTGTTTGTTTGTTGGGAGGGGGTTGTTTCATCACATCCTTTCACTTCATTAGAAATATTAACTAACAAATTTTTATTTAATGTTGGTTATCTCACAACAGACATTTTAACTGATGAATTTCTTCTGCTTTAATGTTTAGATTTATCTCCCTTTGCTGGTCACATGTCTTCCTCATTGTTGTCCGAGTTTTGTGAATCAGAATCAGTGTGAAGCAGCAGATAACACTCGTAACACACTCTCCCTGTCTTCATGTTCCTGTACTCCAGTTTCACCTGTCTAGAACACTTACCACATATCACCTGTATAACAACAGTAATAATAATAATAATAATAATAATAATAATAATAATAATAATAATAATAATAGTAATAATAATAGTAATAGTAACAATAATAATAGTAATAATAGTAGTAATAGTAATAATAATAATCATAATAATAATAGTAACAATAATACCGTATATACTTGTGTATAAGTCGAATTTTCGGGAGACTATATTAAGGTAATATTTTGGGGGTCGACTTATACATAGGTAATGCTTTTGTAGCTGTTGCTGAAGAGTTGCCATTTTGACTATTTTTGGCTACAGGATGCATCTAAAATAATTGCGGTCTTTCAGCTTTTCAAAAATATAATTTTATCGTATAAAAAATTTTGAAAAATTAAATAACAAAACCAAATATGAATGTAAAACATGATATTCTTTTAAAGCGAGAAAACCGTCAGTACGGCGTTATGCCTTACGGTGTCTTGCAATGATTTAGGCTATAGCTCGTGTAATACATGCATTTACGTTATTATGGTATGTTCGTGCAAGTTACAGCTCGTGCAAGTTATGTTACAGTAGGCGTACAATGTAGGCCTTCATGGCACTGTCACACTGGTCTAAAAATAGTGACGGTGCCTGGAATCTACAGTCGACTTATACACAAGTAATACCTAAAATGACGCAATTTTTGGTCTTAAAATACACATTGACTTATACATAAGGTCGCCTTGTACACAAGTATATACGGTAATAATAGTATAGTAATAATAATAATGTAATAATAATAATAGTAATAATAGTAGTAATAATAATAATAATAGTAATAATAATAGTAATAGTAGTAATAATAATAATCATGGTGATGATGACTATAATATAAATAATGATAACAATAATGATAATGATAATGATGACAACACCACCAAGAACAAAAACAACAACAACAACAATAATAATAAATATTTAAAAAATATATATTAAAATAAAAATATGAATTTTGTTTTATTTTTGTTTTTGAATTTTATATATTTTTTTTTTTTTTTTTTCTGTCAATTCTAAAACATGGCAAACAGATGAACAAGATTAAGTTCAGATATAATTGACATTTTATATAAATATAGTGTCACGTGTGTGTGTGTGTGTGTGTGTGTTTGTATTTGTGTACATATGTTTGCATATATATATATTCTTACTCAGATGTCTGTATTTGTATACAATTAATACCTCTATGCTTGAATATTAACAGTGTCAGTTTGTCTGTGTGTGTGTGTACAATATTTAAATACTCACAAATCCACATGCTTTACAGTTGTATTTCTTTGTGTTGTTGAACTTTGTTCGACATCTCATGCACTTGTTTGCTGTTTGGAACGGTTTTAACCTTGGTGCTCTTTTTCCTATTTCATCTCTGTTGATCTAGATGCAAGGAATGGAACTATACATTAACACTATACATAATGTGTGAATAGAAATTTAAAACTGAGATATATTGTAATAACATAATAAATAAACTGATATTTATATATACTGTATATATCTGATATTAGTTTCTCTATGATAAATATTATTGATAGACTTATAAAATCCCCATAAAAATGGCAGAAAATAAATATTTACATGTTTATATTCATGATATACATACACACACATACACATACACCGATTTATGTATTTGTTTAATGAAATCCTAGCACAAAAGTATAAACTGACTATTGTGATTCAAATAGTCACAGAGAGAGAGAGAGAGAGAGAGAGAGAGAGAGAGAGAGAGAGAGAGAGAGAGAGAGAGAGAGAGAGTTTAATTATTCAGAAATGTAAATGAAGGACTATAAATAAAACAAAGACAATCATAAAAAGACAAAATGTATAAAAATGAAAAACTAACCTGCAATGAAGTGGACAGTGACTTGTCATCCAAGCTGTCTGGAGATGCTGGACATTCACTGTCCACAATGAAAGATGACCGCTTCTGTCCAATATTTTTCAGAATATTACTAATCTCCTGAATAAGAAATAACAAAATGATGTAGAATTCTGTGATTAAAGTTTTCATTTTGCAGTAAACAGGCACTTTCAGGAGTAACAAAACTGGAAATTTTTTAAACTTTTTAATTGTTATATGTACGGATATATAAAGCATTAAACTGTTACCATAACAACAAAGGGACAGATGTAGTGTGTGTGTGTGTGTGTGTATATATATATATATAGAGAGAGAGAGAGAGAGAGAGAGTATATTGACAGCTATTAAATGTCTAACACACTTCAAAATAATTGTTTTATTGATGGCATTGACCAGGCATATAAAGTCAAAGTTAAATTAAACAGATCTGCACAGAAACATGGAAACACACACACACATGGACAGACACATGCAAACAAACATACATTCATACACACACATATACTTAATGCACAAATAACCCTTGTAATACATTTGCATATATGTAAATATTTAAATATAATAAAATAGCAAATTTGATATAGAAAACAAAGAAAATTAGAAAATTAGAAAATAAAAGGAATATTTTACCTCAAACCAATCTATGTTCACTTCACTGGATTTAAAAAAAAAAAAAAAAAAAAAAAAAAAAAAGATGAAAGATATAAATGAAATAAAAAATTAGGTAAATAGTAATGACAAATATGAAGAAAAGAAAAAAAACAAAAACAAATGTGGAATAAAAACAAAACTACAAAGATTTATTATTCTTATCAACCTATTAATTCTTTGTTTTAATCAGTTATTAAAAATTATTATTAAAACAAAGGAAATTAAAAACAGAAAATAACAGAAAATATATCAGAGAAACAAAATGACTAGAATCCTCATAACAAACAAAGAAATAAAGAATAGTGCACTCCCAAAACAATGAAAAAAAAATTAGACTCCAAAACAAATAAAAAAGAGAAAAAACAAAGAAAAAAAAAAGAATACTAGACTCCCCTCAAGATAAAAAAAAAACTAAAATGAATGAATGCTAAATTCTGAAAATGAAGAAAAAAAAAATAATGATATTATTAGAAAATAAGAAAAGATTAACATATACCTTTGATGATACAAAGAAATGGTCTAAGTACATTTTGCATACTTCCAAGTTAATTTTTTTTTTTTTTTTTTTTTTGTCATCCATTTTAATTAACTAATGAAGCATAACAACAGAAGACTACAGTTTCAAAATATTTGATAACACCATTTTTCTGAAGTGATATCATCGTCAACACAGCAAACAATTTCTTTTAGTGTTGTCTAAAAACACAGCTTTCTGTCTTCCAGTTACATTGTGATATCATGACTCCAGTTGCAAAAGGATAAAATAGATTAAAAAGTTTAAATAGCAGAATTATTTTGATGTTATACTTTGTTATGAGCAAGGATAAAACACAAAAAACAATATAAAAGTAACTTGGAAGTACAGATATTTTTAGATAAAATTCAACAAAAAAAAAGGAAAAAAAAAGAAGAAAATTGCTACTTTAAATAAAAGTTGTTCATACTCTGAGTTCTGAAGTTCGACTGTTTCAGATTTCCCCATCAAAATAAAAGTGTCTGGAACCACAGGATTTTCAGCTTTCATAATCTGTTAACAAATATTTACAACCCTTGTTAACAAAATGTTTTATATTAATTATTAATTACTATTAATAAAAAATGGAATCTGTGTTAAAATATTTATTAACTGAAATGATATATTTTTGTTATTCTATTAGTTTCTGAAACAGAAGAAGACACACACACACTTAAATAAATCCAAACACAATACACAAATATATGCAAATCAGAGAGAGAGAGAGAGAGAGAGAGAGAGAGAGAGAGAGAGAGAGAGAGAGAGAGAGAGAGAGAGAGAGAGAGAGAGAGTTAATAGATAATATGTATGCACTTACATAAATACAGAGATAAGCAGATGGTTTGTTTGTGTATATTTATATGTGGATACACAGACAGACAGAGAGACAGACATACATAAACAGAAAGAAAAATTAACAAATGTAGTAAACATATATGTGTGTGTGTGTGTGTGGGTAGATGGAAAGATGGACAGATGGACAGAATGCAGCACAAACCTTCAAGTCACTAAGTTCTATTTGAGATGTGACATTGAATTTACCAAACAGAGCTTCACTACACAGAATGAGGACATCAGAAAACTGAAACAAAATTTTGTATTGTTAATGTAAAAACATTAAGAAAACTTTGAAAATAAAAAATAATAAAATAAAATACTTTTATAGAAATTAAAAAGAACCATAATTAAAAAACCTATGTTTACTGTGAGAACACATGTACATAATGTATGTGTGAGTACATGTCTGTGTGTATTATGTATTTCTGTGGATGTGTATGTATGTATTTATGCACCTGTGTGTGTTTATGAAAGAATGTATGTATATATGTATGTATGCAGCTGTGTGTGTATTGGTGTACATAAACTCATATAAAATCAAAGTCAGACATCCAGTCACAAACACAGACAATAACAACAAAACTGTTATTATAAAAGTCACTCACCAGGAAGAGAATTCTCCGCTGTTTCTCACAAGTTCCTGGTGAAATGAACGTAACAAAACCTTCTTTTAGTAACTCCCTGTCTGGAACACTGAAGTCAAACTTTGTACCCTTCAGTGTCTGATACACATCAAATGTCTTCTTAAACTTGTCCTAGTAGTAGTAGCAATTGTAGTAGTAGTAGTAGTAGTAGTAGTAGCAGTAGTAGTAGTAGCAGTAGTAATAGTAATAGTTGTAATAGTAGTAGTAGTAGTAATAGCAGTTGCAGTATTTGTAGCAGTAGCTGTAGTAGTAGTAGTAGTAACAGCAGTAGTAGTTGTAGTAGCAATAATAGTGATAATAATAATAATCATAATAAAAATTAATGGTTACAAATTAATAATAATCATGTAATAAAAACAATAATAATATTTGCAATGACACAACTACAACAATTAAAATGTGAAATTTAAACAATTACCATTTTCTTCAGGAACTGGTTGGAATGACTGGCTGCTTCCATCACCAGTTTCAAAGCATCTAAACAAAGAGAAACCAGACTTAATACAAAGAAACAAAAGATGAATGTTCTAGAAAATCATAAAAAGGAATAAACAAAAGGAAAAACAATATGTTAGCAATGAATGATTCAATATGGCTAGTATTCCTTTCATTCTTGCATTTATATATATAAAATATTTTGAGCAAAACTGATAAGTATTTAATTCAGTTTACCCATTTGAAATCATGATAATATATTTATACCAGTTCTTAAAATCATAACACTTACCTGTAAACTGAATAAGGAAATAAAAATTAAATTTAAGTTTACACATTATCAACCACCAAAAAAACCCCAAAGATAATATTAATGAATTAAAATAAAATAACATAAATAAATAAAAGTATAACTGGAAAGATGTAGAATATATTTATACTAGTTGTTATGACAGACACTCTTTAAACTGATTAAAGATAAAAACAGGATAAGTTAAGTGTAGGTTTGTAGTTTCTGACTTCACCTTCAGCGTCTTGTTTGTCTTCAGAATCTTCTGAAATACTTTTTATATATTCTAAAAGAAACAAATTAAGAAAATATTTAAGTATATATATATACACACACACACACAACAACACACATATATATATTTATGTACACACAAACATATAAACAAACAGATAGAGAGAAGCATACAGATTCAGACAGACATATATGAAGATAGATAGAGACATACAGAAAAACAAATAGACACAATAGGCAGGTAAGTACATAGAGACAGATCTGTGACTGATATATAGAGAGATGAATAGACAGAAAATCAGATACACATAGCTGGTTATATAACTGAACAGACGTGATACGTTTGTCCATGTATCTATTTCTCTGTTTATAACACTGATACATCTAAACACTGATGTATATATTAACAGCTATTATTAAGTGTTAAAAAATTGTATTCAAAAAGAGAGAGAATACCTATAAATGCTTCTTAACAGCTATTTTTATTAAATAGAAACATTTATTAAATCAACATATTTATTACAGACAAAATGTTAACAGAAGACACTCTCTGTATCATTTAGAAATGCTCAGACACTATGCGTACCTTTCAGCAGTAGTTCGTAACGAGGAACTCTCTGGACTGGCTCCAGTAAATGACCATCAAGAGGAATCCCACCACTTTCCTGACTGTTCTGAAACAACACACAAAACTGAGTTACAATAATCTCAGTGTAGATGTCAGATTCAAGAATAACACCATTCATGATTCTGACTATCTGTAAGGTGAAAATTATAAATATAAAACATCACTAGGAAGTGGTTTCAGAAATAATATTGAGATTTTAACAGGATGATAAACACACACACACAGACACACACACACACACACACACACACACACACACACACACACACACACACACACACACAGAATCAAAAAGAGAGAGGGAAAAAGAGAAAATAAATTCTTACTTCATTACTGTAAGTCTTACAAAACAGAAGAAAAAAAAAAAAAAAAAACAGAAGAAAAAAAAGAAAACTGAAATGTGAAGAAAATTTACCATCATTTCCAGAAGCACAGAAGAAAATTTTGAAGACTTTTTCTTCCATGTTTCAATCTGGTGTTTGGCATTCTTGTAATTCTGAATGTATTCAGCATAAATCTTCAGAAATGGAGCACTTGTTTTCATGACATCTCCAATTCTTTTGTTTGTTTCCCTGAAAATTCACTTAATCGGATATAATTTCTTTATGTTATTAAAGGTACACTTAAATAGACTGGTTTTTTACATTATTAAAGGTACACTTTAAAAACTGTTATTATTTGGTTTACCAGTTTATGGCTCTCTCCTCTATCTGAGGTAAGAGGTACTTGGAGTGGAAAACAAGGATACTTTCCAACTTGGAGAAAATCTCTTTGATGATGTCATCTGGAATTGTGTTCTCTTGACGGAACTGTTGTTCTATCTGAAAGAACATAATGAGAACACTGAACAATGAAGTAATGGCTATTAACAAATGAATGAATATTAATAAATATAATGAAATGAATAAATTAATGAATATGAATGACATGAATGAAATAATGAATATGAATGACATGAATAAAACAAACATGAATGAAATGAATAAATTAATATGAATGAAATTAATAAATTAGTATGAATGAAGTGAATAAAACAACAAACATCAATGAAATGAATAAATTAATGAATACGAATGAAATTAATAAATTAATACATACTAATGAAATTAATAAATTAATGAAAATGATTGAATACGAATGGATACATAAATGATGACATATTGGTTTCCAGAAATATTTTGGCTACTGGTCCAACAACAACATCAACAACGACAGCAGCTATATCGAAAACAATCCTGTCTGTATTAAACGGTACAATTCTTACCTTATGCATCAGCTGAAGTTTTCTGACGTAAGATCTCTCTGTGGCAAGCAGCTCTAGGATAATCCTCTGAGATTTGTCTGTGGGTGTAATCCTGTCCTCTGGATAATCCTGTGATAATCAGAGATAAATAAATGTTTATGTAGTTGTGACATCATCACATACACTGTGGACATTTTCCTACCAACACTTGTCAGAAAAAACACTGCTGTAACTGTACAAGTTATAATGACATCATTGATGATATAATAAGCTGTTTGAGTTTATAAAGTAAATTATAAATTAATGTACAAGTTAAGTTGTACATCACCGATGATTAAAAAAAAAAATGTCTAAATATCTTCTGCCTTCTTTGATTAAAAAACAATGTACAAGTTAAACTGTATATAGACAACAATAAACAAAAATTATCTAAATATGTTCTGCTTCTTTTACGTTATCTTTTATTTGGTTTTATATAATAAATTATAAAATAATGTACATGATAAAACAAAAAGTATAAATATATTCTGCATTCTTCAAAGTTCTACTTTTATTTTAATTTTTTCTTTGCATCTCATCTTAAAAACAAAGTATAATAACAAGAGTGCAGATTAAAAACATCTCAATGCCACCATTTTACGGCCAATTTGATCTAAAGTTTATTTAAATGTTGCCGAAAAACAGAGCTATCAGACTGTTACTATACAATGATAAGACAACTCCAGGTGTGAAAGAATAGATGGGAGTATTTGGATCTTTCATAACAGTATTATTATTATTGAAACTCTTAGTTATCACCAAACATTAAAAAACTAACTTGAAAGTATAAACAACTTTTTTTAAGACTATTTATTTGTATTGTCAAAATAAATTTAACGATATTTGATGACTAATGTGAGGTTTTTAATCAAGGATTAATTAGAATGTTGTGAGTACTGAGTTATATAAATATTTTTATTTATTATGTTATATCTTTGTTTTATAGAAA
This sequence comes from Chrysomallon squamiferum, assembly GCA_012295275.1. NCBI lineage: Eukaryota > Metazoa > Mollusca > Gastropoda > Neomphalida > Peltospiridae > Chrysomallon > Chrysomallon squamiferum. The sequence goes on along the minus strand of CM022668.1, from coordinate 8,069,160 downwards.
TTCCATCTCCTGTATGTAATCTACATGTTGTATATACAAATATATACAAATATTAGCTATCAACAAAGCAGACAAACAGTGAAATGGTTGGAGGTATTAGATAAGACACTTATTTTGATTTTTTCATTTAAAATATAAAAACTAAAAAATTATGACTGCCTGACTTGTTTTTTTTTTTGAACTTTTGACATTTTTTAATTCATTCATGAGCAGTTAACAAATTATGATTTATTTATTTACATTTTCTTCTGGTGTGGGTCGCTCCTCAGGAGAAGGCAGCTCCTCTGTGATTGGTGGTGGAGGAGTCTGGCTCCTATTTTTCAGCTGTCTGATGTCATGTTTTACTTTGTGCATTGTCTGAAAGTAAAGACATTTAATTGATATTTCAAATAGTTTACTGCAAAAAGCACTGTAGTAATACTAGTAACACAGTAACAACACTAGACATAACAGTAACATTAACAACAGCTGTAATAGTAAAAGAAGTAATATTAACATTAACAAATGCCATAATAGTAATATTAACAATAGCTGTAATAGTAAAAGAAGTAATAGCAAAATTAACACGTTGTAATAGTAACAGAAGTAATAGTGAAAGACGTAATAGCAACATTAATGTCAGTAACACTTAGTATTAAAAACAGTAGAAATACTAGCAGTGATGGTGGTAAATGATAGTTTGGAAATTACCTTTTTCCTTATCACTTTCTTTGGATACTGTTTTGATTCACTGAGAATTCTTAGAGTTTCTGAAGAAGATAATAATAAAAAAATAAAATAAAATAAAATAAAATAATCATAATAATAAAATAAAATAAAAATTTGTTACCTCTATATCCTATTTCTCAGACATACATCTTAACATAGACCTACACATACAAATAACCATATATAATCATACACAATGTGTGCACACATATACACAAACTCTCACATACATATAAAATAAATAGTCAAATATTATCAGGTAAGTTAACATTACCTTTTATATCTTTTGTTTCTTCCGAGTCATCTGGAATATTCTTCAAATATGCTGCAATAAAAAAATATGAAATATATATGTATATATGTATATATATATATATATATATATAATATATAAAATTATGAAATGTGTGTGTGTGTGTGTGTGTATATATAACATTAGTCATTATCTTACACATATTTTAAAATAAATTATCTACTTACCTACTACCACTACCACTACTACTTATATTACTACAACAACAATACTATTATTATTATTATTATTATTATTATTACATGTTAATGCTAGTTTTGGATTAATGTTACCTGTAAGCAAGAACTCCATTAGTCTTAGACGTTTCATAGGATACCACATGAAGTTTTGAAATGGGACATTATCACATTCAGGCATTTTCTAAATTAATAAACAAATAAATAAATAAATAAATATACACATACATACATATATATAAGAAAGAGAAGAAAAGTGAAAATGATAATAATAATAATAGTAAAAAGAACAAGAAGTAGAAAAGAAAAAATAATGATGATCATAAGATCATAATAATAAATAAAGCCAATAAAGAAAAATTGATCCTTTAAGCATTTTCTACAAGAGGACTGCCACTCAGTCCTATAACAGACTTGGCCAAAACCTGACCTGAATTTATTTCTATAAAATAAATTTTATTTAATTCTATGAAATAAATTAAATTAAATTATCTTATAAATGGAATTATATTCTGCAGAATAAAGTTATTTATATTCCATGAAATAAAATGAATTAGATTCTAGAAAATAAAGTGAATCCTATTTCATAAAATAAAATGAATTACAGTCTGCATTACAAACTGAATTATATTCTATAATAGAAAAGATTGAATTTAATTTTAGAAATAAAGCAAATGTACCTTGATATCTTTAATGAGAGAGGAGAATTTCTTTGGGTCTTTTTTCCAGGCTGCTACAACTGGCACTGAATGTTCAAACGGTAGCATGTAACTTCTGTACAGTTTGAAGAAGGGTGCATTTGACTTCATTATGTCACCTATCTGAGGCTTCGACTTCCTGCAGTTTTAAGTAATTTATTTTAAAATATGTACGAGATAATGACTTAATTTCTAAAATCATCTTTTTGTGACAGTGACATCACAATTCCAACTTGAAGGAATAAAATGGGTTAACTTGACTATTTTCAGATTGTTTTATTTTACTGTCATACTTTGTTCTTAACAAAGTACAGTCTACCAAAATAGTAAAATGGCAATCTGGAGGTACTAACAACATTTGTTTTTTGTGGGGTTTTTTAACTTTCATTTGTTGTGAAAACTTAAATCAACAAGAGTATTACTTTATAAGGTGGATATTTGAATAAGAATATTAGGAATTCTGTTTACCACTCTGTCAGTCTTGTTTTCAAAGCAGGAAGGAAAAACTCATTATGAAACTGGAGAATGGAAGTTGCTCTTGTTGACATTTCTTTGAGATATCCCCCAGAGTCACTTCCCTTGTGCTTTTTTGTGACTTCAGCCAATGCAGAAAGAATCTTCACGTTTAAGCCATCATTTAAATAAATAAATACATAAATAAGCAAATTAGTAAGTAAGTAAATAAGTAAGTAAGAAGTATGTAAGTAAGAAAATAAATAAGAAAAAAAGAATGAATGAATGAATGAATAATCATAAGTAAATAAATAAAAATATCAATATTTATTAATGAAGTATATAAATAAATAAATTAATTAGTTAATTAATTAATTAAAATAAAAATTATAATCAAGATAAATTTATATTTTCTGTTTTCAGTTTCATGGTGTTTTTCTCTCTCTCTCTCTCTCTCTCTCTCTCTCTCTCTCTCTCTCTCTCTCTCTCTCTCTCTCTCTCTCTCTCTCTCTCTCTTTCTAACAAATAAAAATAATTACCTTCACAAGAGTAGAAAGTTGTTGTATGTATTCCATCTCTGTTTGCAGGATAAATATAGCAATTCTACATGGCATATCCTCTGTCTGTCTGTCTGTTATTTCCAACATGCTGATCTGATAAGAGTATAAAAAGGTAATAAAAACAAAGATAATGAAAGAATAAATGATGAGGACATTAATAATGCAAAAATAATTAAACAAATAAGTCTAAAAGTTAAAAAAAAAAAAAAAAAAAAAAAAAAAAAAAAAAAAAAATTAAAAAAGAAAATAATAATATAAAAAAAAATATTAATAATAAAAATTAAAAATTAAAATCCTAACAAAAACAAACAACTCAACAACAACAACAACAACTACGACAATAACGATAACGCCAGCAACAACAACAATAAATAGACAAATAAATAAATAATGAAAGCTAGAAATCAAGTCAATATGTTTTAACATTCATCCCTAACCCGGTTTTCGAAATCTTCATAGACGTCATCATCAAAATCGCTGTCATCACTGAATTCGTCATCATCCCAGCCATAGTCGTCATCGTCGTCGCCAATCCACTCCAAACTCACCGAAGATGAATCTGAAACACTGGACGCCATACCGGAATCCCGCGATGTCCAGGAGGCAGTGGACTTTCGTACATCTTGCAGAAAATTGGAAAATGACAAACGATTTTTTGTTTGTCGTGTTGGTCTTTCTCTTTTCCAGAAACTGCGGAATCTGGATCCAAACAACGCGAAGATCTGCTTCTCAATTTGACAACCTGTTCTTCTTCATCTACACCGTCAATTTTTATCCTTATCTTTACGCCATCTTCTTCGTTTTTGCTTACTTCGGCTCTCGCCGTTTCCGATTCAGAAGTAGTAACGTCATGACGGATTGCTCTCCCTTTATCTTCATTTACTTTTCCTTCCGTTTGCCCATGGATCGCCTTCTTTTTTAAAACTTGTTCGTCTGGGATGTCTGTTTTTTTGAAACTTCTGCTGTCTAACCCGTCCAAAGCGGTTTTAAGAATTACTGACGATTTTTGCATGTCCGATTCCAAACCAACAACAAATCCAGAATACCAGAAGTCATTTATAAATGGAGTTTCGGCAGATAACGTTGCACGAAACAGTTGAATCTGTTCTTCCTGTCGTTCGTTTCCAACGTGAATCGACGTGCTGCTTTTCTTGTCTTTGCCAGACTTCCGAACACTTTTGTTAAACAACGAAAATAATCCTTTTACAGCTTCAGCCATGGTGCAGGTGTTAATCTGTAATCGCAAAATTAATCTGTAATCACAAAAATTAATCTACAAAATACCACTGTATCTGCTGAAATGAATGTTATTTTAATCCGGATTAGAGTGTCAAAATGATAAACATGATGAGAATATGGTACTTACGTTCTCACAGTTAGGTTTCCAAGACAGTTTGTAGATACAGATTTCTGGTAGAAGATAACTCTTACTGAATTTAACTTATAATTTATAATTATAACAATTTGTACATACGTACTTACACTGGAAGAAAACACCTAAATATCAACTCTGAGGAGTAAGAAAATAAACGAAAGAAAGAAAGAAAGAAAGACTAACAAAAAGAGACAATAAGACCACACACACACACACACACACACACACACACACACACATGCACACACAAAAAAATTAAATGAACAATTAGAATATGTTTTACATCCCCTACTAAATAATAAACAAATATTAAAGTAATTATAAATAAATAACGAGAACAAAAATATTAACAGTTAACGAATGACGTTTATATTTTTCTTGAGGTGGCCTCAATCTTCTAATCAAACACGCCTACGTTGTATTCTACCCGGCCACACCCTTCAGAATAACAAACATGGTTGTAGGTTAAGCGCTAGAGAGGAAAGTATTTAATACATATATATATATATAAAGATTTATTTATTTTTCATTTTTTATTATTGTTATTATTATTTTATTTTTTATCGCTGACAGATAACACGGTTTCTGGTCGGCATGAAGAGTGTGTGTACAGTGTAATAAACAGTTTAATCAAATTCTAAATTATTTAACGTTGCATTCTTGTTTTGGGTGACGTTTCATCATGTAACTGTTATTTAAACGCAGCTGTTTTGAACCATTACTAAACAACAGCAGCAGCAACAGCACATAAAACAAAAATATATATACAAAAAGAAGACGAAATAAATAAATAAATAAAGATACATTTTTTTAAATAAATAAATAAAAATAATAAATTAAAAAAAAATATGAATAAAAGAAAAAAAAAAAAAAAAAAAAAAAAAAAAAAAATAAGTAAAAATAAAAGAAAAAAATAAATAATAAAAACTACATCGTATAATTCGCGCTGAATTTTTTCTTTCTCTGGGAAACTACACAAAAGGAAATATTACTATTAATCGCTGATGTTGAGTTTTTCTAATAATAATATTCAGAAATATGCGTATTTCATTTTTGACATTAATAACAAATGCGTTGACTTGTCGTTAAACAAATAATATTCAAACTGAATCACGTAAGCTGGAATAGAAAAGCAGCAGAAAGACCCTTTATAAATGTTTTAACTGACCATGCAGTTCACTTGTTGTTTTCGTTCACTGAGGAAGAAAAGATCAAGCACTTTGATACTGTTTATCTATTAATGCTTTGATAGCTAATGTTCGTATGTGTTTGGCTTAATACCAGTATCGGTCTTTCTGGCGATTCAACCTGATTCCACGCATACAAAGACATCTGTTGTCACGCATATAAATGAATGTCTCTCATTCTGTCCTAACAAACAGCATGGCTATAGCTGGTTTATCTCTAATATTCATGTAAATACACGTCGACAAACACACAGACCTTAAATACTAAATAAACCTTTTCTAAACTATTTTTTTATATATATATATATATTATTCTTTTACTAATTATTATTATTATTTTATATAATATATATATTTTATTATAAAGAGAAGTAATTTTAAAAGCTAATAACAACAACAATAATAACAACAATAACGATGATAATAATTCTAATAAATAATTAAATAAATAAATAAATAAATAAACTGTCGTTATTCAGATTTACAAAAGACTAGGTGGGTGTGCACCAAACAAACTGCATACAGCTGAAACTAGTATTCTCATTCTTCTTTGTTATTGCAGGAAATGTTAAGTCATTTTTTATAGAAATTGAATTGGGTATTGACTTCTGCGATTACTGTTTCAGATAATTTATATCCTTTGTCTTATTAAATTTCAAGTAGCTGGGAAATAGTAAGAGAGAGAGAAAAATAAAAGTTAGAATATAAATATTTTAAAAAATTATGAAGGAAAAACAAACCAAATTAGAAACCCACAAGAGAGACTGACAACGAACATGTTGCTTTTGTATGATGTAAAAGTTCATTGGTTTTATATATTTATTTCTGTATTCCTTTATGTCTCTATGTATGTGTGTTTGTATGTATGTATGTATTATTTCTGTATATATGTTTGTAAATATATGTCTGTGTGTTTGTGAATCTATCTATATCTGTCTGTCTGTCTGTCTGTCTATCTATCTATCTATCTATCTATCTATCTATCTATCTATCTATCTATCTATCTATCTATCTATCTATCTATCTATCTATCTATCTATCTATCTATCTATCTATCTATGTGTCTGTCTGTCTGTCTGTCTGTCTATCTAATCTATTTATCTATCTAATCTATATATATATATGCATACAGGTAAATTTCTCTACGGCTATATTATAAACACAAAAAATTAGAAATAAACAACTAAAACAAATTAATTACGTGCTTTCTTCATTTCGTGCATATTACACAATAAATATATTAAATAATAAAAAGTTTTTATGTTTTATATATGTTGCAATTATAAGCTAGGATGTCGTCAAACATTCATTCCATTATAACAACTGACATATCTAGACCAGTTAAGATTTACCGTCAGTTTGTTTTAAACGTAAATTACATACCTGCAATTATTCACATCTGTGGAGTATTACCAGTAGATTCATCGAGATGTGTATAAAGTAGAGCTACAAACTGAATAACTGTAATTTTAAAAAGAATATTAACAGATTTTTCTTAAAGTTATCTAACAAATATCTTCCTCAGTGGTAAGTAATATAGGTCAAATGCTAATTTTATAATACCATAAAAATCCACATTCACTAAGCAAACAATGACCACTGAAGGCACTTAAGGCTACTATAAATTAAATAAATGTTTCACTGAAAAGAAAATACTGTATTGGGTTCCTGTCATCGTTTACTATTTCATTATGCTTGAAGGATATTATGAGTTTCAAATTTTAAAATACTTAGGTCAGTGTTATTAAAATATATGTTGTTACTAAAATAGTGAGAAAAGAAACCTGTACTAAAATGGTGTTTGGTAGCACTAAAACTATTTTAGATTTCAGTTTGAAAACAATCAGGCCGCCTATTTTTGAATATATATTTGACAAAAATATTGTGTATAATATTTAATTTTTTGTTCTCTTGAATATTCAGTGACAAAAATCTCAGAGATCAGTTTCGAAACAAAATATTACTGTGTAAGGCCAGTATAATTTAATAATGTGTTTTACTTTGATTATCGCTCATAACAATGAATGATAATATAGTCAGATTTATTCCTTCTTAACTGGAGACGTGATCACGTACAAAATAACACCCCCGCCGTGATGACGTCACAACTACAGAAAAACTAGCAGCGTTTTGTTGTCATCTACTTCGTTATTAATTAAGAATGGATAGAAAGAACGAAAAATCGAAGTAATAAAAAGAAAATAAGTAAGTAAGTAAAAGTAAATAAACAGATAAAACAAGAAAGTATGTAAGTAACAAAATAAGAAAGTAATAAATAAGTAAATAAATAATTAACTAGCAAACTAACTGAAAATAAATAAATAAATAAATATCTTGGAAGCACGGGAATATATTTAGACTGTATTTTACAAAAGGTACAACTTAACTGGTGCATTTCAGAATGTAGGCGGGAATTAGATAAAACTAATTTACATATTTATTTATGTATTAAAGGCGGAAATTAAATGTAACTAATTTACATATTTATTTATCAGTGAACTGAAGGCGGGAATTAGATGTAACTAATTTACATATTTATTTATGTATTAAAGGCGGAAATTAAATGTAACTAATTTACATATTTATTTATCAGTGAACTGAAGGCGGGAACTAGATGTAACTAATTTACATATTTATTTATCAGTGAACTGAAGGCGGGAACTAGATTTAACAATACTTCACATATTTATTTATTAGTGTATTCAAGGACATTAAAGACTGTTTGAAAATGGAAAGGCGGAATAGAAATCGAACGATTAATATGGAAGGAAAAAATCAACAAATGTTATCAAAAACAAGAATAAGTGAGGGAAAAAAATGTGCCTTTAAATAGGTATGTATGTATGTATGTATGTGTATGTATGTATGTATGTATGTATGTATGTATGTATATATGTATGTATGTATATATGTATGAATGAATTAATTTATGTATGTGTGAATGTGTTTGTTTTTGTGAATGAATATATATTTATTTAAATATCTACCTATATATGTCTGTTTTTTTATTTTGTTTGCTTCTTTCATTTATTCGTTTATTCTTTCTTTCTACTTACTGTTGTTATTACTGTGATCTGATTTCTGAGTTTTTTAACAGGTCAATGCGATTATTAATCCGACTTATTTAAATTATCGATCATCCACGAAAATTCTTTTTAATAGCACAGCTGGCGAATTGAGCTAGATAAATTGATTATTTAGATATTATTTAGATAGAAGAAACACAACTACGAGAACTTAAGTTAATTCATGCAACATCTGTACACTGAAAACACTGGTGATTCGGCTGCTGACCGTTTTGCGAAACGGCCGTACTTCTCGGGGCGTTGTCGTTGTCCTATGATGACGTTGCTGAACTGCACCTTGATTGCGTTTGCCGTCGTGCTTTTCTGCTCGTTGTTGACGACGTTGGTGGTCATAAGTTACATCGGTAACAACAGCAGATTAGTTATTGGAGGACTGTCTGTGAGATTACAGCGCAGTTTTTACAGTGAGACATTGAAGGAGGTAAGTCTTGTCACTTACTCATTCCCACTCGTGTGTTTGATCACTGTTACTGCTTCCGACTATTTCTGTTCAATCCATAACTCGAAAAATTAATAATTCCTTAATTTCAGTTACATTTCTGTCGTTAATACCAGTCATTCCTTGCGATGATTTCTTTTGTTGACGTCTGTTATTTCTTTTGTTGACGTCTGTTATTGCTTTTGTTGATTTCTGTTATTTCTTTTGTTGATTTCTTAATATGTTTCTGTTATTAGCATAATATCTGTTGACATATTCATGCAAACACGCATAACTACATCGAACATACTTTTAATTTATATTTTGACAAAAGCTACTTTCAACCTGTTTCACGTTTAACACTTACTATGTAACACAGATTAATTCTGATCGATTACACACCAGATAACAGAACCTAAAGAGACCCAGTAAAAGTGACAACAACAACAACAACAACAACAATAATAATAGTAATAATAATAATGTTAATATTAATAATAATAGTAGTAATAATAATAATAGTAATAATAGTAATAATAATAGTAATAACAATAATAATAGTAATAATAATAGTAGTAATAATAATAGTACTAGTAGTAATAATAATAATAATAATAATAATAATAATAACCATAATAATAGTAGTAATAATAATAGTACTAGTAATAATAATAATAATAATAACGATAATAATGATAATGATAACAATAATGATAAAGATGATGATGATAATAACAATAATAATAACAATATAAAATAAAATAAACTATATTGACATCTATTCTAACATGCTGTTTTCTGTCCGTCTTTGTTTATTTATCTGTAAGTCAGTCAGTACATCTGCACCTTGATTGCGTTTGTTACTCAAAAGTAAAGTCAATTACGTTTCTTGGATTTCATTTTACATCTCCTTTTAAAAAATAAAAATAAAAATATAACAAATAATATAAAAATTTGCATATTTCTTTACTTTTTTTAGTTTATTTTCTTAATTGATTAATTGATTTCTTTTTGTTTTGTGCAATCAAAAACAGTATTTGCAAATCGACGTTTGTTTTATATATCAAAGTAACTATGTGATTTGCATACAATGATGATTCTGGGACCAACTTTTAAGTACACAAATTAAACAATAATTTTAAAAAAAAACCAGTATAAAATAAATAAATTAATGAATATACTAATTAACTATCTAACTAAGGAACTAAGGAACTAAGGAACTAACGAACTAACTAACTAGCTAAATACATAAAGAAATAACTACAAATGAATAAAATAAAGCAAATTATATAAAAATGAGCTGATAGAAAAAGCATACTACTTTTTTCTTCTTACAGCATTAAACTTGAAACATTTTGCGTTTTCGTGTTGCCAGTCAGTTTAACCTCTTGCTGGAAATTACTGTGAATTAAATGCCGCCATTTTGATATTGCTCTATCAATACTGTGTTTCGCTGTTTATGGTTTTGGTATTGTATTTTCGCAAGTATGCAGAGACAGGTGTTGCGATATGGAGGACGCAGACGAAAACTGAAGTCAAGTCAAATTTATTCCAATTTAAGTGTGACACAGATCAATGACAGTCGCCACTGCTGCTGTTAGACATTTTCGCGCTGGTCTGTTTGCTGAACGGTGATTGGTCAGTTCTCACATAAACCACGCATTTATACTTTCTTAAAACAACAACAACGACAACAACAGCGACAGCGACAATGACAACAACAACAATAATAATAGTAATAGTAATAGAAATAAATAATAATAATACAGACTGAGAATCCTTTGTCAGAAAGAAATGCTTGAGACCGGGAAGATTACGACTGCGGGCTTTTGTACAACAACAACAACATTCTTTATTAAAAAAATAATAATAATAATTTTAGAATGTCTATAAATTTATTTTGGGTATTAAGTTCATGGTTTCTTTCCTGACTGTGTTTGTAGCTACAGTAGTAACAGTTGTTTTGTTATTGTAACTGAAGTAGCAGGCCGTATAATAAATAAACAAACAAACAAACAAACAGACAAACAAAATAAAACAAACTAACAAAATAAATAAAACATACACATACACCCCCCCAAAAAAAAAACCCCGCTAAAACAAGCAAGCAAACAAACAACAAGTTTACAAGCAAATAAACAAATAAATAACAACGATGACAAAAAATAAAATAAAAAAGAGAACCAGTTTATAATATTTTCAGTTTGCTTTCAGAAGGAAACAGACTGGTATCCAGTAGAAGTCGTCAAACAGGAAGTGTTTGTTCAGTCCGCCATTGTTAATTTCCTCACCTCTAACAAGACGCACCTCACTGTCTATATCACAGCGTGGTACTACTACAAACACCACAATCCGTTCTCGTGCTGCTTTCCCTCGCGAGACGGACTAGTAGTTCAGACTAGAGCTGTTTTCATGTTCAGACACATTCAGGGATGGTTGTCAGCCTGCCAGTTTAGATGCGATCTGCCAAGAAACGTTTCCACTGTAAATCGTGTGTTTTTCTCTAAAACGAACTGCATTAATCACGTGACTAGAAGCATTCCCGTCGAATTTCCGGAAGAGGGGAAAGGAAAAATGGCGGTGTGTATTAAAACTTTATACAACAAAGTGAACACAGGACAGATAGTGGAATGGTTCGAGTTGCAGAGGTTGCAAGGTGTGAGCAGGATTCAAGCTTTTCATTTCCATCTGGAGAAAGAACCGATGATGGTTTTACAATATTACAAAAAACAAGGCTACCTCATTCTCCTCCCGTACACGTTCCCAGTCGGGTTGGCAGGTAAGTCACACTAATCGTTCAGTGCATGTAAAGGCAAATTTCTTAAGACCTCTGCGTTACTTATTTATTTCGACTCAAGAATGAAAATAAATAGATCGACGTAAAAATTAAGTTTTGCAGACTGCTAGGAGTAAACCTCTGTATAGGCTGAATTACATTAAAACTTAAAATATTATTATGTAAATGTTTGATATGTGTTAATTAAATAAAATAGATCAGATTCATAGATCAAATCTGCTTGTACTTTAATAATAATTATATCCTTTCACAATAGGATACAGAAAATAAATCGGATATTAATAATATAATATTTTACATTAATATAAATGAATTTCATTTAAAAAGACACATTGTATATGCAATGGATATACTGGCATAAGATCTTCTGAAAGACACAATCCAGAAGACGTGAAAGTGTTCTGCATAAAGAAATACTTTTTCGCTTTTTATTATTTTTACGTTCACAAGCCATAGCAATGACACGCAAAAAATCATTTTTAAAATCTGTTTTACCTCTTGTATATTTAGTATCATTGTATTTTGCAACTGCATTTACGATGATGTAATGATATTTTTTTTGTATGTTATCACAAATCTTCTTAAACATGTAGAAATATGACAATGATATCACAAATCCAGTTTGAAGGAATAAAATGGGGGTAACTCGAATATTTTGACTGTTCTATTTTACTGTCATACTTTGTTATTATATCATTCTGTAAGTATCACAGTCTTCAAAAACAAAAAATATTAAAATAATGATAGCAACAATAATAATAAATAAAAAGAAGAAGAAGAAAAGAATGATGAAGGGCAACTACCAAATTGTGAAAATTGAAATGTATATTAGCTGTAGTGTTGTTGTAATAGTGAACTAACTTTCAAACAACAAAACCGGTAGATCAGCATCACAGAAGGAACAGACTTCATGAAAAGACACTTGAAAACTCAGACTGTGTACGCCTCGTGACTCAGTGAAAGTCTCACACATCTGCTGGTTTCACCCTCTACTAACATAAAAAAAACGTCAACTGTAAACTTTAATTTCTGACCCCAAGGATCCTTCAAGATCCATAAAATCTGTCAGAGTATGAAATATCTATTTTCAATATTTCACAGCAGGACTAACACATTACTATAAAAATTAGTTTGAATAGGAAATGATTTAGTATTTAGAATACATACACGGCAGTATAATAACGATACATAGTTTCACAACAGGATTATCGACATATTCAGAAAAAGTATATTTGTATGTGTAACAAGATATCATTTCATTAAATGGACACTTCTGAAGTAACGAAAAATTGATTTATTTGTATAATATGGTTTATTTCACAGTTAACCCTCTTCTTGGTTAATTACACATTTCTTATGGTATGTTATGCATTGTTAATACATAACTGCTTTCTAAATGAGATTCGTTTGCTGCTTTCAAATCGTATATTTCTGTTGTTGCTTTTCTTATTTCATTGAGTATACTGTACATATCATTCATTTATTCTTCATAGCACCTCCAGGGCGTGGTTACCTTACAGAGGAACGCCCAGACGACGCCCAGTTTCAAGGAGACGAGCAGATCACCGTGTTTGACTGCGGCACACGTCTGTCTGGTTACGACTACGTCGGCCTCTACGACATCGACGAGATTATTGTACCATCACAACGCAATAATAGTTTACATCAGTTTTTCAAAGTAAATTTTTAATTTCTTTTACCTGCATAAAATATTTACATTGAAGCTTTAGAAGGTGAGATTATAAGGCAGTTGTAGTAGTAGTTGTAGTAGTAGCAGTAGTAACTAGTACTAGTAATTAGTATTAGTATTAGTAGTAACTAGTATAGTAGTAACCAGTACTAGTAATAGTAACTTGTATTATTATTGATAGTAGTAACTAGTATTATTAATAGTAGTAACTAGTATCAGTAGTAGTAGTAACTAGTTTAAGTAATAGAAACTAGTATTAGAAGTAGTAGTAGTAACTAGTAGTAGTAAAAGTATTAATTGTAATAGTAACTAGTACTAGTAGCATTAGAAGTATTATTATTTGTGGTGATCCTATTGGTACTAGTAGTATTTTAGTAGAGCAATAAAAACAGCTGCATTATTAGTAGTAAGAGTAATAATAATAATAATAATAATAATAATAATAATAATAATAATAATAATAAATAATAATAACAGTAACAATAATAATAATAATAGTAATAATAATAATAATAATAATAATAATAATAATAGTAATAGTAATAATAATAATAGTAATAATAATAACAATAATGGTACTGCTGATGATGTTGATAATGATTACTATAGTATTTAATAGAAGTAAACAAGCAATGAATGAATGAATAAATTAAATCTTTTGTCCATTTCTAACTCATTGAAGTAAATAACGAAAATTACCGGGGTAATTAGTATTATTCGACCTAATTGTTATAGTGGTGACAGTAAAAATAATATTATTATTCATATGAAAGATAAGCACAAGCAGATCTTGTTTTTTTGTTGTTGTTTTTTGTTTATTTATCTGTCCGGAAATATGACCATACACATCATAACTGAATAATTCTGTCATCTGGCAAGAATGAGGACAATTTAGTATAAAAGTATTTCGAGCAGCAGTAATAATAGAAGAACTAGAATTATTGTCAGTAGCAGTCGTAGTAGTAGTTCTGGTAGTAAAAGTAAAAACAGTTGTAGTAGAAGAAGCATCAATAGTGATAATAGTAATATAAGTAGTAAACGCAAGGGTTGTTGTTGTGACAGTAGTAGCTGTAGTAATAGCAACAGAAGGTTAGTAGTAGTTCAAGAAGTCGTTAAAGTAGCTGCAGTAGTAATAGTAGTGGTAGTAACAGTAATAACAGTAGTAGAAATAGTAACAGTAATAATACTAGTTGTAATAACATAGCTAGCAGTAATAGTAGTAAAAAAGACAGTACTTTGTAGTAGTATTAGTAAAAATGATTAGTATGTTTATGGGTCTGATATCGATAGAGATGAATATATTAAATAATGAATTTTTGAATTGGTATGGTGAACTACTATAAACAGTAATAACAATGGCATCAACAACAACAAAATAAAAATAATTACAGTAACAATAACAACAGTAATAATTATAATAATGTAAAGTGCAGTTCTCACCTTCTCGTTTACCTGCTAATACTTAACGTCATTTCTTTATGACGTCATAATACCGATTCCTGTCTTCCGTAATGATGTTTTAAGTCTGTGCTACATAATCATTTTAATTTATAGAAATATTATTTTCTGTCATAAGTACAAGTAATTATATTAAGCAAAACTAGTAAAATTAAAATTACAACAATTTCGCTGTAGAAAATGGAATCGATGCAACCGGAAGCCGGTGCTTTCATTTTCGATGTGGAACACTTCGTAACAAACTGGGGCAAGTCTAACAACAACACAGCTCTGCAGTTCATGTCGTACACGCTGAGAAAATCTGTAAAGCGAGACCGAGTCAAACTGGTTCATATTCCGTTTAAAATCTCGTGGGTGGATACGCATCACTGTGCGCCGAGGCAGGGGTATTTAGGGTAAGTTTCGTATTTTACTCTTTGTTCTTAAATAATATTTAAAAAACTGAATACGGAATATAGGCAGTAGTATTTTTATGATAATTTTCGTATTTTATTGGCTTTTGTTTTCAATTAGTATATTACAAACTGAATGTAAATATAGTTATAGGCAGGGGCATTTTATTTTTTTTGGATGTTTTATTTTAAAAAAAAAATTAAAATAATTTTAGTAAACTGAATACCAACAAATAAATTTCGTATTTTACTGTTGATTTTAGGTTGTTTTTGTAAAAATAATATTAGTAAACTGAATATCATCAGAGGCATGGGTATATAGGGTTAAGTTTGGTATTTTATTATTTATTTGTTTTTAATGACATTAGTAAACTACATACACAGTTTAGGGCGCCAAGGTAGGGATATTTAAGGCGGGCCTGGCTTTCATATTTATTTATTTATTTATTTATTTATTATTATTATTATTATTATTATTATTATTATTATTATTATTATTATTGTTATTATTATTTAAAATGACACAAATAAATTAAACATACACCATTTTCCGACAGAGATACAGGGTAAGTTTCGTATTTTATTGTTCTTGTATATTTCCAAATAAGTTAGTCAATGTGTGATTCATCAGACACAGATCATCATCGTTCTATGAAGTAACAACGTCTGGATTCTAGATTTTGTTTGTTGTTTTCGGGAATTTTACATTTTGTATTATTATTACTTTTTAGTTTATTTTATTATATATAATATTGTTTTTGTACATTTTTACAGAAAATGTAGTAAACAGAAAGCGAAGTTTATTATTTTTTTCTTTTCTTTTTAAATATTATAATTATTTTCTTGTTGCAGTATTTAACAGAAGAGTTAGAAACATTAAATATAGGCATAGTATATAGTGTCTAGAAAGTGGAAATTATATTTACTATCTCTCTCTCTCTCTCTCTCTCTCTCTCTCTCTCTCTCTCTCTCTCTCTCTCTCTCTCTCTCTCTCTCTCTCTCTCTCTCTCTCTCTCTCTCTCTATCTGCTAGATAGATATATATATATAATACGTACGTGTATATGTATCTAGATACACAAATATGAATCACTTCCTGACCTTCTTATTTCCAGTTTCCACACTAAAATTACTACCCCGCACAAAACAGCTGCTAGGTTATTTATTAAAACACTTACATACTTACACGTTAACTGACATTCTAGTTTATCTTTTATATTGTCAGAGCGAGGGTTGACAGTCACGTGGGGGCGTTACATCACTACAGGTCCTGCAGGGAAATGGAACAGCGTCAGTGTTTCAAGTACAGACGTATTCCAGACTCAGACCTTCTCGACTTCGAGATCTCGCTGAGTAGCAGGGTCGAGAAAGTCAAACGAGACATTGAAAAATTTTATAATTTCACAATCAAATACTCCTGAAAATTATGTTGTTTATTAAAATCATTGTTTTGGTTTTGTTGTTGTATATTTATTATTGTTATTATTATTGTTATTATTATTATCATTACTATTATTATTATTATTATTATTATTATTATTATTATTATTGAATTAAACAGTTGAAATTAAATGTTTTTTTCAGTAAAGACAGCAAAACTGACGATTTTGCTTTATTTAATTTTTTTCTTGCGCTTAATTCTTCACAAAAATGTTACAATAAAAGTGAATATTTGCTGAATAATTAAGTAAAAAAACTACACATATGATCAAGTGACAGTAATTTCATATATAATTAGGGAGCCAATATATATATTGTACGTACTCAGTTATCTATGTAAGTATGTATGATTATTAACCAGTTATAAAGTATGTACGAAATCTGCTAATCTGTTTTCTGTATGTTGTGTATGTACTTAAACATTTACGTGAGTATCATTCAAAACGTTTTTGAATACCGCATCATTATACCATTACCAGCAAGGTTTATTGTAAATTATGTAATCAGACGAACACAAACAGGAAAAACCCTGTGGAGATCCGTGAGAAGTGGACAAACAGGATATATATATATATATATATATATGCACACACACACACACACAAATACGTACTCTCTCTCTCACACACACACACACAAACTTATAAAATACATCGAGATATTCATCCAGCTAACCATGTCTCTCTGTCTATCCGTACAGATATATATCCCAGTACGTACATACTATCACACAATACACACACACACATACACATACCCATGCACCCAGCAATGTCGCCAAAGTGTTTTGCGCAGATACTCCAACAGATTCTAATCTCTTTCTTTCGGTTAATCCTACAACAATGAAAATCGTGAAAAGCCTGGATTAATTATAACATCTGTTGTTGCAAAAGCGTGCTCGATATATCCAAGTCACGTGACCTACCCGATACGTCGTCTGGGTGATGTGTGATTTCAAGCGTATCATTCAGCGGTGAATTTTGCCGTGAACGTGAACTCCAGCACATATTTGGTAAACAAGTGTAACGTCTGTTGTCTGTTTAAAACAAGTTACACCAGTAAAGGACTGAATAAGGATTATAACGGGAAAAGCAAGTTACAGTTTACCGATGGTGTTTTGCAGAGCTGTGAACAGGAGAACATCTTCACGACTTATAAATTATTAAGAGAAACAAGATGGATCGATTCCTGCTGTTTGTATGTTTCTTGATGTTCAGTAAGTACCGCTACGTTGTACGTTTCTAATTAGTTTTGTGTAGAATATGTTATTTGTTTTTAAGCCGTACTCATATTATGGTATACTGGTAAATAGAGATATGCGGATCTCTGTACATGAATATATATATATATATATATATAGGTATATGTGTGTGTGTGTGTGTGTGTATATAGATATGTATATATATATATATATATAGATATAGATAGATAGATAGATAGATAGATAGATAGATAGACACACACACACTGGCACACATATATACACATGCACATATATTATACACACTTACATACAAAACATTTATGTATTAAACCTTACTTGTAACGCCACCTATCCTTCTCTCTTAAACACACACACACACACGCACAAGCTCACATACAAACACACACACGCACAGGCACAGGCACAAGATCACGATCGAGACATTTAAACTAGTTTATGTATTTATGATTATTTCACAACAGAAGAACCAGTTACTTGACACTTTGTGTGTTCTTTGTTGAAATCGTTTTAATAAAAACTGGTCAGGACGAGAAATAATTAAAATGTAGAGAAACTGAAAGCACTATCCTCAGATCTATGTCCACTGATTATTACATAAAAATACAGGTGTGTACAAATACAGGTGTAACAAAGGTGTTATAATTAGCCTGTTCTTGTATTGCAGGTAATACTCATGTGACGTCACTGGTGACTAATCTGATAGCCAATGACACAGCAGGATATTTCACGTCTGTTAATTATCCAAATAATTATTATGAGTAAGTAGCTCCATTTTTATTTGTCGTCGTCGTCGTTGTTGATATCATCATTGACAACATCATTATTGGTTGTTGTTAACATAATCATCAGCGTTATCTTTGACATCATAATGATATCATCATTATTTTTATTTTTGTTTCTACATGGATACGTTAAAGTAAAGGTATTTTTGAATTCAATCTTTGTTAATAATAAGGTATTACAATAATAACAATAACATCAACAGTTACAACAACAGCAATAATAATAATAAATACGTGGCAAGTTATTAATAACACCATCGTTATCATCATGACCATTAGTAGTAGTAGTTGCAGTAATAGCAGTAGTAGTAATAGTAACTTATAATAATAATAATAAAAGTAGTGGCAGTAGTAGTAGTAGTAGTAGTAGTAGTAATAGTAGTTGTTACTGTTGTAGTATTACAGCAAATATACAAATATAAGCTTTTTGTTAAAAGTTTAAAATAATAATAATAATAATAATAATAATAATAATAATAATAATAATAACAAATAAATAAATATATAAATTATAAAATGTATTCAGATGAAGGTTTTCTGTTTCAGTTCATCAGCAGACTATTGGTTCATCACCACAAACACGTCAAGTGACGTCATCATCATCAAGTTTTACGACAGCCGAATCGAGGGCAGCTTGCACTGCGCGTACGACTACGTTGAAGTCTTTGATGGTACGTCAACATCTTTATCATCCACGAAATATTTATTTCTTAAATATCTTAATTAACTTATTCTGTAGTATATTTTTCGTCGCCGATTTTGTAAAATCTGACCCTTCTATTTTATTTCTGTCTGTCATATATTTAGTTCTCTGTATTTAGTCTGTCTGTCTGTCCAGCGGTCTGTTTTTCACTATACTTTCACTCATTCATTATTTATTCATTATTCATTCATTCGTCCATTTATTTACCTTTCTTTAATTTATTCACTAATTGACCATTCAATCATTTATCAGTCTTTTATTCACCATTCAATCATTCATTTATTCATCTTTGATTGATTGATTCATTCATTCATTCATTCATTCATCGTTTTATTTTTCACTGTTCAGGTCCCTCTGTCAGTTCACCTTTACTGGGAAAATTCTGCGACACGTCGGAGCCATGTTTCGTCAGCAGCTCCAACACAGTGACCATCTTTTTCAGCAGCGACAGCAGCGTCAGCGAAAGAGGCTTTAAAGCAAAATTCTGGAGTAAGTTATTTTACAGCATCGACCACGATATCTCTGTCGTTCTCATGTTTTTATTTGATAACATCATCAACGATTTACTGTGAAAAATAAAACTGTTACTACTGTAACGACTACTGCTAATATAACTATTACTACTATTACATCAACAACTACAACTACCGCTACTATTACTACAACTACTACTAGTATTACTACTACTACCACTACTATCCAGTATTACTACTATCACTACCAATTTATTTATCTATTTACTTATTTTAATTAATTAATTATTCTTGGAGGGACTCTAATTTAGAAAATAAATAATAAAAAACAGTTTCATATCGAGAAACCAGGTTTTATATTTCCGTTCCAGGTTTTTTTTTTAATCAGTATAATAAAATCTGAAGCAACATTATACACTAGCACCTGTATTATGCTGTTGTTGTTGTTATTATTATTATTATTATTATTATTATTATTATTCTTTTGTTGTTGTTGTTGTCGTTGCTGTTGTTGTAGGTTATTGTCATTGTCGTTGCTGTTGTTGTAGGTTATTGTCATTGTCGTTATACTCGGCGTTAATGCTACTGTAACTTTGTTGTTGTTGTTGTTACTGCTCTTACTAATACCTCATTTTGTGTGCACTTTTCTTCTTCAGGTAGTCAGAAGACCAACAGCGAAGACGTCTGCGACAAAGACGAAGGCCACTCCGTGGGGACGATCATTGGTATCATCATCGGGACAATCGTGTTAGCAGTTATCGCGCTTGTTGTCATAGTAGCGATAGCGAAGGGCAACGCTAAAAAACGGATACGAATTCATGGATCACGTACGATCGCCGCTGTACGGCCGCCAATGCCGCCGCCGTACTCCTTCGTCAACCCAGTCGCCAACGTCCCGTCCGCGTATCAGCAGCACGTGGCAACCGCGCAGGCGTCAAACAACAGCGGAAAGTTCGCAGCCACCCGGACTCCGGCATCGTTCGGACATCAAAGCGGGTATCACGATTACCAGGGTGGAGTTTCCGATATAACGCCCCCTGCTGTTTACCCAGATGGTCAGCCACCCCCGTATGAATCTATCACGCCACCCCCGGCGAATTATTCGAGTCCGCCCCCGCAGTATTATGGGTAAAAATCTAAAGATAAACACAGTTGTAAATATAATGATTGATGAACTATGCACCTGATTAATGTAGGTCTTACAAATGAAGAAAAGAAGAAGACGAAGATTCAACTGAAATTCAACAATCTAGGTCTCAGAAATTATCAAAAATATAATTTAATGATAAATAGATAAATAAATAAATAAATAAATTTAAAAAGTATAATAAATGAATAAATAAATAAAGGGATTATTTAGTTACACGGTTTCCATCTGAATTTTGTTGTTACGTTATTTATTGTGGTTTTGTTTCGTTTCATTTTAAAATACTATTATGGTAACTATCATTATCATCATCTATAACAAAATACTACTACTACTAATAATAGTAATCATCATCATCATCATCATCATTGTTACTGTTTTTTATATTATTATTATTGTTATTATTATTATTGTTATTGTTATTATTATTATTATTCTTATTGTTATTATTATTATTGTTATTGTTATTATTATTATTAGTTATTATTATTATTATTGTTATTATTATTATTGTTATTGTTATTGTTGTTATTATTATTATTATTATTATTATTATTATTATTATTATTATTATTATCTGAGTCTGTATTTTTTCACTTCTTTTAAAACTAATTATAATATTTTAAAACAAACATAGCCAAAAAATAACTTATGAAGTCCCTGCATTTTTAACACTTCAGATCTTATCTGTTTTATTCAAGCAGACTGTGATACAGTAGTCGGATAGTTTCTAAATGTATTTACCTATATGTTATATACACTTAGAAAATCGCTTTAACATTTTTTTAAAACTATATTTCTTCATCTATGTGGCTGAATTTTAGTGTATCTAATTAATGTTTTTGTATATATTTGTGACTTTATGTACATCTCAAAGAGTTTGGATTTTGTTTCTGTAAAATGTTTGTAACTATATTTTGAAAACTTATTTTTGTACTACATTTTTTTGTGTGTATTAATAAATTTTAATCACTGCAAAATTTATATTTTTTTAATTATTATTATTATTTTTTGACTGTATAGAATCATTGTATGTAATTATGTACGAATGAAAGTATATTTGAGTGTTTTTATTCTGTGTATCTATCTGTAAATGTACATGTTTTGTGTATGTAGACACACACACACACACAGACACATACATACATATGTAAACACACGTTCCTAATACTAGTAGTATATTTAAGCAAACATTGTGTATTACAGTGTAATCAGTTAAAACACTGTATTTACAACAGTGGGAAAGATGCAAGACAAAATGTGAATAAATGTATTACTGAAATAAAAAAAAAACGAAAAAACTTCAAACACACACACACACACACACACACACACACACACACACACACACACACACACACCAAACACACAGACAGGCACTCAAAAAAACAACAACACACACACACAAATAAATAAATAAATAAATCTACTACAAAATCGTAACAAAAAAAAATTAAAATAGAATAAAAACCAAAAAAAGATAGCAAAATTAACAACAACAAAACAACGTTAAGGTAATAAGACGTAATTATAAGTAAATAAATAAGCATAATATTATAACAATTATTAATAATAATAATAATAATAATAATAATAATAATAATAATAATAATAATAATAATAATAATAATAACAACAACAACAACAACAACAACAACAACAAACAGAAATGAAATCTGAATTATCGGTTTGAAAATTCGTGAGTAAATACATCAGGGAAACGAACGTATAATACTGTAACTTTTTTTTTGTTCTTGTTTTTCCGTTTTATACTTTCAAGAGTTATCTCTCTTGCACCGTGTAGAACGAATCTTCATATATTAAGTCGTGTTTTATTTCCCAGAGTCATTCAGCTAAAGATAATTTTATTTGACAAAATTTGTAATAGTTTCAGTATTAAATTTCGATTGTAAACATATTCAAAGGAAGATAAGTCGTTTAATTACAAAAGATGTTTTAAAAATAATTTTAGCTGTTCTCAAAAGAAGAATAAATTTGTGCAGATACATCTCTGGTTCACAAATAACACAGATGTCAACGTGCATACCTACTCAGTCATAATATTATATCTGCAGCTATAGCTATAATCTGTATATCTATGTCTATAATCTATCTGCCTACCTATTTACCTATTTATCTATCTATCTATCTGTATGAAAAAAGAAAAAGAAATACACGAATGAAGACATTTCACACATATGTATTCAAGGACTTAGAAAAAGAAAGGAACTATACTCAGAAAGAGAGGGATATGTAAACAAAGAGACATACGTAATTACAGAGAAAGATACAGAGCAAAGATTTAGAGAAGTGCACACGTATGTACAGACACAGTGAGATAAAAGAAAATGTCTCATTTCGTAAAGCCTTTGCTTTTTGACAAATCTTTGTTTAACTTCATATCGCCTACATCAAACAAAAAGTACTTGAAGTTTGTCCCCGTCATGTCTTATCAATAAGAAGCTAGCTGGCACCATCGTTACTCTAGAAAACATTATCAGTGCAATTTCTAGTTCTCCTGGATGATAAACAAGTCTTAATGAATGAGTTCTGCACGTACGTGACTTTGTGCCGCTTCCCGCTGATCAGCCTGCGAGGTAGTCGTCATTTGGATAATTTTTATCACCAGTGGGATATTGTGAACGTGCTGTTCTCTGATGTCGACGCTCGTGCAAAGAGTGGTCCGTTTACTCAGGATAAATCAGTATCGATTGACTGGTTCACAGTCACCGACCTTGCACAGGGCGGTAAAGAAGCAGCGGATCATTCTTGGTTGGATCGGTGTACGTAGTCTTACGTCTTTGTGTACAAGGGATACAACTCTTTGTGTTATTGTACGAAACAGTTTGCTAAAATAATGAAGATAATGTATGTTTGTTTAAGAATGTTTGAGTCTTGTTTCAGATTACAGTTTCTTTCTGTCTCTGCCTCTTGTTTTGTCTTTCTTGTCTCAGAATATCTTTTTCTTATTATCTCTCTCTCTCTCTCTCTCTCTCTCTCTCTCTCTCTCTCTCTCTCTCTCTCTCTCTCTCTCTCTCTCTCTCTCTCTCTCTCTCTCTCTCTCTCTCTCTCTCTCTCTCTGTCTGTCTGTCTGTCTGTCTGTCTGTCTACTTCTCATGTCGCTAAGGAAGTAATTGTTGTCCTGAACTAAAACAGCGCTACATAAAAAAAACATAAATTTTAATAAACTAATTATACATAAACATAAATATTCATATTATGTTAATAAGAAACATAAATCATGTTTATACTAATTTCGTTTTCTAAACATTTCTTTTTAGCGGCAGAAATAGCTTCGATCAGTTTTAATTATTCATTTGTTTTTTTTCTGTAAAAAGTTCAGTATAGAAACTGACTACTCTGATTAGGCAGTAATGTAAGCGACGTATCAAATAACTTGATTTCAGAAAGGTGGCAACAGAACTGTAACTTTCATTATACTGAATTAATTAATTAATTAATAACAGTAACAACAACATCAATAATAAAAATGATAACGATGATTATGAAATGGTAATAATAAAATTATGTCGATGGTAATAATCTTATAAATAATGATGATGATGATGATGATAATGATTATGATGATGATAATAACAATAAAAATAAAATGATGACGATGATGACGCTGATGTTAATAATAATGATGATGATGGTGATTACGATGATGATGATTATGATGGTGGTGATTACGATGATGATGATTATGATGATGATGATAATAATAAAAACGCCGTGGATCATCAACATGAAAAAGAACGGTGACCCGGCCTGTAGTCGACTATGAATAAAGAACAAATGAAAATCATTTCGTGACATCGTTGAAGCCGGACACGTTCACAGGAATCACGAGCGAAACATTTTAATTAAGAGTTAAATAAAAGTGTCGACTTGTCGCTAATCCATCAAACCTGGATGTAATTCACCCACACAATGGAAATCCATTTTCTTTCATCCAGTTTAGCAATCAGTGAATTGATTGGCAGCTTGTTTTCTCTGACCACCAGCGGAGTTGAAGTCTCATCTTATGAAATTTTAAAAAACCTTTGTCGCTCGAGTATAGTGAGAGATGTTTATCGTAAAACTAACAACATTTCAACGCTGTCGACTTGAAAAATCCATTAATCTCTTAATCGTTTATATTCAGCTGAAGATATTAGCTCTTGGGTATGTTATGCTAGCATCATGGCGGGTAGATCTTTAAAGCTCTAAAAAAAATTGTAATTCCGGTACAAAATATAGCCATCTATTTACGTAAGTTTTAACTCTGTATTAAAGAGTGTTCGTATTATGAAGGAAAACTGAAAAGTGTCATAAGAAAATGCACACAGCTTCTGAAGTTATACAAAGTTTGGGATATTTATTACAGTATTTATTTTATCTCAAAACTCGAGAATGTAAATCTACCCCTAGTCGACGAGGCTCTGTGATTTCTGAAATGTGAGTTATTGACCTCCGATGATTTTTATTGTCTGAATTGTCTAGGCGACATCTGTGGACTGAACATTTTGGAAACCCATGATTTAAATGTTACGATTCTGCTGCTAATCCTGTTTGTTGTAGTTACTGCTAACACTAGTACAAGAAGTAATTTCTAATTGTGATTATTCTGTGTACGACTAGGTAACGTTGAAAAGATTTTCTACTCTTTGAGTACAGAAACCATACCAAGATCATATTATAGGCTGCATTTAACGATTATGAAAGAGAGAGAGAGACAGAGAGAGAGAGAGAGAGAGAGAGAGAGAGAGAGAGAGAGAGAGAGAGAGAGAGAGAGAGAGAGAGAGAGAGAGAGAGAGATAAACGACGCTTGATAACTGTTATTGTTAAAAACATGTCACGTTGTTGTTAAACACGTAATATGATTCAATCTTTCTTTCTAACATTTTCTCTGTTAACAGCTACGGTTCGGCCACACTAAAAAGCTTTTGTTCAGCATTATTCATTAATTTCTGCTGACTTGCATAAAATGCTTTTCGCCGCTGTTTGAAAACACCCAAACTCTTTGTTTTCGCGGCTGAATCGTTAATGGAGAGAGAAAAAGATCGATGTAATCGATGAATTGGTGGTTTTCATCATATGTCTAATAACACGCACGATAAATAAATAATGAAGCATACATCAGCCATGCTTTTGTTCCGTGTCTACTTTTATCGAAGTAGTCATAATAGTGAACTGAACCCTGCGTCCAATCACATCTCGAATTTCAGTCACTGTTCGCTTACGCGATCAGCGAAATGTAACCCTTACTTTGATTGGCTGATCAACAGGATGTAACTGTCATTGTGTATGGTTTATTAAATTAGCATAAAGTGTTGTGTCAAACGCTGTCAGTATGTAAAGCAACAAAAACAAAACAGCCATAAACAACTACAAAATAAACAAAACAAACAAAAAATAAAATTGTACGATTAAAACGAATTATAAAAAACAAAACTAACAATAAAGAATCTAAAACGGTCACGCACGCACACACAAACACGTACAAATAATAATAATAATAATAATAATAATAATAATAATAATAATAATAATAATCATTAAAATGATTAAAAAAACAAACAAAAAAAAGACAACAACAACCAATAACAGTAACAATTCTGTGAGGAAAATATAATCTAAAATGCCTATGGTGCAAAAATGTAGCTTACTGCTAAATTTATCGCCGAATGAACCCGTAGTCGCTATATCCAACCAATGGAGGCTAGAATTAGGAGCTGTGGAAACCATTTTTACTAGGTGGCATTTTTGTGTCCACAGCAGATATGCTTGAACGCCTGTAGATCTATACACGTTTCATATTCGACAGACTGAGTCACAAATTATGTGTGTTTGTGTGTCGATGTATATCTATATCATTATTGCATAATTTAGTTATATTTATATATATGTTTGTTTGTTTATGTTTATTTATTTATTTATCTATTTCAAACGACTGAATAAATAAATAAATAAATAAATAAATAAATAAATATTTTTATTTTAAACTGACGACTGAAAAATCGTTCAATACGAGGCATGTGACTCAGTAAATTACTGCTATTTAGTACGCGTGAACCTAACATCTGAATACGGAAGCTGAGTTCATTTGGTACAAAAGTAACTAGAAGTGAAATGTTCTGTGTAAAGACGGTTAAATGCAAATGTGAGGTTTTCTCTCGTATATCTGCATCCTGGGGGAAACTAACCGCGTTACTAATTTATGTAACATCGCTGCTTACAACACGAATAAATACTGCGTCTTCGGGAACGAGAGTAACTACAAAGTCGCGGGTTCGAATTAGAAATATGGGAGAACTGATATGGTCAGATTAGTCATGACTGATCTTGAAGAACGGATAATAACAGACTCCATTTATTTATCAGCAATTATCTCAGAAAAACAGCTCAAGTTAAAACGATTTTTAATTTTCCTTTCAAGGACAAATTATAAACGTCCATTGTCAGTGCCAGAACCGCCGATCTCACGAGGACCCTTGTCGAATTTCCATGACAACAAATTTTCTTTTTCCTTTTATTTTACCAATCCATTATTTCTCTGAGCTCGAATAAACGGAAGTCTCCCCAAAATCACTCCTTAAATAAGACCGTTGTTCATTGACCGTTAAAGTGGTTCCATATTGGAATTACCCGAGCCGCCATTGTGGAATAAACCGGTCAATACACTCTGATGCGCCGCACAATAACACACTGTCCACTTAGGTAAACAGCGCGCCGTGCAGCGGTCTTTTTGTGTTTAGAAATTAGCGATATAACGAGCAGCGAAATACTTTGGTGTTTCCTTTAAAGTTGATAGACTCGAGTTGAAGAGGACAACTTTGAAGAAGCTCTGCTTTTTTGGCAGGATATATATATATTTTTTTATTTTTTATTATTATTATTTTGTTTTTTGTGTTGCTTTTGGTCACAGATGTTAGCATGTGTACATGTAATTGCGGGTTCTGTAAACGAAAGGTTAAAAGATGGAAAATGTATATACGTCTGTAATTTTTGTTGTTTTCATTGGCTGGACTGTTTAACATGTGTCTGCATGTACAGAAGTCTCGAAAACACATGGGTGGACACACAAACATTAACAGATGAACCGACACATACAGACGTACTGAAACACATACTCGTAATGTTTGAAAAGTCTGCAATATTATCAGTATGTCAGCCAAAATATTCAACGTCAGAGAAAGAGAGAGAGAAAGAGAGAGAGAGAGAGAGAGAGAGAGAGAGAGAGAGAGAGAGAGAGAGAGAGAGAGAGAGAGAGAGAGAGAGAGAGAGAGAGAGAGAGAGAGAGAAAGAGAGAGAGAGAGAGAGAGAGAGACATTTTTTTCTAAATTTTATTTATAATAATACTAGTAGTAGTAGTAGTAGTAGTACTAATAGTAGTAGCAGCAGTACTAGTAATAATGGTATTTTATATAAATATAGCAACAATCGTAGAGTCTTAATAATTTAAGAAAACGTTGACATTTAATTATTATTATTATTATTATTATTATTATTGTTATTATTATTATTATTATTATTTCATTAAATGATTTGTTTATCAATCTCTGCTGGGTTTGTCGTCTGGAAGTTCGCGCCTCTGGCGACACAATCTGCTTTTGTCATCACTTCTGGTACACGACGTTACTTGTGTTTACCAATAACACTAGAAAACGATTTTCAAACGGGACATAATGACGGACGGACAGCTTGTTTACTCTTCCTTACAGCCATATTGGATTTGTCACAACGCCATAACAATTTTGTTTATGGTCGTTCGAAACAAGACGAATCCTGTAGACGTTTGTTTCCGAACGTTAACGATTTTTGCCGAAATTGGCTTTTGTTTTCGGAACCGGCAACGATTTTCTCCGAAATTGATTAACAACGGTGGTATTGTTTAAGTAAGGCGACCTTCGCGTGTAGCTGAGTCTTCGAGATCTTTGCAAATACGGGCTACCCATTAAAACCATCATTATTAAAGCTCAGATGTTTAAACAAAGACAAATATTTTCTGCGAAACATATCGTGTTATGTATTAATTATAGGCCTGCTGGGTGCGATGATACCAGAAAACTGATGGATTATTTACACGGACAAAGGAATCTGACAGCCGAAATGACCAGATGATGTTTGTTAAGTAAAAGCCCCAGGAATTTTTTCTTTTTTTATACATATAATAGTAAATTTGAAAAAGCTGGGAATCAGATTTTGATAAAGTTCATTACACACTGTTTGAGAGAAAGAGAAAAAGAAAGAGAGAAAGAGAAAAAGAAAGAGAGAAAGAAAAAGAAAGAGAGAAAGAGAAAAAAAAAAAAAAGAGAAAGAGAAAAAGAGAAAAAGAAAGAGAGAGAATACGAAAGAGAGAGGACATGAGTGAGTACTTATATTAGTCCAACTGTTACTATTACTATAACTACTACTACAACTACTACTTCATTATTTTTATAACTATAGTTGCTGCTGCTTTAACTATCATACTAGAAATATCAGCTGTTAGTAGCACTGGCAGTAGACCATCCTTGCTAGTGTTACACCTAGTTACCACTCCTATCATCACTTCTTTACTACTACTGCTGATACTATTACTACTACCACTATAATTACTACTGCCCATAGTAACACAACTACTACTACTACTATTACAACGACTACGACTATTATTACTACTGGTATTATTGAACCGGCACACAGTTCTTGAAATGTATTTTTTTTTTTTTTTTTTTTCAGCTCTCAACACAGCAATAAAAATCTGAACTAAGCTTGGCAGAATAGAAAATGGGTCATTACAGAAATAACAAGCTATCTCTCTGTGATAGTTTCCTTTTTCTTTCTTTTCTTCTTTTCTTTTTCTTTCTTTTTTTCTTTTCTTCGTTTCTTTTTCTTTCTTTTCTTCGTTTCTTTTTCTTTCTTTCTTTCTTTCTTTCTTTATAATCTCTCTTTATTTTTTCTTTATTTTTTTCCTTTATCTTTTCTTTGTGCAGTTTAATACATCTGCATTTATTTAACCAGAAACATGATAAAGAAGATTGAAGAAATGCCCCCAAGCGAAATCTCATATTTATTTCGCTGATTCAGCAATATATTTTTTTTCCTTTTTCTATACATAGAAAACGAGCATGTATGTGTGCATGCGTGTACTTCAGTATGTTTATAAATTATATGTATGAATGCGCGTGTGTGTGAGTGCGTATGTGCGTGTGTGTACACACTCACAAATACACACACACATAATGTATGTATATGTGTGTGTGTGTGTGAGTGCATGTTAGCCTCTTGCTCACAGGAGTGTGCATATTTATCTATATAGGAATCTGTCTAAGTGTATTGTGTGTGTATACGTCTGTATATGTGTGTGTGTATGCGTTTAAACGTGAGTATATATATCATACAATGCAAAAAGTTACTCGTATGTATAAAATAAATTACACGTTTTACTATAATATAATGAAGTATTCATGGCCGGAATGGTATATATTTGTTAGCAGGGGTTTTATTTATTTAGTTATTACTATTAGTTTTTAATTATTGAGAGAATGCCTAAAAATACGTACAACAACAACAACAGAAATACCTGAAGGCTGTTGCTACATTCTGTATCTGCATCACTAATAATCCGTGTCAAAGTTCACCTATTATGACGTCATAAACGTTAGGCGTAATACTGAACATCATCGATCGACAGTTCGGAACTTCGTTACTTTAAAGGAAGCCTGTGACAAGAAGCAATTTTAGAATAAGGTAAAATAGATTCGTAAAATAATAATAATAATAATAACAACAACAGCAGAAACAACAACAACAACAACAACAACAACAACAACAATAATAATAAGAAGAAGAAGAAGAAGAAGAAGATGACAAAGACGAAGAAGAAGAATTATGTTGTTGATGATGATGATGATGACGATGATGATGATTAAAAACGATGACGAGAACACAATGACCAGATCTATCACAATCGTAACATACTAAATAACAATAATGATTTTTTCGGTATTAATATTTAAAGCGATCATCGTTATGAAAAAGGTTTGTGATACAGAAAGCCATTAATCACTAAAGTAATTAATATATTCCCAATCTGACACTTCATCTGACGTGACTGCAGTCGATTGTTGTTGTAAATGTCAGTTTCTAATGAAGTTCATTGACACTGTAGCCTAGTGGTTAGAACGTTCGTCTATGTCACGTGTAAGTCAATGCATTTTTTTTTTTTTTTTTTTTTTTTTGTGTGTGCTCGAATTAATAAGTACGATGATGATGATGTCGACGACAACGACGACAATGATGATAATAATGACAAAACTAGACACCGGCTGACATGAAGCAGCTCTTATTTCTGGGTTATCTCAGGCTCGATGTGTATTGTTTTAAAAAGCGTGTTTCGGGTGTGAAAGCTTTGGACACCTCTGTTGTTACAAAGTTGTCAGTTTCGACAAGCCACGCGGTCGTCGTTGGCGATGTGTGAATCGCAGCTGTGAGTAATCGCCATGACACGTGTTATATGATATTAACAACACCGAGCGCTGCATGGCAGGTGTGTGGCGAACTGGAAACAAGTCTACTAGAAACAAGTCTACTAGAAACTAGTCTACTAGAAACAAGTCTACTAGAAACAAGTCTACTAGAAACAAGTCTACTAGAAACTAGTCTACTAGAAACAAGTCTACTAGAAACTAGTCTACTAGAAACTAGTCTACTAGAAACAAGTCTACTAGAAACAAGTCTACTAGAAACAAGTCTACTAGTGAATTTAAATAGTCACAAACGTGCATTTTTGCTTCATGTTTTTTTTTTTTTTTTTTTTTAATTTGTTTTAAAGATTCTAGTAAATGTAATTTTTGTATTTTCAGATGTCAAGAGAAAAAAAATAAAAAAAAGTACAATAAATACGTAAATATATAAATAAACAAATAAGTAAGTAAATAAAAACAAATAAGAAAACAAACAAACAAAAAATAAAAATAAAAATCTAGGGTTTTATTCTTAATATCTTGAGCGAAAAAGTCGAAAAATATTTCACATTTAAAATAATTTAATTAAAAATATCTCGATACCTGTTTGACATTTACCGCCAAATTACAAATACAAAATGTCTTGATTTAATGGATGACTTCAGTTCAGATGTTTAATTTGTTAAGGTATTTCACGTCAAAAGGAACATGTCTGTGACAAAGAAGTATTATGTATATATACAGTTTTCATTTTATTCGTGCAGACGTACGTATAGGCGTGGCACATATTTCAAAACGTGTCACGAAAATTGATTGGTGTGTCCGCCATT